>WIDE01000065.1:35530-157501 GCA_015039315.1 Clavulina sp. PMI_390
ACGATGAAACGAAGTATTTGGCCGGAATTTCGCCTTGACTGGTTACAAAATATCGCTTGTAGCGACGCTTCGCCTTTTCAACTCGTTTCATAGGCTATCACGTGACGGCTGGAAATTCCGTCAGGAAGTGGGGCAGATCCTTTTCTCACTGCGCAATCAAGGTATGAGCTGCAACTATTTCCAATGGACTAATTGAGTATGCTTGCATTTTGTCTGTGCCTGGAGATCTCGAACGTCATCTCGTTATTGCCACAGAATCGACATCCACTCAGTACCCCAGTTGCCCCGGATTCCTCCTCAATTCGGCTGACACTCTCTGACAATTGAGCTATTCCCAAGCAAATGAATCAATTATAACTTGACAGGACACCTTACCACTGGGTCGTGATACTCTTGCAGAACTCTCTTTACCCACAAGCACGGAGCAGGGATCCAGAAACCCGGAAATCCCTCACCAAAAAGCACCAATGGATGCAATGCGAAAAATTCCGCCGCCGATCGCGACGGGTCGGAGCTCGCATCCGTCGGCGTCGGAAAGTTGAAGGTCTCTGAGAAGAGTTGTCACATTTTGAATGGTAAAGATAAGGCTCAACAGTCCCAACGATTCGATGTGCGAGATCAATGCACAAGACACGATATGCAAAATAATTCATAGATACTGGGGTACATGCGAACCTCAGGCGACAACGTAACGGGGCATATCTGGATAAGAAAACTACCCATGTCATCATAACTATCGTTGATCTCTCTAAGAGAACTATTTACTTCATCCGCTCCTGTATAGTGAACGGCTCAGAGCATGTATCGATACCCGCTCCAAGCATCTCCTTTGTCCCTCTTTGCATCATCGATTGTCTCGTACGTACCACCAGTATAGCTCCTCGTGTCCACGTCCTTTTCGCTCGAGTGTTCGGATAAGATGAGCTCGTCACGCAACCCAGCATCGCGAGCCTTGTTCTCGCGATCGAGGAGGAACATGAAGACGAGCGATGTAATGACGGTCATGGCCACATAGGCGAGAGCAATGCTGTGTCCCATATGATAGTTCGGGGCGTCCTTGGCACGGTACTAGGAAAAGGTGCAAGAGAAAAGTCGTAAGTACGAAACGAGCACTTAGTTTTCGAGGGCGGACTCACAATGTTGCTGGCAACGGCACCATTGAGGTTAGCCTAAGAATAGAGCACGAGGGTAATGAGTCAATGACGATCCTGATTTGTGTTTTGGGTGAACTCACGAATCTGTAAGAAATGAAAGAGTCAGTATCACAATATTAGCGAAGACGAGAGGGAATCTACGTACCCGCAGATCATGGCGAGGCAGACCGATCGCTTGTACGTCCCTTCGAAGTTGTTGCTCATCCAGGCACTAAGCATGGATCGGAAAAGCAGCAGGGCATTAGGTCCACATGCCTGAAGCGATTCATGATGAGAAACTTACACGCTATTCGCTATAAAATCGCCAAGGATGCGTAGGGGACGTTATAAGAGACGAGGCCAGTTTTGCAATGTTAGAACACCACACAGAGTGATTACATGGAGGGATACGCACGCATAAGCGGGCAAACTCCAATACCGGCGATGTAGGTACCGAGGTACTTCACCTTGGGATTATGGGCGGTGAGCAGGATGATGTATCCAGTGATCCCAACGATGCCACATCCGCTGGAAGGTCCACAATTAGACAGAGCTCATGTGAACGAGAATGTACCAGTCAAGACTCACACATTCCACCATCCCCTTCGTCCAAGACGATCGGATAGGTATCCAACGGTAACAGCAGAGATGGAGCCAACACAGGCGCAGGCTGCTGCCATCAAGTTGGCCTGTGTGGCGCGGTAACCAAGCTCAACCACAATGGTGGGGAGGAAGAGAGCCAACGTGCTGACGGCGCATGTCCTAGAGATCAAAATGAACAGTTCGTCGTGGACCAGTCAGCAAATGATTGGAGTCCATCGGAGTAGAGATCACTTACCCTCCAGCTACGCAGAACACTATAGTCGAACAACACATCACAGTGAAGTCATCAGAAAAGCTAGAAGATCGAGATGATGCGTGATGACGGAGACTTACTTCCAAGCCAGGTCTTCCAGTCCTTAACTGCAGCCCAAATGTGCTGTTTGCTAAACTCCTCGCCCCCGGCGCTGTATTGAGAATCTCTTTGCATCCTTTGAATTACCATTGCGCCTGCGAGCCAAAATAAAACCTTTATGAATATAACGAGGTGCCCAAAAGAGCATGGGAGACGTACGTTCGTCCTCAGTCAAGAACTATGAGACATCGGCGGTCAGAGGAAGTACATGATATGGGCGGATGAAATCTGGCACACCTTAGCTTCCGCTGGGAAGTTCTGCACCATCCAAAAGGATGCAAAGCCTACAACCACAGTTGCCATTCCGAGCAAGAGGAATAACCCTAGCACCCAGAGTCGAAATTCAGCTATAACATCGAATGGGGAGATAAGATGACCTCTCACATGACCACGTTGCCTTTCCACCAATACCATCCATGTTAGAAATGGCCGCAGCGAGCAGACCTCCAAAAGCAACGGCACCACTGGCTGCGGACCAAAACAAAGCTCCTCGGAAGCCAAGCTCAGAGCGCCTGTACCAGCAGGAGAGGTAGTAGTTTACGCCAGGATAGACACCGGCTTCTATGACTCCCAAGCAGAATCGGACAGCTATTTAGGAGGTAACAAGGAAGATATATGGAGTCAGAAGGACGAAGAAATGAAGGTATGTTGAATGTGAAGATTCGACGCACCAGTGAGTCCGCCTGCGTTATGGACGAGACCTTGACTAACAACAACGACTCCCCAGATGCACATGGTGATACTGAGCCATATACGAGGGGACAGTTTTTTGAGCAACAGATTGTATGGGACCTGGGTGTACACAAAGTTGAGTTTCTGCTGAACGTCTCTTTACGAATAATGACATACCTCAAAGGCAGCATAAGGGAAGTAGAACACCGTCAATGCCCAGAGGTACTGGTTGTCTGTCATATGCAGATGCTTCTCTAGGCCGTAGGTCTTGGCATTCCCGATGCTAACTCGATCCAAAGAGGCGAGCAGAAAGAGGAGAGTGAGCCAAGGCATGAGGGTGAAGTCAATCTTGCGCAGTAGCTTTCGATCTGCTGCTGCACTCCATGATGATAAAGTGGAGACGGCAGACTCGGGGTCGTTGGGTGTGCCGCTAGGGTCGATGTCGAGACCACCCTTCTCAGACACGGATTTGGTATCCTCGGCGACGAATTGGGAGGCCATAGCGAACAGGGAAGGGCGAGGGGGGAAGACCGAGACGAGATTGCCTGATCCACCTCTGTAGTTTTCTCGAAGGTTATATACGAGGCAAGGGGAGCAAATATGCGGACAAAGAGGGCAGAAAATCCAGGTTCAATTAAGCCAAGGCCGATCGCCAATTATTTGAGTTGCACTCATCGATATCGTGGGTGTGTACTTACGTTGGGTAAATGGGTCCATGTGACTATTGGTCAATCTCTAGTGCATTTGAGAATTGTCGGCCTGCTTTGAGAGACAGAACCCTTGCTTTGAATTGAATTGATGCGACAACTCCGTACGACAAACAGCGCGGCACTTCGGAAGGATGATGAGTTGACATCCAAATTAGGAGATGCCTTTCCACACAGGAGGCGAACGTAATCTAGACTAAAGCCGTCTCAGATCTTACCTTCCACGATAGAAATTGTCACCGTGGATCTCCATAACTGTCGGGCAGGAGGTGAACGGAGTTGATTGTCACGAGAAGCGTTGCATCGACGGACTGGCGAGAATCCTCTTCGCTCAGCCTCTCAAAGGGGTCTCGGCAATAAGTCTCAATGGCACCGATGATGTGGGTCTGCCTAGGACGCCTGTGATAACGATTGGGAGATTACAATTTGGGGGAAATTACGTCACGTGACGATGGTGCATCTCACTTGTATGCTGTGAACAGCCAGATCGTTCGTTCTCATCGCACTTCTCAGATTCTTTTTTCTCGGAAGCACTAGCGTGGTAGACACCATTTCGGCCGCGCTTGCCGCTCGATCAGAAAAGAACTATAACCCTCATCTTCCCCCATCTCCAGCTGGCCTTCTCCAAAAGGTTGAACCAGGACATTTTATGTGATATACTGCTCTCCTTTATCATGTCAATGAACCACAAACAAGCGCTACGAGCGATCGCCCCATACCCCACTTCTATGAAGCCCGAATACCTTTGGCGATGGATCTCGGCCCGAACGAGATTGGCCCCTCGAACTTTCTCAAGCGTTGCTCAACCAAAAGCAAGCTGGTGAGGACTCCTGCGTGCACAAACCGATTTTCCAGCCGATTGGGACGGACCGATGCTCGCGCCCGTCGGTGTCGGAGGGGCGTACTGAGTGCTGCGAGGAGATGCAGCTGTGGGACGAGTGCAGTTCCTCTCTGTAGGGACAGAGACTGCTCGGGTCAGGAGAGGGAAATTCATGAGGTCACAGGACATCGAAGAGCTCCCAGACACGTTCAGGCACCAAAGTCGAGGCTTAAGGCGGTACTTACGGACGGGCGGAGACAATACCAAGGCACCGCACGCATCAGGGGTTTGGCTCCACCATCAGAAAGAATGACCTAATTGATTAAGCGAATGCGGATAACTGGTATAACGAACGAATCCTAATGTGTGGTACTAGTCTATCAAACTGTCTGATATCTGAAAGCTCACCCTCCTTCCTCCCGCCTGGGTATCATTTTGTTGGCTGTCATCTACTTTTGATCGGAACGCTGCGAAGATGACTCGGTCGGCGGTGCCGCGGTGTCTGACCGCTTCTTGTCGCAGGACATGAGCACGAGCGAAGCGATAAGGGCGACACCGATGTAGGCGAGAGAGATGGCGTGGCCTGGTCGGTACCATGGGGCGTCGTTAGAACGGTACTAAGGAATCGAGACACGACTTGTTAGTAACTCGAAGGAGCTTTTGAGAAAGATAGCGAGTGCTCACGAGATTGCTGGAGACTGCGCCGTTGATCGTGCCCTGAAAATCGACGCTGTCAGGTTACTGTTGCAGTACCTACTTATCAGTTGAATGAAACTTACGAATCTATGATCACAAAAGGTAGGTGAGTTAGGCTGTCTATTCTGGAACATGAGCAAGAGATGTTGACTTACCCAACAATGATGCCAATGGCAACTGAGCGCGTTGAGGGGTCAGGATAGAAGCTGCTCACCCAAGCCCTGAACGAATACAAACTGTTTCAGTCCCCACCTTTGATCAAAGGGCCAGGCCAGGCGAGAAACAACTCACAAAGTATTGGCTACCATTCACAACACAGCACCAATAGATGATCACGATTCGGAATGATGCTCATTATTGGGAGGCTTTCAATGATTGTTAAATAACACATACCGATGAGAGGGAATGCACCACCAGCAACAAGGAAAGTACCGAAGTACGCCACTCCCCACTTCCGAGACCCGATGAGGACAGCATAGCCAACCATGGTGATAAGGCAGGAGATGCTATAATTACACAGGTAGAAGGTGAGCTAATCGACGCATAGCACGCAAAAATTACAACGCTTACATGTTGAACAGTCCTCGCTTCCCAGTGCGATCGGCCAGAAGGCAGATAATGCCAGCGGTAATCGCGCCGAGTGCGTTAGGGGGTGCGCCCAAGAGGCCAAATGGACCGGGAGTGGAAGTGTAGTTGAGCATGGTGATGACGCTCGGGACGTAGTTGGTAAGGGCATATGCAGGGCACATACTATTCCACGAGAAAGAAAAAAAAGAAAGAAAAAGGATCAATATTCTTCGAGCGATTTGCATCGATCAACCAATGCCGAGTACGTACGCGCCGGCAAAGCAAAGGCCTAGAATGATGAGAATCGATCAATTGAGTGACCGCTGATTCAGACCCGGTGAAGAATGCTTACTGCCAACGTAGGTCCTCCAGTCCTTGAAGGCCGCGGCGATAGGTGACTCCTCCTTGGTCGCAGGCTCAACCTCCTTCATGCGTGCCATCATGAGCACACGTTCTTCCTCCTTGAAGAGCTGTATAATACCAAATGCACTTTATGTCAAGCACGAATATCACCGATATTGCAGAAGAACATACCGGTGCATTGGCGGGGGAGTCTTGAATAGCAATGAACGAAGCACCACCAGCACCGACAGTGATCAGGCCAGCAATGATGAAGATCCCTGAAAAGAAAACGTCCGAATTGAGATTTCAAGAAGCAGGGAAGTCTACCAGACCCGTGAGAAACTCACAGCACCATCCAGCCTTGCCACCAGCACCCCTCGCATCGGCGAAACCGGCGGCAAGCATACCACCGAAGAGAGCGACCTCAAAGGTAGCAGAGCCAAACCAGACGGCGAGACGGAAGCCAAGCTCATTGGGCTTGTAGAAGCAAGAGAGGTAGTAGACAATGCCAGGGAAGAGACCAGCCTCCGTCACGCCGAGGAAGAAGCGAACGACTAGCCGTGGCGGAAATGCAATACACATGCATTGGGCGGCGGCCGGGCGATCACGAGAGTGGAGCGTCGTCAAAAGTTAAATCAAAAAATGAGCCGTTGAATGAAATGAATAGAGTTTGCAATCGAATTGTGACTCACGTTGGAGACCAGCGTTATTGTGCACGAAACCGTGCAGAAGCATGAGAATGCCAAAGAGGATAGTAATAGTGCTCAGCCAGACGCGAGGTCCCAAGCGCTGCATGATGAGATTGCCCGGGAGCTAGACGCTGATATCAGCCACAGGAGAGGTCCCACTGAAGAAGTATAGCTCACCGCGAATGCGCCGAACGAGAAAAAGAAGACGGTGATGCACCAGAGGAACTGGTTGTAAGTCATACCCAAGTCCGCAACCAAGTCATAACCGCTAGCAGCCTCAACACCCAAGCGGTCCAGAGATGAAGCAAAGTAGAGGAGAGCGAGCCAAGGGACAATGAACATGTCCATTTTCATGAGGAGCTTTGCCTCAGCTGCAGGTGTCCCCTTTGACAAGGTAGCGACGGTAGCCTCGAGGTCCTCATTCGAGCCATTCTCGTCGATGAGGTCTGCAGGCTTCTCGCCGATGGGCTTGTCCTTGATTGAGCCGCTAGTAGACATGGTGTGCAGTGCGGAGGGGAAGTTTGAGGTAGGCTGCTCACTGATCCGAGTCCCAAGTGGGCTCTGGTCCTTATAAAGGCGACCAGTGAGAAGCTGGCCATTCCATAGCGGCCAGGGTCGTGAATGGAGAAGAACCGTGCCATTGGTTGAAAAGAATAATCAGTTCGTGCCGGGGACAGTTCGTGGATCTGGAATAGCCACGAGTCTCAACACAATCCAGGCACGATGGTGCTCAGAAAGGAAGAACGAGGATTCCCGTTGAGCTACGGTTGCCACTGTGTGGGGAGTTTGTGATCAGAAGAAAGGGTTGCCGCGAGCAGAACAACTCTGGGGCCAGACAGAAGGTTCCAAGGTCGTCTCGACATCAATCCAATGAATACCAAGCTGTCATATTAGCATTTTGATCACAATTGATTGTTGAGGATAGCAAGTGTGGGAGCAGGCGCAATTCGGATGATTTCTTCTGAATCTCGAGACACTGGTTTCTCAGTCGAGATCTCCCCGGGGAGCCCCATATTCCATAGATATAATTTTAAGGTTTCCAGAAGATTTGTGGAGTGGGTATTTTTTATACCCACGAAGGACTTGACCTGTCGTGTCAGCCAGTTGAGGCAGAGATATGCAGGAAGACTTTTTCGTCCATGCGGTTCGGAAAGCTACACTCTCGCATAGGGAGGCGATTCCCAAGAAAGCGTGGCGTGTTTTACGTTGTCAACGGTGCCTTGAAGAGGAGATATCTGGTGCGCGCAGAACCCAGTGGAGCGGAGTGGAGTGGAGCTGGTTGTTGTGGGGAATGATTTGCAAATCACGTGTCGGCCACACACAAACACAGAAGTTTTATTAATATTTCACAACGACCCTTCCTCCGTAGCTTCTACACGTATAATATTTTGACAATTGCCATTGCCACTGCCGCCTAGACCGACGGGCGGAGCGAATAGGCTTTTTTCGGCTGTGAGGCAATCTTCCTAAATAGAAATAGGCCCCATAAATCTCCCTTTGTGTATTGACTCGAATTCAGTCCCCCATTCGATCAGACTCACATCTAGAATCTAGCTCTGCTCCCATCCCGCCAACCGCTGAACGAGAGTTTCTCCTATGTCATGGTATTGTCTCCCGTGTACCGTCGGCAACATGCCCCGCTTCGCAGAAATGGTGCCTTGATGACCCCAGACACACCCCGCCCGCCGCCAGTGTGGACCCTCGCAGTTACAGTTAGACGGCCTAGTCCCAAGACAATCGCACAGTACGTACCAGAGCATCGATGATACGTTAGATAGTCGTCGATGCACGTTGGCCTGGTTCGTTAATCCGAAAATCCAATGTATTCGCTATCTCAATGGGTTTTTCGGGGAGCCCATCCCCATGAAGTGCTTCCCTCTTTTAATGTCTCATGCAGGCGGCTCAGCGATGCGGTTCACGTCCTATCGCTTAAAATGGGAAAATTACGTGTATTCCGTGAGGAATTGTGGTCAAGTATCCAACTTGAGCCTATCAATATTGTGCCTTCACAACCGCACCAAACTTTCGGGATTGACAGTGGTGGCGAGCTCAAACGTGGGCCTCGGCTTCTTTTTCATGTAAAGCATGCTGAGGTGAAACACATCAATCAAAACGTCGTCGCTACTGGTCGAAAATCCTCAGAAATGTGGCGAATAATGATCGCAATACTTCGGCATTCAAAGCCACCAAAACGGTACGCGAGGTCTGATCAGCCCGACTCATTCATCATATAAGAGGTGATTACAATTGAGGTTCCCGCATGTTGATCACTCGGGTGCCGATAACGTACCACATTCGCATATAGGCTCCGTCCCCACTCTTCTCTGAACCACTTTGAGAGAGCCAAAACGAAAGAATATTCGATTACACGGAGTATAGAGTGGGTACCTCCCCTTTACAGTTGTACACCATACTTCGTGTTCCCTTCGCGCATAAACGTGATGATATGCGTCCCCAAAAGGCGTTCAGAGAAACCAATCTCGCAATAGCAACTGTATCCCACCCCACCCAGCCCCACCAGGAATGACCAAAGAGATGAATGGATGAGTCAAACTGTCCGCACGTCCGGCACGAAAAGGAAAGAGACGAAAACGGGAGAATGAAACTCACTAATAATATAGCCACTTTCTTCTGAACACCTCCATGGCCTCCTTCCTCTTCTCCTCGTCTGCTACGCCCTCACCCATAATCTCGGGGTGCGCCTTTTCCAGCGCAGGAACGATCTCCTGTTCGAATGCGTTCTCGAAGCGATCGCGCCATTCGCGCAGCGTGCGCGCGTAGTGGGGCCCAATGTTGCTCACAGAGTCGATCGTGAGCGCCCCTGAGGTGGCGTGCGTGAGCGAACTAATGAGGAGTGTGAGGGAGGGCAGGAAGCCGCCTGGGAAGACTGTATCCAGGCGAGAGGAATAGGGAGATCGTCAGAGCCAGCGGGTCTAACGAGATGTGGTGGAGTGGGTTGGAATTGACGACTTACTCTGCGATGGCGATGGGTGGGATACAATGCCATGTGGTGCAACGTGGTATGATTTAATATGTTGCGCAGCAATGCGACGCGATGCGCGATCAGTCAATGAAAACGTGGACAGATGAGTGAAGAAAAAGAGACGATCAGTCTCACTCCACAAACCCCTTACGCAATCAGGCAATCCAGGAGTATCTGGAAGTGAGGGGCAAGCACGCACCCATTTGCGAATGAAATCCGTCCCTCTTGAGTACTGTTCCAGTCCTAATTTGCAAAGGAGAAAAAAAGACAGGGAAATGGATTGAAGTGAGCCTAACAGCCTCCGCGCAACCCAATCGAAACACATTACTCGACTCAGGGATCGTGATAACCTGCACGACGCCCACAGCCCCCTCTGTCTTCAAGCACCTATCTACGACCCCCCAGAATACTTCCAACCACTCTCTACCCACCGCCTCAATCATCTCAATGCTGACAACACGATCAAACGCATGCTCCCAGTCCGGATGCACGCGCAAGATATCACGGTAGTCCATCTCGTGCACAGTGATGCGCGCAGAAACAGCTGGGCCCAGCGCAGCGATGCGCGCTCGGGCTAGCGATGCTTGCTGCGACGAAAGCGTGATGGTATCAATTTGCAGAGTTGGGTGCAGTTGGGCAGCGAGCATAGCGAGGGAACCCCAGCCAGTCCCAATCTCCAACAACCGCATGCCAGGGCGAATGTCCGCCTTGCGCAAGATATGCTCCAGCTTGCGCATCTCGGCAGAGTACAACGCATCGGTCGTCATTGCGCGCGAGGGCGGGGCATTAGCATGCACGACTCGCATGCTCTGGGGTATTCTAGTACTTTCGTCTTCCTCGTCTATCCCCTTGTCCTTGCCAGCAGGACCAAGGTCTACCATACCATTAGTCGGAGGAACAGGCAGTTTGTTACCTTCCTCAAGGTCTTCGTCGAGCCGGTCGAATATGGCACACGAGTACGTCATGTCCTCGCTCAAGAACGCTGCAAACATCTCATTCGAGATATCATAGTGCGCTGAGATATTCTTCTTCGCCCCAGCGAGAGAATTGACGAAGCGCGTGGTAGAGAGCCATGAGAGCGGACGCGCAACGAGCGTTTCAGCAAGCGAGTGGGTCGTGCTTGCGAGAGCCAGCGAGGCCGCCGATGAAGATGAGGAAGATGAAGTGGAGGAAGAAGAGGAAGGCGAGAGTGCCTGCTTATTGAGGAGGAAGATTTTGAACGCGCTGAGCAAATCAGAGACGTCCACGTCGCCATACATGTACGCCTCGGAGAACCCGAGATCACTGTTCCACATGCCCGCATAGATTCATTATGGGAACAAAAGTGGCCCCATCGGCGTCGAGGTCGATGCGGTTGATGACGTGTTCAAACGCGCCAAAAACACGTGTGCGCGAAACGCGTGGGTTTTGACAGCGACGATGAAGGACACGCGATCGGGAAGATAATAAGGGACAAAGATAGGGAGGACCCGATGAGGTCATGATGTTCGTTGGAAGATCATCGTGTTCGAGACGAGGATCGAGGGCGGACCAGTGCAAATTGAATTGCAATCGAGCCAGTGCAATGGCGACAGCGACGACGACGCAAAGGTGATGGCAGTTGGGGAATGGGTGACGGGTGAAGTGATGGCGACAAGACCAGGGTAGACATTTGATGGGTCGTCAGAGAGAGGCAGATAGGACGAAGGTGAGACGATTCACGTACCTCATCGCGGCAAGCCGGAGCCAGAACGCGCCGTTGCGTACACGGAACTCGCAAACAGGCTCTCCTCGCGCACGAGCATCGTCTACCGAGGGCCTTCCAAGGGCGTAGCTATGCCCACTGGCGTTGCTTGACGCAGACGGCAAAACAACGATGGCGAGGTGCCCAACTTCGATACGTTTGAGCAGCCTAAGGCACGCCGTGACCAAGTAGATTATTAGGACGAAGAGAAGCGAAAAATCAAGGCAAAGACACGTACGATATGACGGCGGTTTCAGCGAGTCGCGTTGCTGGCGTGAAGCCTACTGACAAGACGGTCTCGAAGCTCGTTGTGAGAGCCGTGTCGGCAAGAGCAGCGAGGGCCGTAGTAGACTGTGCTGCCACGCTCGATATCGTACGGAACACCATGGCTGGCTAACTTGGAGGAGTGGATGGTAGGAGTTGAAGTCCGTCTGAGCTGGCTCGCTGGCTGTCGTGATGACGGGGGAGATGGAGACAGTCAAATTCCAACGGTGCGGTTCCATTCGGTTGGCTGGGGCTGATGACAGCGTGGTTCATCGGACCCTTATTTTGCTTCCATCGTGCTTCATTTTGAGCTGCCAGTGGCTCGGTCTGTCTCTGAGCATCGGCTGCGATCGAGGATTTCTCCCGATCGACGGAGCTACCGGACGTTCCGCGGCTCAAGGTCGGCTCTCTATACATCTACTTCGCAATATCACTACTTTTAGCCTCTGGCATATCAAGCCAATCTTGTCCTCGAGTGTAGCAGAGGAACAATCTGCTTGCCAACGAGTAGGGCTGCTAAAGAAGACCCAATGCGTTACTAGCACAACAGCCAGAGAGCGGAGTCCCCATATCAGTGTTTACTACGATCAACCAGATTATCAACTAATTGTTGTAGCCGCAGGTGGATGATATACCGAAGCATGCCATGGAAAGCAAGAACGAATCACGCCACTCACAAGTGACACGTCTCTACACACGCTCTGGAAGTCTGACGCAGTCAGCTCGCTTTGATGCTCTTTAGTACGAGAGCTTTCTCTGTGTAATATTTTCTAGGCATGAATGAAGGGATGCGTGCTGTATTATGTACATGTGGATGGATGGATGGATGGATGGATGGGTAGAGGAAATGAGGGGCAAGCAAGACTCTACATCATATAAGTTGGCATCAATTTCCACGTGCAAATGAGAAGTGATAATGAACGGCGAACGAACCTTCCTCGGGCGAATCATCTTTGCGTGCTGACTGATGGAATATAAGAATAATAGGCACAAGCTATGCGGTTGACAACAGGACAGAGGATTAGTCGTCCTGGATTGTATCGCGCGGTCGATACGTGATCCCCCGCTGGTCGAGCTGTTCCTGGATGGACGGCGGTATCCTGCCCGTCACGCGCACCGCGTACAATCCCTTTACGTATGTACCTGTTAGAATCCCAAAGCAGGAACGTCAGTCGCTGTGAACGATTGGGACACGAGTGAAGGACTACGAATGGGGAGACGTACCGACTCGCTGCCAGCGCGCGACCCACGAGTCCGTTGGGTTCGTCAGCGCAATCACGCCGTCGAATTGAGCGCTGGTGGCGCGCAGCACCTTGTCAGCTTCAGCGCCTTGGAGCTGGTGGATATCAGGAGGTTAGCTAGGCGAGTGCGATGAAGAGATAGGGGCAGGGGCAGGAGTAGTGGCAGTACGTACTTGGATGATCTCATCGCAGTTGGGACATCCGTGTTTGCGGAAGTCGGCTGAGCTCATCACAATTGAACACAGCAGGCATGCTCGGAGGTTCTTGGCTTTTTGGCCGGGGATTGGTGCAGAGTCCATCACAAGTTATTGTATAGTTCTTTTAAGAAAATAATTCCTCAACAAAAAGCTTGTGAGAAAGAGATAGGAGGAGCTTTGGAGCAATGTCACTCGTTGTGTGGCCGCCCCCGGCGCTTCGGATGCGGTTCCGTCGGGGCTTACCGTGGGGCCATCAAACGACACCCGATTTGTTGTGATCCTTCCTTTTTACGCCAGCGTTCGTCTGGTTCCGACACTCCTTTTATCTGGTTTCCTTTTTCCCTTCTCTCTCGTTCCCTCTTCTTACTTGAAGGAGGTTTACAGAGATGTCTGGAATTACCGGTGCGTCCCAAGGACTACAGTGAGAGCCAAAGCTAATATACCCCACTCCGGCCTGGGTATATGAACAGTCATAACTTCGGGCACTGCGTAAGTCTTCATGCCTAGATTGAGACTGGCCAATGTGATCCTAATTCTCTGCTGCTGCCTGGCTGCTTCCTTCGCTCTGGTCATGCTATCCCCACTATGCCCCTGTGAATCTCCTATGACTGCAAATATGCTGGCGACCATACCTCTAGCCTCATCACGAGCGAAATACACTCCTCGGCGCCGTCTACCACCTCCTCGTAAGTCTCTATGCTCGGCCAAAGTTTTGCCTCGGAAACTTTCTACGCGACTTTTGCGAGTATTGCCGGTCACGCGCCCAAAGTGTCGGAACTTGTCATCAAGTCCCAGTGGGAGGGACGGGTCAGAGTACCCACGCACAAGAATCTTAACGCTCTCTCTGCGAGCGCCTAGCCTACGATTCACTCCAGAACTGCATGGCACATCGCGTGGCATGCATTTGCATCGCCACCCCCAGGACCCTTGCTTCCGTTATCAAATCTATCCCGCCTCAACTCTAATCTGACAAGATGTGTCGTCCCCGCTTCTTCTCTTCCCGTCTATTTTGCAATACAGCCCGAGCACCACTACCACAACTACGACGACTTCCTCCTCGTCATCGCCGAGCACTACGAGCACGACGACGACATCCAGCACTACTACAACTTCATCCTCTTCCATCCCCAGCACCACGAGCACAACCACCACCAGTTCTCCATCTACTACCTCTACTTCCAGCATCGCGGTCGTGACTCAAACGGTCACCACTACTAGGACTACTACGCTATCATCGAGCGCAACATCCACTAGCAGTGCAGCCGGTTCAGGGTCAGCTGATTCCCTTTCAACTCCAGTCGTGTGCTAACATGAAACAATTATCCTTTCATAGGCACTCGAGTGGATTTTTCTCCAATACTGGCGCTGTTGCCGGCGTTTTTAGTACGTATCCATTCCTTTGGGCTGTTGAGCCCAGTGTTAGGGACGGTCTCATCGGCCTTCCCATCTCCGCACCAAGTCTCTCTCGGGCCATTGACAGTTCACTGACGCTCCGCTTTTTTTTATTTGATTTTATTTTCTTCTCTTATATCTTCTCGCCCATCGCCGCCCGAAATACATGCTTCGCGCGCCTCCTCCAAAAAACACACTATCCAATTAACCTCACAAATCGATGTCAATCATACAGCCGTTGTCGGTCTCGTCGGTCTCGTTTTTATCGTGTTTGTCGTCCTCTCTATCATCCGACAGCGCAAGGCGCGCCAGCTCGACGCAGAGATCGCTGCCGCGGCCGCCGAAGCCAACTGGCAGGCACGCAATGCCCCCACCTTCGACGATGAGGACTATGCGGGCGGAGGCGGTGGGGCAGCAGCTGGAGCGTACGGTGCGGGCGCGTCAAGCTACTATAGCGGTGGCAGCCATGGCACACATGGCGCGTATGGCCAGGCGCCATTGAGCAACAGCTCTGGTGGCGGTGGTCAATGGGACCCGTACCCAAACACTAGCAGCTCAGGACACAACTATGCTGGCGGTGGTGGTGGCGGCTACGAGGCTGCTGCTGCGCTGGGTGCTGGGGCCGGGGCGTACGCGGCTGGACAAGGGATGCGCAATAGGAGGATGAGCGCAGGTACGACTACGACGGCTGGGATGGCTGGGTTCGGCGCTCGTGGGTACGGTGGTCAACAGCAGCAGCCACAAGGACCTGCGCCAGGCGAGTACTATGATCCGTATGGCCAGCAGCCCAAACAGCCCCAGCAACAGCAGCAGCACTATCAGCAGCCAGCACAACAGGGTCAATACGATGATGCGTATGGAGGCGAGCTTGCGTATGATGACCCCGAGCCCGAGCACGACTATCCGCCTCAAGCTCAGCATCAGCCTTCGTACCTGCGTCAGGCGGGCAGGCAGGATAGCAGTGGGACATACAATGATGAGGAGCACGAGATGGCCGTGCCGAGGGCACTAAGGGTATGTCTCTCCTGATTTTTGATACTGGTTTTCACTCGCTGACTCATGATGCGTCTTACGCAGGTTGCAAATGAATGAGGCACCATCCCATGATACTCGAACTCCCTTCTTCTCCTTCCTCACCTGCTGAGTGAAGACAGTTCCCTCCCCCCGTAATGTATCATGGCAACGTGTTCCTCTGTCCTATCCTATTCTATCTATTTCATTCTATCTGAGAGGCTATCGTCACGCCAGTGCTTTCGTATTGTTTTCACGTATTTTTTTTCTCTTTCGCCCCTACGTCTTGGCTTGAAGCCGTAGTTTCATGTTTTCTTTTTTCCTTCCCTCTTTGGTTCTTGTCTGTGTCTGGACATTTCTTGTTGCTGTCCCGTCATGCGTTGTTTTTCTTAATATGTTTGTTGGTCACTTTTTTGTTGCGTCTCTACTTCCCCCCGCTTACTGGCCTAGCCTAGCTCGTATCGAGGCGGTGCATGATATCCAAGCGGTTGTTGTCGTTGTTGCTCTTGATATCAGGCGTGTATTATCTTCATTTGTTTTGTTGGCGTGATATATGGTATATTCCCCACAACGAGGGTTCCGCGGCACAGCACTCCTTCTTTGCATCGATATCATGGATGAAGCCTCAGGGTTCTTATCCTTCATTCGCATATCGATTAGGTTTGCGCTTAGAAATAGGAAGGGTCCAAGGCTTCTGGCGTGGGGGGATGGAGCAACTTGTAAACCCTTATCAATGGAACTGCTATTTTGCATCAATCGTTCACCTGAGGGCCCGGCGACATCACTAAGCATCGCCTGGTGCACGGATTTAGGCCGTACGGCATGGATATAAACCCCTAGCATTCTAGTTTGTCACAGCCCAGCGCTATATGGCAAATCGTCAGGTACAAAAGCAAAGAAAGCTTTGGGTTCCGAGCGGTGCCGAAAAAAGAATCACGTGCTCGTTATTATTCCTTGCCCCACACTGGCACACAACCGCCAACACTGGTCGTTCACGCACGATCCCCAAGTGGGCATCTAGGTATGAAGTGTGTGAATGGGAGCATGAACCTGTTTGCACGTGGCCCTTACGTCCATTATCTTGGCCCATTGTGAGATCTTGTCCGTGAAATCGGAGTTTAGTGCCCTGCTGCTATGAGAAGATCTGGTCTCCTCAGGCTGAGGTTCCCCTGAATTTCCACCATGTGGCTTATCTCTCCGGGATCTTTCACATCCCTTCACCACTTGCCTCGTATGAGCATCGCTGCTATCACTCGGATGACCACAAATATGGTATCTGATGAAGTCTAGAATGCTAGTCAATCCCAATCCCTGCATCGAGATGCCTACTGCTAGTCCGATAGACAAGGAAGCTACTAATTTCAGGCGTTATCTCCCCGCAACTCAGTGACGAGAACCATCCCAGATTTACAAACCTTTTGCAAAAGGCACTGAAGTCCCCTTTCCCTCCAGCAATGAATGATCCTCCATCGCCTGTATTCACACCTAAGTATCCTGCTGCCTTATTGGAACCAGCATAAATACCGAAGCCTCCCAGTGTGGACTTAGTGACTGCGCTTTCGCCTCCCTCCCCTTCACGATGTCTTCCGATCCTAACGCTCACGACACGAAACCCGTTAACGAGAAGCCTAGCGATGGCATCGACATCAATGAGTCCCTCTCCTCGGATGATAAAGCACGTTTCGACTCGGGTCATATCGAGATCGCTGCTGAGACCTCGCTCTCAGCATGGACGCCAGAGGCAGAGCGCAAGCTCCTCTGGAAAATCGACCTTGCCCTCGTTCCATGGCTCACTTTGCTCTACTTGCTCTCGTGCCTGGATCGAGTGAGCATTGGTAGCGCGAGCTTGTATGGTCTAGCAGCGAATCTGCACATGACCAACCAGCAGTACTTGTGGGCGTTGACACTGTTCTTCTTCTCTTATGGCGTATTCGAGGTGCGTTCCCCAATCGAATGCGGACGCTTTAGTGCTTAATTGTATTTGTAGGTCCCATCAAATATCCTGCTGAAACGCCTTAGCCCTCGAATCTGGCTCAGCACTATCATGGTAATCTGGGGGATCGTCATGACCACTCAAGGGCTGGTTCACAACGCTGGTGGGCTAATGAGTAAGTCCACGTATTCATTCTCAACCCTTAATAAGGGTCATAATCCAATTGATCGATGATCCTCCTCTCACGCATCGTCCACACACAACCCGATTTGGCGGAATTAGCGGCCCGCTTCTTCCTTGGCGTGGCAGAGGCAGGATTGTTCCCAGGTGTTCTTTACTATCTTTCTTGTTGGTACAAGCGTGCGGAGGTTGGACGTCGCATGGCGATCTTTTGGTCCTCTGCTACTGCTGCAGTCGCTTTTGGTGGCTTGCTTGCTGCGGCCATTTCGAATATGCATGGCATTGGAGGCAAACCAGCCTGGGCTTGTACGTCATCTCCTAATGCACTTGTACTCTTTGTACATTGGTGTTGGCGTTTGGATATCTCAGACAATTTCCTTAATAGGGATCTTTATCCTTGAGGGATTACTGACTGTGGTAGTTGGATTTGCTTCATTCTGGGTCATTCAAAACTTCCCTGAGGATGCCAAGGTGAGCTTTCTGTGTTCATCACTGGATGCTATCATGCCACTGAACGAAATGATGACCTAGATCCTGACTGATGAAGAACGTAAGTTGGGCAACGGTAGCCTTAATTCGGAAAATTGACGTTGTGTCCAGGTAAATTTGTGATCAGACGGCTTCAGGAAGACGCACAATTCAGTGCTGGAGGAGAGAAACTGAATAAGAAACACGTTTGGGCTGCTGTAACAGATTGGAAGACTTGGCTCGGTAGTAAGCGTCTACGTCGTTTCTTTACTCTAGCACCTTTTTCCTTGACTCTGACGATCACCCCACGCTTATATCATTCTTGAAATTAGTGCTTTGCTTCGCCGGCGGGTGAGTCTCTTTGGTTCTCTTCATGCTAGCCACTAAGTAGCTTGTCCGCTGCATCACAAAGTCTCTGCCCGGTTTACGCTATCGCTCTTTTCCTCCCGAGCATCATCCATGAACTGGGGTACCGAGCGACACCAGCCAACCTCATGGGTGTACCAGCCGTCTTCACGGGCACTATCACCACCATTAGTGTTGGTTTCTTGTCTGACCGTTATGGGCGCAGAGGGTGGTGGAACGTGTACGTTTTGTCCTGTGCTGCTTCCCTCCCTCGTCATCCCTCATTGATTCAATCCATTCCTTCCGTCTTTAGCGGTTCATGCATTGTTGGGATCACAGGATATATAATTCTTCTCGCTTCTAATACCAAGGGAGTGACATACTTCGGCGTCTTCGTGGCGTCAGCCGGAATCTGTCCTCTGATTCGTATGTCGATCACTCTTGTTCTAGGCCTTCCTTTGGATGCTGATTTTCTGTTCATGGCGCACGGTCAATTTGCTACCTTTCTTGGCCGGTATCAGCTAATACAATGTAGGTGCTCAAGATCGCTAATGTCAGTTTCTTACCTCTGACGCTGTTCTCAAGGGCTTGGATGAGTAACAACATTGAAGGGACGCACAAGCGATCCGTCAGCATCGCGATGATCGGAAGGTTTGTGCTTCCTCGTTTATCAGAGTGATCATAGCACTCATATCTTCTTTTAGTTTTGTGGGTAGACATCTACATGATGCTGCGAGATTGTTCCCTGATTATGATAACATTACTTTCTGCTTAGGGCACCCTCAATGGCGCAGTAGCAAGCAACATTGTGAGCTTTGCCTTCATATTATGTCTAAACTTCCTTGATTTTTCCCTCCGCTGAAATCAGCTTATATATTCCATCCTAGTACCGCGCGAAGAATGCTCCATGGTACCGCATGGGTCACGCTATCTCGCTCGCCTATGTGGCAATGACGCTCATCACATCCCTGCTCTTTATTTACTTCCTCGACCGAGAGAACAAGGCGCGTGATGCTGGATTACGCGATGAGCTGATTTTATCAGAACATTCCAGCGAGAAAGGTGAAGACGATAGGAGCTTTGCAGGGGGAACGTACGAAACGGTGGATGAGGCGAGAAGAGAGAAGGGCGATTGCTGGAGTGGATACCGCTATGTCCTCTAAATCCACATGGTAGTGCAGGTTGTAAACCAAATTAGCCGTACCACGGTGATGGGGGGCTTTGTTTCCTTCTACTTCTTCTCTGCACATTATACTCATAATTAGCGATGTGGCTGGCGATGATGGTGTTCGCTCATCTAATTGGACCTCCTGTCCACTGTGCCGTCTTGATCCGTTGTGCCGTTCTCCCTGGCACTGCTTCCACAAATTCTGGTCCAGATCGCTGGTGCCCGCCAAATACCTAATCACAGTCCGGCAAATGACCTGAAACCAAACAGAACAGAACAGAAAGAGGCAATCTGTGTCAAATGGCACCAGCAAACGAGATATTGTTACTTCTACAGATATTCTCATGGTATGGCGCGCGAATCATCGGCGGCTTGACGCCTAGCGCCGCGCAGTCGAGGCGCGTTGCTAGCCCCGAAAAACACTCATATTGAGAGCATATACATCGCTGTTTCTAGGTCGCTGGCTTATCCGCCTATAAATGCGCTTTCTAGCGCCGATTTCTTAGCCCATCTCGCTGCCCTTTTGTTTACTTTTGACTGCCAGACTGCGATCGCCCGTGGCGTTTCGCCCCAGCCACATATATAAGATTGGCCCACCCAGCCACGCCAAACTCCCCCACTCCTTTCTGTTCCTCTCCTCTTCCACTCCATACATCCGCTAGTCGGCCCCAATTGCTCTGAACTCCAGCGACTTTCGAATACTTTGAATCATCATGTGTTGGACTTCGTTCTATTACGTGCAGTATGGTGCTGTCCTTTCCGTTCAAGCTCGTATGACGTGCTTTCAAGCTAATTGGACTTCTTCAGATTGCGGTAGGCCTTCTTGAATCACTGGGTGGACCCCCAGGTTGCTTATTGAGCTTCAGGTCATCACTATGTGCAGCAGGGCCAAGACCCAGCGGGGACAGTGGTGAGTCAATGGATGCAAACGTCACACGACGTGTGTTATGCTAATGCCCTGTCGAATACCGGGCTCACAGACCGACTGCGGAGACACTCTATGCCGCTTTAGCAGGTCACATCCGAGAGCTTGCCAGGGGCCAAGTTGTGTGGCGCTGGGTAAGTTGGGTCTTTGCGGCACGATCCACCGACTTATCTGACATACGTGTTTTCATATTCTAGGACATGCTCAGCAGTGAGTCATCTGCCCCTCTACATCGCTCTCGTGAACAGCCACCCCGCTGAACTGACCATCTTGTCAGCCGTTCATCGCCCAAAGAGATTTGGGAGCCCCGCCGGCCGGGGAAATGCCCATGGACTTGCACAAATCCTCATAACGCTAGGTGAAGCCGGAATACACCTTGGTAACATTCGAGCGCTTGAGGCCTTGCTGTATTATCTGCGCCTGTACTCGATCTACGTTATTGCTACTATAGTTGCGCTGTCCCACTTCCTCACTATAATCTCCACCTTTTTCACGCTGTTCATTAGACGCCTCTTCACGATATATTGCCTTGTAATGAGATGTGGTGCCATTTCTCCTGTCGAGTCTTGATGGGATATTCCCCTGATGTGCTGAAACTGATCCGAGGCCTCCGATCTACGTAAGCTCAGCGTCGCCTATCATAACAGATCTAAGCCCAAGATTCGTCTCTCCGCCCTACGGCGGCTCAATAAACCTCGAATTACGAAGCCGCCGTGTTCACAAGGCCCAGCCCCAAATCCCTCCGTATTGCCGTCTATTGACTAACGCGGCCTACCTTGGTGACATCAGTTCCTTAAGAGTCATTTGGAAGTTTTCCCGCGTGTTCGGAAATTCGGAGTGTCAGAATATTGGCGAATTTCCGGCCGCCGGTCCAGTGGGCTTCACTATGAGTTACTGAGATCAACCGCCCGTTCGCAATAGACCGCATATACCGTCTTCCTCTTGGTTATACTCACCGCGCGGAGGAGCGCCACCATCAGTCCAATGCGTCATGTCTATGTGCACAGCTGCATCAGCAGCATAACATTGCTTCGGATAAGTGGGGACGGACCGGATTAGGCAGTAACCGATCTTGGCACGTGTCCTAGTCCGTACTCTGATCCCAGTAATAATCTAGGTTCTTTCGATTGTTCTCCGAGGCTCATTTCTGAAAAAATCGATATAATGGGTAGAGTTGTGATCACTGGAAGGTGCGGAATGGCCATGCGCACGCCGCTCAACTGACGCTGACCCTCACTTGGGCGCTCAATAACCACGCTAAATCTCATGCTCTGCCTTTGTAACATCTCGAAAACCGTCTGCCATCCGGCGATCTAATCAATACCTGTGCGAATCATACGACCCATAGCTCGGGACTTGTGGGAACTGGAGTCGTGTCGTATGCCCTGAAGCATACAAACCACAGTCTGCTTCTCGTTGATAACCAGCCTCGAAATGACGAGATCAAGGCTCTTCTCGACGAGCACAGCGCAAGAGTCGAATATAAAACCGCCGATCTCACTGATACGAAGGTGCGTGCCTGGAGCGACTCGCAGCTCATGCGCTGTATTTGCGTAACTAATTGTTGTCTGTGCATGATGCCTCCCACGTTTCATATTAACAGATTTGGGAAGACGTCTTGAAAGGAGCCGATGCTCTGATCCATCTCCCCGCAATTTATGGAGCCAAATGGGATAAATTTTCAATTGGCAACACAAACCCCGTTTTGTCCTGGAACGCGCTTTGTTCTGCAATGGATGCAGGTATTCAGCGGGTAGTTATGATGAGCAGGTGCGTCAGGTTTATCATATAGGGTCGCTCTTCAAGCGATGTCTCATTCTGTCCCGCACCTGGTTATTTGTTTTGCTGTTCAGCATTAATGCGATCGGTGGCCTCTTCAACAAGGAATGCCCTAAATTTTCGTACTTCCCGGTGGACGAAGATCACCCATCCATTGCAGAGGATGCATACTCTGCATCCAAGCAGATCCTCGAGGTTCAGGCAGATTGCACTGCACGTCTTGTCAACCAGCCCAATTCAGACAAGAAGATTTGGATTGCTTCTATCCGGCCACATTTTGTTGCCGATGAGAAGCTCAAGCTAGAGCTCGACGCAGAGACACGGAAGGATCTGTGGGGATGGACGAATCGAGAAGCCCTTGCTCGCGCATGCTTCCTTGCTCTAGAAATGAAGGAACGCGGTGTTAGTCCTGGCCACGAGAGGTTCTTCATTGTGGGAGAAGAGCACTGCTGTGTGGGACAAAATGCGATGGACATGGCAGCCAAGTATTATCCCAACACAGAAATCCGCACTGAAGGAAGCAGGTTGGAGCCACAACAGGGCTTTTACTCTGGGGCCAAGGCCGAGCGCCTCTTAGGGTGGAAGCACACTGGTGGCGAGAACCCTCGAAAAGAATGGTAGGAGACATGTATTCATTGAAGAAAGTTAGGAAACTAGGGACTGTGTTACTATTACTGTGTCAGAGCGCAATCCCAGCATGTTACATTGATGGAGCCGCTCACCTGAACTACGGCAACAATTCTGTGCTAATGCTGAGCTAATGACAGTAAAAAGATATGAGAAGCCCATGGTTCTCACAAGGGGGACCTAAAGATGACGCGACGGCTCTTTGTTTCCAAAGGTTGGCAACTTTTTGGCGCAGCTCAGGAGAGAGTGGTTCATATGTATCCCAAACCACTATCTCCAGGGGATTTTCTGTTGCTTCAGTGGTAATCTTGTTCACTAAGGCTTCCCAATTAACGGCGGGATGGAGAAACCGGATCCACCGCGGAAAGGGGGCGTTAGGTCCCCATCGCTGCTTCCAACCCTGCACCCACTGCTCCATTGGCAGAAACCATTGGGTTGGCGCATCATTCACTGTAGTCGGATATGCGATGGGAATGCCAGCGGCCAGATAGTCACTGGGCTTCATGTGGTAGGCAGTAGGCAGCATGTCAATCGAGCGCTACAAATGTCGTTTAGTGGTTAAAGTGTATCTTTGACATGAGAAAGATCATATTCATATGTGGGCCTTATATCTGCGGACTCGGCGGAGTGCTTCAGACTGCTTGTTGTGCGATGCCATGCACTGGGGACAAAGGAGCACTCCTTCATTCCGTGCGATTCTTATATACAATACTCCCAACACAAGAGACGGACAAGACAAAGAGGAGCCAAAATTTCTCCAGCAATATTTGACACTTGACGATGTTAACATTGGAGGCGTTTCTCATAATGGAGGGAGAGATAGAAGGGAGAAGGAGTGATGTGACTCGTTCCCACGCTCGACTGAGTCACACACAAGTTTCGGACACTCGGACATCAACTTATTCCGGGAAGATCGTCTTCACTTCCTGCTCTATAACACGTCTGGCTCTTTACGATGTCGGCCGCAAGCTCTTCTAAGAAGAAAGACAAGTCGACCCACTCACTGCTTGCCGGTGCCACGGCTGGTGCTATCGAGGGTTTCACAACCTATCCGTAAGTGATTTACATGAACACCTATATTACAACATGGATCAATCTCATCGTACAAAACCTCACCTTAGCACTGAGTTCGTCAAGACAAGATCACAGTTTGCACCCAAAGGTGTTGCGAAGGTGAGTTGAGCTGCTCATGGGAACCGGCCAGACGATGTTGACATACAGTTTCCCTAAGCAAGGGCCTATTGAGATTATCTCGACGACCTTGAAACAAAAGGGGATCACTGGGCTATACTCTGGATGCTCGGCTCTTGTTATCGGCAATGCGGCCAAAGCTGGCGTGCGATTCCTAACATACGACTACTTCAAGAGCCAACTGGCTGACAAGGATGTGAGTTTTTTAAGGATATATTTTCTCTCCCAGCCCCCTGAACTTCCCTCTCCTGTCCTTTTGTAGGGTAAAATTAGTGCGCCTCGATCACTAGTTGGTGCGTATTAGGCTCTCGTTCACATCGGCAAGGATTCAAGCTGAACCTTTTGTCCTATAGCTGGTCTCGGAGCAGGGATGATGGAAGCCATCTTCGCTGTTACACCTTCGGAAACGATAAAGTGGGTGTCAGACAATACTTGAGCCCCATGCTTCTTCGTCAGCTCATGAGAATTCTCACCCCTCCAGGACAAAGCTCATTGAGGATGCGAACTCCACTAAGCCTCGGTTCAAGGGGCTTGTGCATGGGACACAAGTCATTGTGAGGGAAGAGGGTATTAGAGGAGTCTACCGCGGATTGTTTCCAGTTGTGAGTTCGCCCACAATAACATGACATCATCCACAGGAGCAGACCGCTCAGTACCGCATTCCAGATGGCACGGCAAGGCGCAAATTCCTCAGTGCGCTTCACATCATATTCCACCTTGAAGCAGTTCGTCCAAGGGAACACGCGTCCAGGTCAAGATTTGCCCACGAGCCTAACATTCCTTATTGGTGCCATGGCTGGTGTCATTACTGTCTATTGCACGATGCCTTTTGAGTATGTTCCCTATGCTTCTTCAGTATTATATCGTTTTTTTGCTTACTATTTCCATCGTAGTGTGGTGAAGACGAGGATGCAGACCATAGAGGCACGACAGCAGTATCGAAATGCTCTTCACTGCGCATATCGGATATATACCGAGGAGGGTGTTCTGAGATTTTGGACTGGGACAACTCCTCGCCTTACTAGGCTAGTGGTATGTTAATCCCTAGATCCATTCGCCGAGGACTATCGCTAACCATTCATCGCTCCCCAGCTGTCAGGCGGTATCACCTTCTCCACATATGAAGCCGTGATGAGAGCTTTGCGGAGGATGGACTCTTGACGAATTACAATGGATATCACGTCGTTATTTTGCTCGTTAGATAGTGGGATATTATCATTATTCTCCCTTCTCTATATTGCTCCGAATCAAGTTGATCATGTTCTGGGCGCGGCGCTTCCGACTGAAAGTGGACACGTGACTAGTGTACAGTTCTGTAACGCTCGCGGCATACTACTGTCTGTAAGTTTCTGGACTGGCTGTATCGACGACCAGGATATTGCTTTGGCTGTTTCTGCGCGCTCTCTCCTCTGCTTGAAGTCTCGAGTTCGACTGGTGTACTGATTCGACTTGCACATTTGGATCTGGATACAGACCTTCCTTCGCCCAGCATGATCATTTCAAAGCAAAACCGTCGCACTATCTACGAAAACCTCTTCAAGGGTGCGTTGGAACTCCTTATTATCGATATCTAATCACTGCTATTTGGGTTGGAAAGCCTGATTTCGCTCTCGATCTATCTCATATGTACCCAACTATCCATCGACTACCACTGGAATCGTAACAATACGCGATTATAGAGGGTGTTCTGGTTGCGAAGAAGGACTACAATGCCCCCAAGCACGAGTACCTTGAGGTTCCCAACTTGGAGGTCATCAAGGCCATGCAGAGCCTGACCTCGAGGGGCTTCGTCAAGACCCAATTCTCCTGGCAATGGTATTACTACACCCTCACCACTGAGGGTCTTGACTATCTCCGTGAATGGTGCGTTATAATCAATTCATACCCTGAAGCTCTCAGTTCCTTTTGCTAAAGTTCTATTCTCTTCTCATACTTGTGCTTCATCGATTGTCCTCAAATCTCAATTCACTCGCCCAATCTTACCTGCTTCACTATAACCTCACTCACATTCGACGAATGCCTGCGCTTCATTTGATCAAATGTCCAATTTCTCCAGGCTCCACCTCCCATCCGAGATCGTCCCCGCAACACACAAAAAGGCTGCGCGTCCCCCTCGCCCAGCTGCTGTCCGCCCTGGTGGTGGCGATGGTGCCTACCGTGCTCCCCGTGGTGACCGTGATGACTACCGTCGCCGCGACAAGGACGAGGGTGCTGGTGCTGAGTTCCGCCCACGATTCGGCGGTGTTGGCCGTGGCGCGCCCGTCTCCTCATAAATGGCCATAGCGTGGTGGTGCTTGCATTGCAACTCCGTAGTTGATAGTTCTGCAGCGCCATTAGAAGCGGGGATATGGGTGACTGGTCAGCTCGGCGGCGATAGTGCTCTTCTTTTGCCAGTTTTCTCTTTCTTTTCGTGGTGCTGTTGTTTCGAGCAACTCTCACTCTTCTCTGCTCCCCTATTCACCCCCGTGTATGTCTAACGTAATATGATCGACATGCAACCATGTTTTCCTCAGCACTCACTCGCTCACTGGCCCCGGTCACAAGCCCAATATCACTTGACGTTTCGTTATGAGGTCAATCCCCCTTGCTCATCTGCAGAGAGCACACAATTGGCGATCGCGTCGTCGGTCTACTGACCTCTACTTCCCTTTGATCTACTTAATGGACCATCACGATCAGTTTCAACAATCGCACTGAAAACCATTTGAGACTTTGAGCCACTAGAAGCTCGAGAAGCAGCCCGAGTGATCATATGCTATCAACTTCGGACTATTCTTGTTGCAAATGGTGATAACCTTTCTTGCTCTTGCTACTGCAAGGGTTCCTCATGAACATTGTCACGCGGACGCTGGGACAGCAACACTCATGCTCTCTGTCAGTATGGGATCATGAACCCTCTTCTACCTATTCTTCTGTAGGCTACAAGTAACGTTCATAAGCAAATTGCTGTCTGACAAGATAACTAAAAGGGGATGGATATATGGCAGGCTGGAGATGCCTCCGACGAATGTGAGTGCATCGGGCTTGCGTAGCTTATGCCGTCATCATGCGTGGGGGTCACTCGAAACCATGCAAATCAAAAACTGTCCACCCCATACTTGTGAAGACGCCACTACCGCTGTTTCCTGGTCTCATTCCTTCTGCTGCCAAACTTAGCCCTTACGTTTTCATGTCTGTCATCTCAGCTTAGACCTATTGACAAAGCTGCGTACATTGTACTTGACAAATAGTACAATCATGCCTAACAGCAAGGTTCTTCTCCAGATCCTGCATGTGATTATCGTCGGTCGATCTGAAATATGTGAGCAGAGCGTTGCAGCTGAAGGTTTGCAGGGTGTCCCATTATTTAACCGATCACGGGGGGAGCGCAGGGTGCCAAGGATTCCCAATTCCCCCACTCCATAAATATCCTACGCAGTTCAAATCACAAGCCGAGAGGAGGAACAAAGGAGCGGCAACGTGACAACGTCACATTTTTTTGGGCCCTGAACCACGTTCAGCCTCTCCTACACTGTTCTACGCGAGTTTGGAGAGGCTGTATCTTGCCTTCCAAGTGACCCAGTCTCACTGGATTTTGTGATTTTGCTTGTGCTGAGGCCACCTGCTCGTAAACACGCATGAACGATGCGTCATGACGTCAGGTCATGAGCTTCATACTTCCGTCCAGCGTCATGGTACTCGTTAGGATTTCTCTTGGCATTACGCAGTGTGGAATCTACAGCGTATAAGAGGGGGAATCCTCCTCTTAATCCTCTCTCAGCCCTCCGTACCGTTTGGGTCGATCTGTCTACTGCTCGTCACGACTTGCCCCGTCTTGTCTGTGTTGATTGCATCACGAAGACGACATTCGATTATCTTGCTCCACTCGAGGCTAAAATAAGATGTCGACCACACAAAACGCAGGGGTGCTTCCAACCCACAACAAGGAATATCGCCACGGTATGACTGGCCGCCATGGAGGAGAGAAGTTCTCGTTTGGCAGATGGATTCGTCTGGTGCGTATCCGAGACGTTTTCGCGACCCAACCTGAATACCTGTTCGTGTGTAACTGACGCCTGATGTACTTGCGTTTAGTATGGTGTTGACCTCATCACCATGGCCGCTATGGGTGCTATTGGACTCGGGGTATACGAAGCAAACCCTGCTCCTTCCCGTAGCTTCCCTCTCTACTTTTCCAACGGTCAGATCGTATACCCTGAATTCGCGTATCCTTTGAGGAAGGAGATCGTTCCTATCTGGTCAGTCTCTCGTACTGGCTCCGTCCACCCCACACTCGCTGGCTCACGGTCATTCCATTCACCTAAAACAGGGCTGCTGCTTTGATAGCGTTCTTCGTTCCGTTCATCTTTTTTGCGCTCTTCCAAATTCGCCGCCGCAGTATCGAAGATCTGCTTGGGACTACAATGGGCCTGTTGATGTCACTAAGTACGCCTGTTTTCCCGTGCTAGTATCAGAGCCGAATCTCACAGCATCGAAATTACTCTAGTTAACGCGGCAGTATTCCAAGTGTTCCTTAAATGGCTCATTGGTGGACTCCGACCGCACTTCTACGCCGTGTGCCAGCCATCGATCCAGCCAGGCAGTGCGCCTAGTGGGACCGGCTTCGGCTCCATCATGTACGACCGCAGTGTTTGCACTGGGGACGAGAACCAAATCAACGACTCGCTCGAGTCCTTCCCCTCAGGACACTCCACCGCGGGCTTTGCAGGCCTGATATTTTTGGCGTTATACTTCAATGCGCAGCTCAAGGTGATGAGCGCGCACCACCCCGCGTATTGGAAGTTTGTTCTCATGATGGCACCTGTCCTTGGTGCGACGCTTATTGCCGGCGCTTTGACGATTGACGAATGTGAGTCTACCTGCGATTCTTCGTTGTTGATGCCATCCTACTTACACTGACCCACATTCTCTGATTATCAGTCCACAACTGGTATGACGTCCTCGCCGGCGCAGTGATCGGCACGACCATGGCGTTTATTGCGTTCCGCATGACATTCGCCTCAGTATTCGACTTCCGATTCAACCACCTCCGCCTCCCGCGCACATCCTCCTTCTTCCTGCGCCACAAGCAGGATACGCCCCAAACGGGTATGAGTCCCACATTCCAATATGTCCCTGGCATGCAAATGGCTGCCGGTGATGTTCTGAGGGGCGATGAACTCCCCGTTGCTCGTGAGGGAGGCTGGGGCTACGGCATGGGCGAGATGGGCGGTGGAGCACCATTCGACGCGAGCGCGATGGGTGGAATGGGCAAGGGTATGGGCACCGGTGCGGGAATCGGGGGCCTGACGGGCGGAGGCTCACATCCTATCAATGAGCAGGACAGCAGTGCAGGATTGATCGGGCGGAACGGTCATGGTATCGGAGGTGCACATCGCTAAGGTGGATATCCCAGGACGTGGTGGGACGCACGATTGTTTCTTCGGATTTTTTCCCCCCCTTTGCTTTCCTCATCATACCCACGAATTTTGACGCATCAAGTCTCGCCTTCCTTTGATATTCCTCTTCACAGCCGCGACATCTCAAACACGCGTCGTGCACATTACAATGTTGCTCTAGCTTTTCATCGTGTACAAGTATACAGAGAACTCATAATGCAGTCAAATGCCCACACAAAGCTTAATATCCCCAAGTCGTCGGATCCCATTGGCTTGCGTCCATGTATCCGGTTTTGTGGTCGGGATTAAGGCTCAAAGCGGCTGAAACAATTTTGCTGAAAATAACAGGGGGCATGCTTAATTCCCAGCTCAAGAGTGTTTTGGAACGTGAGAGCGGTGAGCTGAGAGGAACAATAAGGCGAAGGAGCAAAAAAAAATCGGGTCCAACCGCGAATCGAACGCGGGACCTCACCCAGATAGTGACATAGTCCCTAAGGGTGAATCATACCTCTAGACCATTGGACCGCTGGTGACAGGACCACCAGCTGTAAAGTTATGAAGATTCAAAAGTTTTTCCTGCATATACCCCAGGGGAGTCTTCAGCAAATTAGCGATGTTTCTACCATGAATTTATATGGAAATCCTTCGCTCATGGGACGGCAGAGCTTAGCACCCAAATGGTAGGCGGATATTGGCGTGCACGGGTCTTTAGTAGCAGCTAAGATAGCATCAGATGGTTTTTAAAGCTTTGCTCAATCAAAGAGACACAGCAGCGTAAGGAAATAATATTAAATTACATTAAGCCGCAATAGAACTCAATGAAGAGGTAAGAGTGTCTTTCAACAACCCAAGTGAGTCCCCTGCGGAATGGAGACAGTATGTTAACACGGATCTGGGTCATGGCCGATCTTGCCATGGAATTTGTGCGGGAAATGTTGATGAAGACTTACTCCATGCAGGATAGAGACCAACCATGGCTTCGGCAAAATCAAGAAGCACTTCAATGGAGCGGCAGTACTCGGTGCAGAGTTTTGAATTTTCTTCGGCTGCACAACGTCGTAGTTCTTGAGCTAGAATCCTAATAGCATTCATCATGTGGAGCTGATGCATGTTGCGTTAACAGTGAACCTCAAGGAGAAGAATCGAAAGACTCGCACCATTGGCACCAGTGATGACTGTATACCTCGAAGCTCATGCACTTGAAGGTTTTCACAGATAAGCACAAGGAAGCGCGTACATCTGAGCAACTGAGTTCTTGCTGTAGCATTCTCTTTTGATCGCAAACTGTGTAGAATCAAGGCACTCCCATAGAGCGTGGCATATTCGAGAAGAACATGGGGCTCGATCAATTTGACTCCCATGGAAGCCCCTAGGCTATTAGGACTGAAGATAGGGGGGCTTCTGGCCTCGTGGAAGTTTATTTGCGCCATCAGTGCTGTGTACTCATTTTCGACGCTCCGCCTGTCAAGCACTGGGAGTAGGATTAGATCACTCGCAAATCGAATCCAACAATACAAATAGACTAACAGTTGAAGGAAAGAGCAAACTTGTTGACTCTCTGAAAAACTTGCATGATCGAAACTTTCGTGTGCGCGTGCGAATCCCAAACAGCTGATAGGTCTTCGTCCGTTGTGAAGGCCATCTGATCAATATTAGTGCCTAGTCCGTAGAATACCGCGTGAGCACCTAACCTTGAACCACGGGTATTTGACGGAGGATTCATTCAAAGTAGGCTCCCAGCGTGGATCGCAACGAAAGCTTCCGGGCAATCCAGCTAGTGTGCTTAATGATTGGTCGGCCATAAAACTGGAATGGAAGAGCCAAAGTCGATCTATAGCTTCAGCTTTGTGCCTTGGTGGGGGCAACAAACTTTCACCTGGCAGGGGATTGTTGGAGCCACCTGAAAGAAGGCCACCTGCCACTACCATGCGACAAGCTGGGCTAATGACCGCCAAGCTTTGTTTCACGTGCCGCTTTCTTGTGAAATATGTCCCCAGTAGTATACTGGCCCAGAGGAAATGCGTGAGCTTTTCGGCAAACATGAGGGCATTTTCAAGGAAATGGCGTGTCCTCCCAACAAAATACTCCTCGAGCGAGGTGAAACGACCCCCCAGGATGCAACATGCGACAAGATGGAGCGCACTTTTCAAACAGGGATGGATTGATTCTGAATGGGAAGTCGGAAGTGACAAGCAATGACGAAGATAGTCAGCATCCATATAGAACTGAAATTGAGAGCTGTGAGGAAGGAATAAACGAATTCTGTGTGATAGAATGTCATTGAGTATTGCCCTCCAACGGGTAGGGAGTGAACTCACAGATAGTCCGACATCGCCAGTGGTAGTTCTTCTCCGCTTTTCCATCCAAAGGAATCTAGATCGTGCTCAACATCACTCCTCTGGCTGAACGAGATAAGATCCTCTGGGGCGTGATGTCTGGCGACTTCCCTAACTTCACTGAGCTTTTGCGTTGGAGGGCCGCTGCTTTTAGAGGGCCCATATCTTGCTAGCCAGGGTGGAGCAAATGGGGTTTCTTCGACAGCACATCCTAGACGCGTGATTCTCTCCTGCAGTCGCAGAGATATCAAGTGGAGATCATGTGCTGGTAGGATAGCCAGTTTATCTACTTGCAGCTGTAGCGCTCGCTCCCGCGCTTGTAGAGCTTCAAGCCTTGGTGGACGCCTAGCCATCCCGGTAGAGTAGACGCACTTCTTCTGGAGATTAGAACACCGAGAACAAGTAGGTCTGGACCCGCTACACCGCTTCACAGAGAAAGGAAAGAGTTAGAAACGGGAACGGGAGTGGGCAGATTCTCTTCTAGGATAGGCAATACGCACTGTTTTGTGCACCCGGCATTGAAGGCATGCATCACCCTTGGTAAGGATAGCACGAATCATCTACTGAGCCTATACTGGGTTCAACTCGGACTCGAAACCGTCCTAGCATCAGCGAGGCAACAGCAAGGTCAAAAAAAAACCGTGTTAATGAGCATCACTGGCAGTGCGTTGCACCAGCGCCTATCGACCACCGAGCGGGCCGAAAGATACGGTTCCGAGGAGAAACCGCGCGGAACCAATAAAGTGAGATTTGCGATAATCTCGACATAATATTCACAATCGACTGGGGAAGATATGCCATATGTGATCTATGAGCGTCAATAGGCTTGGTGATGGAGAATCACACGTGGATCCTTGAGCGAAAATCAAGAGGCACCCATATGGCATGTGGTGAATAATCCCGCCCACCACGAGGTTTCAGCGGAAAGATCAATACACCGGGTGTTTACAATAATACAAGCTGGCCTAATAATAGTTACAGTATGAAATGAGCATGGACTGCATGGCCAGCAAAGATGTTCAGCAGTCTGCAACGAGGTAGGACCTACAAGAAAGAGCTACAAGGGTTTATCAAAACACCAACGACTTCATTGTGTTTGAGAGAGGGTCTCGTAATAGTGAAATACATTCCGCTAAGGAAAAGCAAAATAGAGGGTAACACAGGTCAGACGACCCTGTTAACCGAGCATGTTGGCACTTACCCCATGCTGGATATAATGCAGTCAAATTATCGAGCGTGTCGAGGATTATTTCAATAAAATGGCAATATTGGAGTGAGAGCTTGGCGTCCCGTTGAGTTTCAGGTCTCCGTAGTTCGCTAGCAAATATGCGAATGCCATTCATCATGTGCACCTAGGACCGAGTCTCTGGTGAGAAATTGAGCTAAAAATAGATAAGCAGCGGTCTCACCACTGGCACGAAGGATGATTGTACGCCATAATAATCTTCGCGCCCTTGTAGCTCGTCGCAAATCTCCACCAACTTGTGTGCAGCGCGAAGCATTTGTGCTCTCGCTTCAGGGTTTCTCCCCGAGAACAGTGAGTGAAAGATCAACGAGGTTCCGTTGAGAGTGGCGTGCGCGAGAAGGCCGTGCGGGTTCAGACTACTGATGGTTTCTGAGAATGGCCTGATCCTGGACTCGTGGAAGTCAAGTAGGACTCTCAATTTGCCGGATTCTTTTTCACCTCGCTTGCGCCCGTGTTCTGTTCAGAAAAGGTTAAGCGTGTTCTGTTGAGGTTCTCTCATACAACAATAAATACCCTTACCACGAAGATTAGAAGCATAAGTGTCCACTTGTTGGAAAATATGCATAATTGAGGCATTCAAATGCACATCCGATCGCCAAACTTTTGACAGTTCTTCTTCGGTTGCCATCGGCATCTACTGATGGGTCTTCTCTCAGCTGCGAACCTTTCGCATGGCACACCAAAAAACAGACCTTGAACCATGGGTACATAATGTCAGAGTGCTCTGAAGCGGGCGTCCATCTCTCATCACATACGAAGCTCCAAGGAAGCGCAGTCAATGCATTTAGCGACTGGTCGGTGATATGAATCGAATGGGCCAGCCATAGTCGACTGAGCGCTTCGGCCTCGGTCACGGGCGGAGGAAGCAAGAACTCGTCAGGCTGGTAAGAAGCCTCCACCCCTTCATTATGGGTGGATAGAAGACCGCAGGCCGTAGCGAACTGACTGGCAGAAGTGATCGCTAAAAAGCTTTCTTTGATGCGCCGGGCTCTCATGAAGTAGGACGCCAATAATGTTGTAGCCCATAGGAAATGGGTAATGCGATCACGATCTGCCCACATGAGAGCCTGGTCGAGAAAGCGGCGCGTGCGCTCAGCGAAATAAGGCTCGAGAGAGGCCCAGCGTCCTCCCAGTATGCTGCAGGCTACAAGATGACAGGCGTTCCGTAAGCAGGGGTGAATAGATGCAGGATCCGAAGGCGGGAGGGCGATGGAATGAAGGAATTGGGGAAGTGGCATGAAGAATTGGAACTGAGCACGGTTTGGAAGGAATATGCCAATCCTTTGAGATGGTGGGTGAGAAACCAGCCATTACTTTGGAATGCTTAACCAATGTGACTTACAGGTAAAGGGACATTGGGAGCGGTAGCTCTTCTCCTTTCTCCCAGTAGTACGATTCAAGGGTGCGCTCAATCACACTCCTATCAATACTGAAAGTGGTGGATTGTCCAGGCGCTTCGGGCTGACTCTCGACCTGCAGCCTTAGCCTCGATGCGAGCACATCAAGCTTGCTATCCTCGCAACAAATATACACCGGGACTGAGGTCCGGATGACCTTGGGCTGTCCCTGAAGTCTCCCCAAGCGCTCGATTCGCCCTCTAAGTCTTGCCGATATGACTGACATATCGTAAGTGGACGAAAGAGTGAGTTTGCTGATAGTCATCTCTAATATCATAGCGCGGGCTCGTAGCTGTTTTAGCCGATCCGGCCGTCGAACTATCACTGTAGGGTAAGTACACTGCCTGTGGAGACGGTGACATCGAGAGCAGCAGGGTTTGGACCCATCACACTTCTGGAGGACCAGGGAGCGAGTCTGAGCCAGCTACAAAGATGTGGGACAGCCAAGAGGCTAAACATACAATTTTAACTTTATGACACGATAAACATGCGGCTCCTTTGGCAAGCATTCCAGCCCCGGTCGAGCTGAGCCACAGAAGGTGTCTAAGCGGAGTAGGTCAAGGGACGGGCCCATAGTCGCGGTGGTTGTCACGCCAACCAGGTTCCCGCGCCCTTGCCGCCCGTCTTCCCTCTTGAGGCTGTCTTCAAATGAGTCACTCTGACAAGAAATATAATTTGTGACTGAAGGTAGGGTAGCCCAAGAGGGAAGGATTGACTGGAGATAAGGGGTAATGTTACGACAAAGTGGTACACTTGTCTAGTCACCTCCGAAGAGGCGGCTTGTCGAGAACAAATTGAGGCCCGGGCGATATAATATTGGAAGCGCAAGCTCGGGAGCGGGCCTGAGGGCTGTCGATCGGTGCGGCTCACAGCGCGCAACCGGGAAGACAGATTGGGTCGCCGTATTTGATCTGGCCGCAATTCCGCTTTGGCAACGGGGTACAAAAGTTGAATTGAATAAGGACTGCGAGAAGTGATAAAACCCAGTGGCTGAATGACCCTATACATGAGTGGCCCCCCAAAATACGGAACTAAACCAGCAATTAGACTGTAAACGAGCGATACGGCAAAATGAATGAGAGTCCGAAGTGACACGATGTGTGGATTGTCCAAAGGAGCGTGAGTTGTCCCCGAGAATGAATGTATGGCAAAGGGAGGAATATGATTTGCGCTGAAACGCGCGAAAGGGGCTGCAGCATTTGCGAGTCGTGAGGAGGCATACAGAGATAGGAACCATTATCTCGACGCGTCGAGGCGAAGGGGGAAGTAGAGAGAAGGTGACTCAGGTGGAAGTAGGGAGGTAGGGAATCGTGCACTGCTGCGGGGTTGAACCTACCGCCCATCAAGATCGTTCCATGCAAAACGTTTGCAGCGCGACCAGTCCACGTCCTCACGTTTGACCTCAAGACGCTCGCGCTTCGTCCCAAACACGGTGTCCCAAATACGGGTCTGTTTGCCATAGTTGGACGAGGTACGCCACCCAAGCCGATGGTGCAAGTCACTAGATCAAGGACAGGATTAAGTGAGACGGAATTCAGAGAGAAAGATGAGGAACAGCAAACGTACTGGTCCTCAAGCACGAGCTCCATGTTGAACCAGTAAAGAATGGGACCAGTGATTGGTGGCGACCAGTAGATGCGCGCGCCAAGATGCGAGCCGGCCTCAATATACAAGATATATACAGCAGACACCCACCACGCGTGGAAGCGGAGCGGATACGTCATCGTTGCAAGCCATGGAATCACGAAGATATCACAGAAGTCTTGTTCGGGGTCTAAGATATCCGAACCATACGAGATGCAAAACCATCAGCACTCGCACTGGGAAATCCACGTGAAAGAGCAGAACCTACCAGCAAATATAGACAACAATGGTATAGGATGTTTGGCAAGATGATGAGTTTTATGGTACTTCCATAGCCACTTGACATCCGAACCGATCCAAGCCGAAAAGGGGGGGGGGGGTTCCCAACACAGTATAGGGAAAAAGGAAGGTTTACCCGAGGATGGGTATCAAATCATGCGACGCCGGGTCGGATGCGAATAGTCGGGAAGTTTGTCATGACACAAAAGAAGCGAGAGATGTAATTAGCCGCAGAACTAAATGAGGGATAAACGGGACGTACGGGAACCTCGTGCATTGCGCGATGATAAATACTACAGCAGGACACGCAAGAAACGTGATTGTTTTTCGTTAGTTACACACGTGCTGCGGCGCGGGGGGACGATTCCCGCGATCGAAAGGTGGAGAAGGGGAAAACGCTCACTAAAAGTAGAAGTCCAGGACACAGTGGAAGACAAAGATGTGAATTGGATCCCAAATCGAGAAGCTTGGGATCTCAAACCGATCATATGCTAACAAGCCACCTACGAGGGCGCGCCCAGAAAGAGTCAACCCAAGGAAGATCTATCGTGCGCCCGCATGAGATAAGACGTAGGGAATAAAAGCTTAGTTAGTGCAAGGTGATTCAGGCACGGCAGAGCTGGCGAAAAAAGGGAAGTGGGGTGGAAAGCGGCTTGACATCTGGCGTGAAAGCTGATATATTGCGGCGGAAAATCCCCGCGCCATGTGAGGGCTCGACAGCCGTGGCGCCGGTGAAATGAGCTGCATCGCAGGCCTGATGAAGCAAACACGAAGGGATCCGAAGGAAAGATTGAAATGATGCCCTCGACGAAACACGGCACTCACCAGGGTGCCATTCAGCTTGGAGTCGGGAATCCCGTCTCTTGAGTGGCTCGCATCCAGAAAACCATGCTTGGCGGTAATAGCTTTGAAATGGAAGAGCATGACGAAGGAGAACAAGGTAGCAACTGTCGAGTAGAAAACAAAGGCGAAAGGAAGGGACCAGGAGAGGTTGAAGTAGGTCATGGAAATATATTGGATGACGACGGGGATGAGTGCTTTCGGGAGAACGAAGATATCTGAAACAGTCAAGTCATACGGTAAGCTATTTGGTCCTCACCGCAAGCACAGAGGAGAGAGTACAGGACGACGCACGTTGCGCAATGGCTGAGTGCACCGAGAGCTTTTCGCCTGGAGCTTGAGTCCCGCCATGAATATTGCTGTGATCAATGAGAAAATTCGCCAGCCATCCAAGCGAAGTGAAGGAGAAGTGTGTTTTCGATGGATCACGATGCCAAGTGGATAACATATGCCGTTTTGGCGGGGGAGAGGGTTTGGTCTCGGAAGACGCAGATCCAGAAAGCCCTGGGGTGGATGAGGGGGCGAAGGTTGGCCGCGAAAAAGTGGACTTGCGACGAGCGATATGGTGCGTGGATTTCTCCAGTGAAGGGGAGGAGGAAGGAAGAGGGGAGGTCGAAGTAGCACCCATAGCGTATGAGATGAGGGTTGAGATGAATGGAAATTCCAAGGACAAATGGGGCAAAAAATGAAAGAAGAGCGAGGAAGCACTCAAGGAAAGCGTGGAGGAGACAGGAGTGGCGTGGCTTTAGCACTCGCAAACTGCGATTATCAGATTACGGCGCTGCAAGTAGATGGCCGTGATATAGCGTAGAAGGAGGGATCGCCTGGGGTCGAGGAGAATTCAGTTGGGGATGAAAACTGAATCAATGAGGGCGAAGTGAATGAGGAGACGAAGGGTAGTGCTTCGAATGGTGGGAGGAAGCTGTGGCGTGGTGGCGATCAAAATGATAGAAAAGAGTGAAAAGAAGGATAAGGGTCAGCACGAGAGCTTAGGGAGGAGAAGGGAAAAGCGGGGGATGCTCAACAAGACGAAACATAAATAGCATGGATGTGGAGGGGAACATTCTGAAACAGAAAGTGACGTCGCTCCTCCGGCTATCTGCGCACAAAGTTAGGAGACTGTGTGTCTCCGCCTGGTGGAAGTAGCTGGTGACAACAGACTGTTGCGTCCCGTCATGCTAAACACCTCCGAGTCCGCGCTGCATGGCCAGTTCAGCGTGGGAAACAGCCATTTCACATTCTTGGATAATAGTTGACCACTGGATCCTGATTCACTGAACATGTTTCTCTACTTTGTCTGCTAGTCTATCCACTATTATGTCTTATCGAGCCAGTTCCCCTTGCCATCTACAGTGCTTCACCTTCCAGAAGGGGCTTGCGCCATAGTATTTTTCCACATCATTGTTCACAAGTGATCCGAGACAGCACGCGGAGACACGGAAAGTCCGAAGGCCGCATTGAAATTGAGTGCTGAATACCGATGATGCATAATGCTATGGAAGCACCTGTCATGAATTGACATTCAAGATCCTCACTGATCGTCCCTGATTTAGACTTGATTGGGGAGCTAAACGTTACTGGATTGTGAACCACGACTGCGCTTGTCATAAGCACATCTTTTGATATATCCCTGATGATTGCGTGAAACTGAAATCATGACATTGAGCGTGACTCCATTGTTTCAGGCTCATTGGAAAATTGTTTCAAGGAAAGCATTGCGGTATTGGCATCTAGCGGCACTGATCAACTCATCAGTATTGAAGACGACCTTAAGCTTAAGAACAATAGCCGGAATCCTCGGCGGCGACTGAATTGATCTCGGCAAGTCTGACCTTCGACTTCTTTTGAGTCTACTGGACTGTATCGATCGCTAGGCGCGCAAATTACTAGTAAATTGCACTGTGTCGTGTTCACCTCGCAAGGTGCATGACGATCCATGGTGCCTGACTGGCCGAGGCAGTGCATGGTCCACCTCCGATCCGCAGAAGCCTTCGCGTCCATAGAACCCTTTTGGACATCGGGCTTTTCCGGAGGTTGTATAGGGCCAGTGGTATTTTCTCACATACGCACCCTCATCCCCAAGAACTCACAAGAAGAGGAGCTTCAGCCTATTCAACTATTTCCCTTTGCTCTGCCACACCCTCATGATCTTAACGTCAAGCTCTTGTTTCGGAAATCGCCGTCATACTCACAGTCATCGGCACTCAGTGTTGAGTCCTCTCTCCGTACTTGAAGCATCATGAAGCAGTCTGAGCGTGAGGAAGATATGATGGTCTTCTTAGACATCCCACATGGTGAAGAGCATTGGGTACCCTTTTGGTCTGGACACATAGGGGACGCCCTCTTTAATACATAGAGATGATTGTAACATGGTTATCACTGTTAAATTGTGAACGAGAACGGGTGAATTTACTGGAGCTGGTCATCGTGCCCAGCCTTATTGCTACCGTTGTCTACTGCTCGGTCTGCAGTAGCTGATTGCCCGCCGATTAGGATCACTCAATATAGCTGTGGTATCTATCTCACATGAAGCGATCCCTGAATGGGCCCTCATGCCCCAATTAGGGCAGCACAATATCGACTGGTCTCCCGTGAGCCAGAGCGACATGTGTTGGGAGTCGGGGGTAAAATTGAGCTGGTGAGGGCGACTTGTGTGAAAGGCCAGCCCTCCTTCTCGGAAAAGTGTTAATGTAGGGCCCGTCGAAGAGAGTGACAATGGTTTGCAGGGCATGAGGAGACAAGTGGTATACGGGTGTCACAAGTGTGACTTGTGAGCGCTTATTCCCAGCTCCTATCACAAGCCCGACATTATGGAAGCTGAAAATGCTCTTACGAGGGAGGCATTATGTGGTTGAGGTGTGACGATTCAGTTGTTGGCCTGGTTACTGTGACAGAAGTCCCATCGCCTCGCGTTCAATCGGCTTGCCTCCATAATTCCTCCAACGGGGCATCGACAGACCTGTACGCTAATTAGGTGACGTTATGCTTGTAAAGGGCGAGGCATGTCTTAATTGCCGCAGGCACAAAGTAGTATGTCTTCATTTCCCAAGCACAGTGGCTTCCTGCTCAGCTACTTCTATGTGTTTCCACGCCTCCCTTGGGCCATTCATATCTCATGAATGCTATACGTGTTGTGATCTCCTCGTTCTTTTACAATCTTCTAGAAATGCGATGGCGTGAAACCTGCATGCTCTCGATGTCGTCGTACAAGCAAAGAATGCGCCTTTCCGAGCCAGACAGGTACTATCTCCAAACTCCTCCCAAGGACAGAACGGCTTGAACTTCGCGTCCTCAATCTGGAAATGAAAATCAGGAAATTGGCTGTTGCTTCGACGCATGAACTAGGTCTCGCATCAGCCCGATTACGAGACCGAATCGGGCGCCTGGGAATTGTCGCCCAACTGGATCAACGACCAACCGACACGATCTGGGTCCCAATAGACACGCGTCTAGAAGATGAGGGCCTTGCACTGGGGGCACTATCATGGACAATGCCGGCGCTACAGGACAACAGCGAAGAAAGTGGCACGCCTGTCACTCAACGAGCTGTCGTTGAGCATATCCTGGACTCGTTTCAATGGACAACGGGGGACGATATACCGCTTTCAATGTCAAACTACCTGTATGTCCCAAGGCTGCTGGCACAGGTCCTTGTATTTAATCTAATGAATACCTCCATAGCATTAGTTTGTTCTTACCACACCGCACACAATTCCAATTCTTCATGGACGTACCTTACTTTCTCCAATGTCTATCCCTTCCACCTTGCCATCCTGAGTCAATCCATCCATGCCTCAGGTATGCATGCTACCTTGGGGCATGCAGCGCTGTTGGCGGTCGTCTCGCGCAAATGGAGCCCTATTTTGTGGAACGTACGCGTTACTTCCTGGAACAGGCACTCATGTTCGCCGAACATATCACCCACTTCCTCTGGGCTAGCATGATATTTGGATCTTACTTTTCTCGGCAGCGGCGGTTACAAGAGAGCTATGCTGTCATTTCTTCAGCTGCAAGATTCTCACGAGCAGTGGGCTTCTGCGAAAAGGTGGATTCACAGAAGGAAAACGAGGCCCTTCCGAATGAACTTATACTAGCTCCTCCAAAGAGTGAGGCAGAAGCGCTCGACCGGCTTTGGTTGATCCACTCAGTATTTGTGACCGACCAGTTGTTAAGTCGACTGACAACACTTCCCGAAAGCTTTGTTTTTGACGAAAGGTGGGAGCCCACCGAAACTTCGGACGACGGTCCCGACAAATACTCATGGATGGAGGTCTGTGGAGCGTCTGTTAGCAATGTTTCGGTTGTTCACTTATCACGTCTCACTATAGGTCCCAATGGCAAGAGATGAGGAATTACTCAAAGTGTGGCAATCAAACGTGCACTTGGAAGCCTGCATCATGCAGCTTTTCTATCGAGTGCAAAAGTTCTCCCTCTTAATATCATGTGAGCGTCTCCGCTAACCTCGCCCAATGAAGCTTATTCGGTTTGTTTACCGCTCCAGCCAACGGTCTAATTGGTCACAAGGAAGAGTATAAATCCCTCTGCGCCCAGTTTCGCTTCCACGACGCCACTATTCCGATGCCCTCCAAGAAATTCACCCTTGACCTGCTACTCTCACGCGCAACACTCTACGGGAGCGGCATGATCCTGTATAGCCTGCGGTCTCGTGAAGATCCCGACGCACGTCGTCACATGCTACGGTGTGCGCGGGCGCTCGTGGATATCTGTAAGCTGGTCCAAGCGCACAAGCGCCCATTGAACCGAGAGTTACCCCTACTTGCAATGGTAAGCGATTTCATTGCTTGACCGCACCCGCATGGGTTACTGACAATATACCAGATCCACATGATGAACGCTACGAGAATAATTGCTCAGGAAATACAAGGCTTTGAAGCAAGAGGGAACAATCGCGTATTAACCGAGCATTGCCGCTCAATCGAGTTGTTGCTAGCCTTTTTGGACGACATGAGTATAATATACCCAGCTTGGAGTGAGTATTTGGTTTGCGACGGTTGCTCTAATTTCACAATCTAACGTCACCTTTTGTTAGCGGATGCTTCCATAGTACTCAAGGATCCTCTCACTAGCGCTGCGAATGCGCTCGTCGCTTGATCAAACCGAATCTCCCCGCCATCCGCTATTGAGCACAACGCATGTGCTTCATTTCAGCATCCAATATATCTCTCTACAGCTATTATTTACATAATTTTTTCGTGAGCTCTCACTTGCCAATGGCTGAACATTAGACCAGCGAGCTGAGCCCCACCGAATGAAGATTTCGGGAATGGAGTTCAGTTCGGCCGAGAGAGACAGTCGATTCAAGGTAAATTCGTATCCCAGAAGCTCGGTTCCACTCATGCAAGACCCTGTTGAGCGTCAAATTGCACTGTGTAATACTGCAATTTCGGGATCGTCAAAGCGCTCAGGCTCTGAACACCCAGTTTGGCAGAGAACTGAAAATCCTCCGAAAATCTTCCCTCCTTACCACGCTACCCGCCCTCACGACAGATCGAGTGTCTGGAGTATGAGCGCCCTAACATTGTGGAAACAGCTTTTATTAGGCCCTTACCAGCGGATTCTCTTCTGGTTGTGTCCATCGTGTCAATTTCACACTGTTGAGCGGTGACGGCCTCGGTTCGCCGCTCTCTGAAAGTGAACCACGAAAACTTTCTTGACCCATCCAGGAGAGTCGACGGGGACTAGTCGCAATGATTCTTAGGAAGGGGGATGCTTGTATTCAGTGCCGTGAGCATAAAGTGGTGCGTGCGCCGGTGCTATTTGCTCACGGATTCTCACATTGATGCCGAATTTACAACTCCGACCCCCGCACTTCTTCCACCATCAAATTCTTCGTTTTAGAAATGCAATGGCTTGAAGCCCATCTGTTCGCGATGTCATCGGCTTCGCAAAGAGTGCGCGTACCCTGCTGGCCGAGCCAGACGCCGTCCATTGGTGGAACTGCTGGAGGCTCGCGCACTACAACTGCAACTACAAGTCAACAAGGTTGCCCTTTCATCAAGTCACGACTTTTCGATAGCATCGGTTAGACTGGGAGAGCGCATCAGACTCCTTGGTGATATGAGTGGACAAATTCGGACTCCAGCTAACGCCGCCTGGCTTCCGATATATCCTGCTTTCGGGGATGAGGAGCGTGACACCATGCAAAGCCAAAAGAATGATGTTACGGGGAACGTCATAGAAAGATTCATTGCCGAGCGCCGCCTAGCCTCTTTTACGTGGACGACCGGGGAGGAGCTGCCAAGCTCAATGTCACAGTATCTGTAGGCTTCGAATTTCTAGAATTCTTCCTGATGTTCACCCCTGACATGTACTTCTAGCATCCGTCTATTCCTACCGTATCGGTTACAACATTATTTCTTCATGGACGTCTCCCACTTTCTTCATTGCCTGGCGCTTCCTCTCGATCACCCTGAATCCATCCATCCTTGCTTGCGGCATGCTTGCCACCTAGCTGCATGTAATGTGATAGGTGGCCGTTTTGCTTTGCTCGAGCCTTATTTCATTGACCGCACGCGATACTTCCTCCATCAATCTTTGATGTTTGTTGATCGTGTTCCCCACTTCCTCTGGGCAAGCCTACTTCTAGGCTACTGCTTAGCGAAAAAAAGGCGGCTAGAGGAAAGCTATGTCATTTTTACAGCTGCTTGTCAATTGGCGACGGCGTGTGGGCTTTATGAACACGCGGACCATCGAGCTCCACCAAGCACTCCCCTCCTTCCTCCTCCACGGAATCCAATAGAGGCGATGGATCGAATATGGCTCGTCCACTCGCTCTATCTCGGGGATCAAGCACTTTCTGCTATATCTGCATTCCCTGGGAGCTTTGTAGTCGAACGGGTTTGGGAATCCACCTTGGGAGATTCTCCCAAAGAATTCTCATCGTACAAAGTCCGTTGAAACATTTTTGTAACGCCAGTTCGTTTCGGTCAGCTCATGCTCCTCAGGTCCCAGTGATGACGGAGAACGAATCGTCAAATTTTTGGCAATCAGATGTGCATTCAAGAGTCTCCGTCATGCAAATCTTCCAAAAAGTACATAGATTCTCTCGTTCCGTTGCTGGTGGGTAGTGCTACTCATCTTTCATTGAGAAACTGCTGTATGGCATCTGATTTGCTTTGTCAGAAAATGGATACCGGGGACATGAAAAGGCCTATGCCTCGTTGAGAGATCAGATCGCGGCCCATGACGGGACTCTTTCGCCACCGTCTGATTCGGATGCACCCCAGCGCACTGAAGGAGCCAGGGGTTTCAACCCCCACCTTCTTCTCAGTCGTGCGACGTTGTATGGAAGTGCATTGATTCTGCATAGTTCATCAGCCGGGGAACACCCTGAGGCCAGAAACCAGATGCTCAAGTATACACAAGAACTGGTGACAATTTTTCGAGAGCTTCAAGAACATCAGCGCCTTCACAGTATCCAATCCTCCTTGGTCTCATTGGTGAGTGGGCGTGATTCGGATGACGGCCATAGCTACAAAACTGATTGTTCCTAATAACAGCTTCACGCGATGAACGCTTCTCGAATTATTGCCCGTGAGCTTCAGACTTCTCAGGCACAAGGCAACGCTAGGCTTTCAACGCAATATTGTTTATCTATTGAAGCACTATTGGACTTCATGGATACTGTCACGATTATCTACTCGGCATGGAGTGAGCACTCGCTCTGTCCGCTTCTGAACTTTCCTAAATGACTTACGCTCTCATTTGCTCTAGCGGATGCTCCTCTTGCGCTCAAGGACACACTTATTTCTGCAACTAGTTGGTTGCAGATTCAGGATGGCTAGTTTGTGTGAGTATTTCTCTCGAGATGCATCACTCCACTACAGACCAGCTGAAGTGCATATTTGACAAGGATAGAGCCTTCGGGTAAACCAACCAACATACCGCTCTAAAGTGGAAATGATTTTCCAATAGTCTTATGACTCGAGCTGCATGAGCCCCATTGAGCCAGCGTGATCCCGCAAGCCCTTGGGCCCAAGGTGCCTGCAACATTTGTTGATTTACGATGTCGAAGTCTACAGAACTGTGTAGTCGCTCGCCTCGTTCTAGCTCGGCAGGGAGACTAGGCGTCCCACTTGCTGGCCCTCCATATCGATGGGGCATGATAAATCTTACCCTAGCATAGTCGTTACATCGTTTAGCGTTGGTTATGTGCCCATTACTTGATTTGGCCTAAAATGTCAGACATGTGAATCATATTCAGTGATGAAGGTGACGGTCAAATAACGCCGCGGCAACCCCCACGAACTGCAGGTCATCTGAGTTTTGTCAGCCCTGCAGTCAATTGGCCATCGACGTCGGCCCCAGCCAGCGAACCAATGTACAGGGCCGCTTGTATTCAATGTCGCAGGCATAAAGTGGTATGAGTGGGCGATGACTAGTGCTTATTGCATCCAGAAATCTCACGTATCCTTCCTTCCACACCAACTTATTTCGTTTCACGTGGAGGCTTGTATATCTCTAGAAGTGCAGCACCTCAACACCAGCTTGTTCAAGATGTCAGCGTCTCCGCAAAGAATGCACTTATCCTCCTAATCCAGCGAGAGCTCGCCCACTCAAGGAAATGGATGTTTTACAAGCTCGTGTAATGGCGTTACAACTGGAAGTCAACAAATTGATGCTGTTGTCAAAACATGACCTATTCATAGCATCAGCCAGGCTACGAGAACGCCTCGGCCGTCTAGGGACCCATCGAGCAACCCATCCTCAGTCAACAAACCCGGTCTACGTTCCCGTATACATCTGGAATGAGGGAGGCATACACTTGTGGGAGAAGGCCCTGAGTCGCGATCAATCCGATAGCTTTGTCGAGAAAGCGACTGTAGGGCATCTTATGAACTCCTTTCAGTGGTCTCCGGGAGAAGAGGTACCACTTCGCATGTCATGGTTTCTGTACGTCCGATAGCCTTTCACCACCATCAACCTGCTAATTCGGAACGATTGAATGAAGTATAAGTTTATTTCTACCATATCGCCTACAGCACCATTTTTACATGGATGTTGCCTACTTTCTTCGATGCTTTGCCCTTCCCTCCTCTCACCCCGAATCCATCCATCCCTGTTTGTTACACGCATGCTATCTCGCTGCATGTAATCTTGTGGGAGGTCGATGGGCAGCCTATGAGCCCTATTTCCTCGAGCGTAGCCGCTTCTTTCTCAATCAGGCGCTTATGCTCGCAGATCGTATACCCCACTTCCTTTGGGCCAGCATTCTTCTCGGCTATTACTTTGGAAAAGCACGGCGGTTGGAGGAAAGTTTCGCCGTGGTCAGCGCTGCGAGCCGTTTGGCCGTAGCTTGTGGGTTCTGCACCAGTGGGGAGAATCCTCCGTTAGGTACCGTTGGACTGCTGTCTCCACCAACCAATAAGGCGGAAGCAATCGATCGGTTTTGGCTATTCCACGCAATATATATGGGAGATCAAGCATTACCAGCTCTCTTTCCGTTCCCGGAAACTCTAGGCTGTGACAAGGAATCGGGCCTTGCCACAGGAGATGTTTCAAAGAACGATTCGTGGTTCAAGGTACGCTCCATTATGTGTGGGTAAATGCTATTTCATAACTTCTTCCCCTCCCAGATCCCGATGATAGAGGCGGAGGATCTATCGGGATTTTGGAAATCGGACGTGCATTTGAGAGCATCTGCCATGCACATCTTCCAGCGAGTGCACAAGTTCGCAATCTCCGTTATTGGTCCGTAGCCTGGTTATCTCCCGGCATGAACTGCACTCAAATTTACCACAGGGAATGGGTTCCCTAGCAATAATACCACTTACAATACCTTGAAAGCCGAGATTCAACATTTTGACGAGAGGGTGTTGCCAGTATCCAGCAAAAAGGTGTTAGAGTATCCTGAAGGGGCACCTCTGTTCAACCCGTACGTTCTTATCACCCACATTACGCTCCTCGGGAGTGGTTTGATTCTCTACAGTTTACGGGCAAGGGAGGATACGAGCGCGAGGAGCGAAATGGTCAGCTGCGCGGTGGCGATAGGGACGATTTGCCGAAGTCTTCAAAGGGACCAACAGCTCCACAGTATCCAATGCTCCCTATTCTCAATGGTAACTTTCCCTGCTTGCTATCCCATTCAACAGCCAGTGGAAGCAACTGATCCAATATGCTTAGCTTCACATGATGAACGCCGCTCGAATATTCGCTCAAGAGCTGCAAGGATCCAAAGCTCAGGAGAACGACCGGCTCTCAGCCAGCTACTGCTGTTCTCTTGAATGTTTGCTGGATACGATGGATGCTGTGACGCTCACATATACGGCATGGTGTAAGAATTTTTTTCGTCTCGGCTCACCAACCTTGGCTGTCGAACGCTCATGGGTTGATCTTTCCTCCCACCTAGCGGACACTCCAGCATCGCTCAAGAACCCACTTACAGCTGCTGTTGATGCAATGCTCGTCTGATATCGTCTCAGCCCTAGGTAGAGCAGCAGTACATGTATATGGAACACTAGGTAGACAAGTCAAAGTCTTCAGCCGCCATTGTAAGGCAACAGCAACAGGGCCCTGGAGAATAAGTCGCAGATATTTCCTACTATTTTTCTCTCGTTATAAGGGGAAAATCAGATAATGCGAAACCCCAGATATGGATTGACTACGTAAGAGTGAGATACACCAAGATAAGGGCTGAGGGAAACGACAGCAGGTTCCACATGAAAGCAAGATACATACGCGTCCATGATGGCACTATACTCCTGGTTCAATACCCCGGATCGCAACACCGCGCTATTGTTGAGGGAGTAATGAATTGGAGTCAGTCCTCATTCTGAGAAAAGGAAAGCAGAACTGCGGCACACCTTTCTAGGGCAGTCGCTAGTCAGACGATTGCAACCCGAAACTAAGATAACCTTCAAAGCTTTGCACTCGTTCAACAATTCCTTCACAACGAAATTGTCAACCTCTCGACACCACCCCAAATTCACTTCGGTAAGTTTTGGCGCAGCCTTGCCTATCTTGAGCAGACTCTCATTCGACGCACTCTTCCACTGGTTAATGTTGAGAGTATGGAGGGTAGAGCCGGAATGACGAAGGAGAGCATCGAGAGAGCTCGTGCCTAGAAGAGGGGCACGGGAAAGATCGAGAGATTGGAGGCTGGGGAGGACGCTTGGAGGTGGAGGGTTGATCTCGGCTTTCACGACAAGGGGACCATCATCAGTATTGCCCTCCTCATCTTCAGCGTGGTTATTATTCGCGACGTTCTCGCCATCCTCCATTTCCGCATCCTCGTCCTGATTCACGTCGGGATCTGCACGAGTGGCGTCTCTCTCGTCTGGGGGTTCTAACGTAGCACCGAAGAAGACTGCCACGCCTTCATCGACAAGTAAGGGAAGATCAGCAGCTGCGAGTGAGACGAGCTTCGCACAATGCGGACCAATCCCCTCCAGGAAAACTCGGTGGGTCAGCTCTTCGTGCCCGGTAATATCCAAGTGAGTAAGATTTTTGCCGATTGTGGATAGTAGCTCAATCAATGCATCATCCGAGGCTGAATGAGTAGGGCGAGAGATGTCAAGGGAAATGAGTTGTGAGAGTTCGGAAAGCTTTCCCAACCAGGAATCGTTCAGCTTGCCAATCTCCTTCAGCCTGAGAGAAGTGAGGGATGCACCGTGGTGTGTCAACAAAGCCTGGAGGCATTTAATATCAAACCGAGGGCTCTGGGTGATAGCGAAGCGCTCCAGCGGGTTAGATGCGTTCTCGAGGAACGAAATCCACGCTTCTGCCTTCACGTTGAATGGACCAAGAAGGTCAAGGGAATGGAGGGAGGTAAGTTGAGACGACCATCCAGTGAGGACTGCGTCTGTCATGCGACCACAATACTCCAGTCGGAGGGACTGAACATTGGGGTTCAGAGGCGCGAGTGACGAGAGCGCTTTCCCGTCGAGCACTATGATTCATTGTTTCGGAGTGAGAATCACGAACGGTACACCGAAGGCCTATACGAAACTCACAAGAACAATCATAGAGAGATAGGCTGGTGTTGTCGACGTCGAAGAAAAGCATCGCGTTCTCGCGAGTCCTAGTGTAGGTCTGTCAGACTTGCGCAGCTGCAGACCATCTCAATACACTCACAACTTGCGGTTACGGCAGATAATCTTGCAGATCTCATTCATATTGTCGATACCAATGCTCCCCAACGCCTCAACGTCCTCGATATGCTGGGTGATGACGGAGATGCAGTGATGCGTTAGGCTCGTGATGTCTTTCTCTTCGAAGTTGACAATCTTGCGCTTGTCTTCGGCTTTTCGTTTTTGTCGAGGTGCGGTGGTTTTCTTGAAAGGGTCAATCCCGGCAGCTTTGGTGCAGTTGTGGCAGAGATATCCTGGAGGTGGCGAGGCGGCTTGGGTATACTTCGTCTATAGGACAGTGAAGTAGCAGGAGAATTAGATGAGCATAGAAACTGCGAAGTCCCAACTGCATACCATAGGGAACTTTTTGCCGCATTTGGCACACGGCTCCATGCTGCCAATCGGAGGACGAGGAGCGGTCATCATTTTCGATGGTGCCTTGTATTCGTCGTCTTCCTCATCGTCATCGTCGCTCCTGTAAGTTCCATCTTTCTTTGCCTTCTTCTTTGCAGCGGCCTTTGCCTTGGCAGTGGCCGCTTTGGTCGGAAGGGCTTGTTTCTTGCCTTTCACGGCTTTAGGTGGAGGCTCATCGTCATCATCGTCGTCGAGGTTGTCAGAATCAAGAGCTTCGTCATCGTCGTCATTGTCGTCTTGGGCTTCGCGACGCTATTATAAACGAATAAACACATATTGAGTGCCTCATATACTTGTGCGAGCGATATCGTTGACTCACCTTGCGTTTCCTTGGCGCTTCTGGAGGACTCGATAACCCCGCCGATGCACTTGACGGGCCGGCACCCGGAGTCTCGGCGGGTGTTTCTTCAGTCGCTTCAGCGGCGGGAGCAGCTGGTGCAGGCGCCTGACGCCGAGAGTACATGTGCATTGGCCCAGTGTTGATGTTTTGCTCCTGTGAAGTTAAGAAGCCTCAGAAGGGATGATCCCGAAGGTTAGAACGTGTCGCGTACCCTAAGGTAGGACGTGAGCGCCGAGGCGGGGCCGCGGACGCCATTTGCACCGCGTCTGCTCATGGTGCTGGTGTTGAGGTACCGAGGCGACGAATGCAATAATATTTGTTTGGTATTGTTGACGTGACCGTGACGCTAACCGTGGGTAACGCGACCACGCGTGGGCGGCGCACGATTCATACAAGGAGCTATTTATAATGAAGCTGTTGATCGTCCTTGTCATTTCTCCACATTATACCACCACTAGGGGTCATTTTGGTATCTCTTAGGCTTGCTTTCGTCTTCGTCTTTGTCGGCCGCCGGTGTCAGCTATGTCGCCTCAGGTGACGCTGTGGAGGCTCACTACTGCTAAAGGCACCGAAAGGTGAACAACTCTACTACAATAACAAGCTATTCAAGAACTCGTGCTGATCCTCTCTCAAAGAATCTGGATAGACTCTCGCGTCATCCCCTTGTATCTTGCGCTCGTATCTCTTGTATTGGTAGTGATTGCTGCCGCTCGCCAGTCCTTGCGCCCACAGGCAGAATCCGGCAAAGCTGATGATGAAGAGCCTTCGAGCATATGGAGCCAACTGCGCTCAACTATCAAATCGTCGGGGATTATTCTGTCTCTGCTAAGGGCCTCTCGTGCCGTCTGCTGTGTCGCTCTTCTGGTCGTCTCGTTGTTATCGCTCTCCACCAACGATTCTGATATAGCTCACCCGTCCAAGCATTACAGTCACTCTATTGCGATAGCCAAAGCGGCTTTCTTCGTAAGCCCACCTCAAACTCAATGAGCATCACCTGACGCTATCATAGGCCTATGTAGCGTGCTTGTCGCTGGGAACACTGTTCTCGCCTCGTCCGGCAATGCAAGTTGCCACTAAACACACAGTTACCTTGCTCCTCTCGGAATTTGGGGTGTATTTCTATCGTGATATATACCCCTTATGCACGTATACCGAAAAGCCAATGGATAATGCGGAAGGGAAACAGCTTTGGGTTCGACTAGGTCTTTTGGCTTTCGCCTCGTTGGTAGTTCCCCTAGTGGCTCCCCGTGAATACCATCCCATAGACCCCAAAGTGCGTGAAGTGTTAAAAGATGACGTGCAAGCTTCACTGACGGTGTTTGTCTTTTTGCAGCATCCTAATGATCCAAATCCTGAGCAAACGGCGTCTATATTATCTGTGCTGTCCTTTAGCTTCATGGACCACTTAATCTACATGGGATTCAAGCACCCCCACATCCCCTTTGAGCTCCTTCCAAGTCTCTGCGATTATGATCGCGGAGCATACCTTAACGAACGTGGACATGACACCATTCGCCCCCGTCGGACAGAAAAGCGGCGGATCTTGGCATGGCGATTGCTTGTGCTGTTCCGTAAGCCCTTGCTCTTAACTTAATGACCCTGTCTTCAGCTATGCAAGTATTGACTATGTGCCAAAGGAACCGAATTCCTCATTCTCGTTATCTGCAACATCATACGAGCGCTGTTCGGATTCCTTACTCCCATCTCCCTCAATCGAATCCTTCACTATATCGAGACTAATGGCAAAGATGCGTTTATTCGACCATGGTGAGTTCAAGTGTAGGTACCATGACAAAGTGTGCTCTTTTGCTGACTGTCTCGTCTCAGGGTTTGGATTGTTCTCTTTTTTATCGCCCCAATGATGTCTGTCATCTTCTTCCAGCTATATCTCTTCGGTTCTGTAGGTTTCATTGCCCTCCCAAAAGCCTTATCAAGAGATCATCCAGCTGATATTCGACGATAGACTCATCTAGCAGTTCAAGTGGAGTCAATCATCACCCAGGCGGTTTTCGAGCATGCTTTGCACATACGCATGAAGAGCACCCCAAGCGACGACAAGAAAACCGCGGCTCCCAAGCGACAGAATCGGAAAGCTAACAAGGGAAAGAACCTGGAGGGGAAAATCAACAATCTGATATCCTCGGACCTCGATAACATCGTTGGGTCGAGAGATATTGTTCAGACCTTGATTTTTTCTCCCTTGCAAGCGGTGACGTCGATGATATTCCTCTTCACTTTGCTCGGATGGAGGTGGGTCAGATGTGCCCGAATGATACTTTTCCTTTGACCTCTTTCCCTATAATTCCCCTTTTAGTGCCCTCACCGGCCTCACCATAATGGTGCTAGGGATGTATGTTCCCGGGAAGATCATGGCACGAATCCACACCATACAGATCCAGAAAGCCAGAGCTGTAGGTCATCTTTCTTCGATTGGCATGAGACTCTCCTAATTGATTTGTCATTCGGCAGACCGATGCTCGTGTTCAGCATGTTGCAGAGAGTACGTGGGCCTCCTGCCTAACTAGATGCTGCGCAATGACCTAACTATCGTCCCCTACTAGCATTGGGGGTCATCCGCCTCGTCAAGATGTTTGGCTATGAAAGCAAGATGGAAGAACAGATTAGCGAAAAACGACAGGTTGAAATTGACCTTGTTAGACGGAGGTTCCAAATGAGTGTCATAAATGGGGTGTACAAGTGCGTCTTATTAGGGTTTGGTGACACTGATTATAAACCTCGATTGATCGTCGGCATTTGTTCAGCTGGCTTCTTCCCGTCTTCACCAGTCCGTATTCATTATGAGCTGGCAGCTGTATTTTCCTAAAATTAACCTTATAGTGCTCATAACGTTCTTCACGTATACCTACTTCATGGGACAGGCTCTCACTGGTATTTTCCTCCCCAAGTTGTTCACATCTCATAATGCTAGCTGACAATCTGGATTTTAGCTTCAACTGTAATATCTAATCAACGCGCCTCTATGGTGAAACTAATTTCTCATGTTCGTTAGGTCTTCTCTTCGGTCGCTGTGTTTGACACATTGCGTGCCGAGGTGAGTGAATTGCATAAACGCTGCCCGATCGCTGCCTAACTTGACCCATCAATCTTCATTAGCTAAATCGTTTGAACACTTCGTTACCTGGTTACGTCGCGAGTAAAGTTAGCATGGACCGTTTAGATGGTTCGTCCCATATCCTACCTATCACTCCTGAGGGGTGCTAAGGATGCTATTCTCATCCGATGTGGGTGGTATAGAGTTCCTCTATGAGGTATGTATCGGTTTCCTCTCAGCTGATTGTATGATGGGCTAAGAAATATTGTTGTAGACCGAAGTTTTGGATAGATTCGATGAGGAAGTGGATAATGCTTTAGAGAACGACCCTACACCTGCCTCCGACCCTGACATCTTAGGCTTTCGCGGTGCCGTCTTTACCTGGGAAAAGCACTCTACTCCTAACAATTCGGCCGCGACCTCTGATGCCCTTCCTTCCAGCGCACCTAATCCGGAGACTGGGCGCCGTTTCTATCTACGGATACCAGGCGACCTTCATTTCAAGCCCGGCGTTCTCAATCTGATAATGGGACCAACGGGTTGTGGAAAGACTTCCATTCTGCTCGCCTTATTGGGAGAGATGCATTTCATCTCCTCTGGTACCAACTCTTGGTACAATCTACCGCGACAGAATGGTGTTGCGTACGCCGCCCAGTCACCTTGGATACTTAATCGCACAATCAAAGTCCGTCATCCCAACATCTCTAGTCGACATGCATCCCTGTTCATCATGCATACGATTAGGACAATATTCTTTTTGGTGAAGAGTTTGATGAAGCACGATACAAAGCTGGTTCGTGCTCTTTCTTGACCGCTCGCGTTTGCCTTACTGATGAGCGTCATTAGTGCTGTCCCAGTGTGCCCTCGAGCCAGACTTAGAGCTTTTCCAGGCGCGTTCTACTCTATTCAACGGCATCAAGTCCATTCTGACCTTCGCTGGCCGATTTCTAGGCTGGGGATGAGACAGAAGTAGGTGGTTCTGTTCTAGCCAGGTAGAAAGCTTTCATAACTCATCTCACGAGCTGTTTCTCACACGTAGGTGGGAGAGAAGGGCTTGACCTTGAGGTAGGCTTGTGCTCAAATTTTCACGAACGTGAACTGACCCTACGAGGCGCATAGTGGCGGACAGAAGGCGCGCATTAGTCTTGCGCGAGCCGTTTATTCCAAGGTGACTTTGCACTTGTCTACCAATACAAAAACTTACCTTGGCGCAATCACTTAGGCCCATATCGTGCTGCTGGACGATATCCTTTCTGCCCTTGATGTCCACACTGCCCGCTCTGTTGTTGAAAACTGCATTGTAGGAGACCTGCTTGAGGGGCGCACTGTGGTACTTGTGACCCATAACATTTCACTCACCGCCAAACATGCCCAGCATTTCGTGACGTTTTCCTCAGACGGATCCATCTCCAGTAGTGACTCAATTGCTGATGCATTGAGTGAAGAGCTGATACAAGATAATGTCGTCAATGACTCGAAAGTCGCCACGGGGTCGGAGAACCCCTCAAATGTGGTTGCAAAACCTGAGGGAGGTGTGGCAAATGGGAAGCTAGTGGTGGCAGAGGAGATCGCTCTGGGTCGTGTCACAACACGCTCTTGTGAGGGAATTTTGGAAGTGATGCCTTACAGATGCTAACAATCTGCATAGTGTTGTTGTTCCTTTCCAACGCTGGGAGTCTGATCTTCTGGGTCAGCTGGTGGGGCTTGAATCTGTCTCACGAGACCCTTCAGGTGTAAGCTAGAATGCCAACTAGACCGGAAATGCATCGCACTAACCAGAGTATGTCCATTCAGCTTTCTATCTTGGTGGCTTGGCCAATGGGCTCTCGCTTACCAGGAGGCGGATAAGCCTTCTGAGGTTTCCGTCCCTTAGTGAGTCCTTCCTAGGGTGTTATTCCATAGCAAAATTGATATTTCTGACTGGATATCACAGTTACATGAGCCGCTATATCCTCATCATCCTCATCTCTCTCGCTACGTACAGTCAGTCTGATTTTTCATGATACTAGAGGAAGCATACTGACCTAGAGCCTTCAGTTTCCGTAAGCCTGATTGTTTTTCAGTAACGATCATCCGTTTATCCATATGCTCATTCAGATCTGGGCCACCATGATCCGGGGAGTCACTCGAGCTTCGATTCGAATTCATGCGCTTCTGGCAAAATCAATTCTCAGCTCTACAATGAGATTCCTGGACATCACTCCGACTGGACGGATTGTTTCTCGCTTCACGCAAGATATACAAACAGTAGATCGTCAGCTCTCAAGTCATGTCCTTGTCCTAACGGCGATGACTTCGGCGATCCTTCTCAAACTCAGCACCATTGTTTACTTTACCCCTAGCTATCTCATACCAGGCATTGTTTTGGCGGCTGTAGCATTTATCATTGGGCGCATCTACATGGCTGCTCAGCTGTCCGTCAAAAGGTTAGCCTCAAATCCCTCAGAGTTGCTCATTCAACTAACTCGCAATCAATGAAGAGAGCGGAGCAACCGACGGTCTCCCATTTTCTCGTCCTTCGCCACCACTATAGGTGGATTGACCAGCATCAGGGCTTTCAGTGTTGAAGCCACCTTCCGGAGGGAGTTTTTGCACCTTGTAGATGCATATTTGCGGGCTTCGCGAGCTTTCTATAATCTTAATAGGTGCAGTCGCTTCTATGACATCCCGTTCCCCAAGCTTATGTTCTATAGATGGATAGGTGTTCGAATAAACCTTGTTGGTGCCATTTTCTCCACTAGTCTGGCGATGTAAGGAAGTTGTTTTTCCAGAGGTTTCTCCACTCACCCATTGGAAACAGGCACCTCGTATATTTTGCAAAATCGACGAATGCTTCCATTGCTGGGCTTCAATTAAGTCAGGCCGTAGTGTTTTCAAACACATTACTACGGTGGTATGTCAATTCATCTTCCTTTCGCTCCACTGGTCCTCACAATCCTCGCAAGGGTGCGAGTCACTAACGACGCGGAGGTGTCCGGTAAGTGTGAGCCTTTGAAGAGTTTTTCACCCCAATCCTAAGCTCGTCCATAGTGAACAGCCTAGAGCGAATCCAAAACTATCTGGATATTGACCATGAGGCGCCTCCCTCGGCTGATGGTATACCACCTGCTGCTTGGCCAACTAGCGGGAACATCGTCGCAAAAGATCTCTCTGCGCGATACTCCACCGACGGCCCTGAGGTGTTACACAAGCTTTCATTCACGATTCGGTCCGGCGAGAAGATCGGCGTCGTTGGCAGAACTGGGTCTGGTAAATCATCCCTCACTCTTAGCCTACTCCGCTTGATCCCAACGGAAGGCGATGTGACATACGATGGCCGCAAGACTAGCACTGTAAACCTCGAGGAGCTACGAAAGGCTATTACGATCATTCCCCAGCAACCAGAACTCCTGGTGAGTATGAAAATAATTGCTTGCTTTGATACAGAATAATAGTTGATATAATCTATGCTTCCTAGTCTGGAACAATTCGACAAAACCTTGACCCCTTCGATAAGCACGACGATGCGGCCTTGAACGACGCACTGCGAGCTGCAGGGCTGTTCAGTCTGCAAGCCGAATTACCAGCGGATCAACGCATCACTCTTGATTCTAAAGTTGCCAGCGGAGGCGGGAATTTCTCTCTGGGACAACGCCAGATCATTGCCTTAGCAAGAGCCCTGGTTCGAAGGAGCAAGGTGCTCATTCTTGACGAAGCTACGGCGTCCCTGGGTTTGTCCTTGTTCGTTTTTCGCCCTGGCGGAGCTTGACTGACATGTCCCATAGATAACACCACTGACACTCTCGTCCAAGAGACGCTCAAGACTGAGTTCAGAGATGCTACTCTCATCACCGTCGCCCATCGTTTGCAGACCATCATGCACGCGGACAAGATCATGGTCCTGGACGCTGGAAATATTGTGGAGTACGACTCCCCCAAGAATTTGTTGAAGATTGAAGGAGGAGCTTTCAAGGCTCTTGTTGACGGGAGCGGTGATAGCACGAACTTGTACAAGATGGTAGCTTAGAATATGATGAACGTTTTGCATGAACTACTAGTGATGGAACAATGGTGTTCTTGGTGGATACATGAGCTCTAGCTCTGCTAACTTGTATGGAGCAGCTCCAAATTGGGTATATACCGTCTTCGTCGATACAGTGCACCAGGGAGGTCAAAGGTGCCGATTGAAGGCTTACTACTTCAGGGGACGATTGTATCCAATGCGGTGGTCAGAGTGGCCTTGATCGACTTAGGGGCGTCGGCTGAGGGGTTTAGAAGAGAGAATGACGAGTAGGTGATGATCATAATCAAGTTTCCGGCGTCAGAGCTGAACTTTGGAGGAGGAAGCAATAAGAGGAGCCTTACCCCAAGCCGGGTATCTTGCCGTCACAGCATCCATAATATCCAGCAAATATTCAATGGAATAACAATATTCGGTCGAGATTCGGTTGTTCTCTCGAGCTTCGTACCCTAGCAGCTCACGACCAAAAATTCGAGCGGCATTCATCAGGTGAAGCTGGTAATAGATCAGCTGTTTGGCCGAGGAGGCAGAGCGGGAAGCAGACCAGCTTACCATCGAGCTCAGCGAACACTGGACACTGTGGAGGTGTTGATGTTTTTGAAGTTCTTGACAGATCCTCACCAGTGCGGTGGCAAAGCTGAGCATTTCGTCTTTTGCCTTGACATCATCTCGGGCTCGTAAGCTATAGAGAATGAGAGCGCTCCCAAGCAGTGTGACGTGTGTGAGTAGGAGATGTGGGTTGAAGGCCTGCTTCTCAGAGAGCGACAAAATCTTCGCATTTTGGCATTGAACCTGAGCACTTAATGACTCGTAAGTGTCCTCATGCCCAAAATACCCGTTTGCTGTCAAATCAAATAAGTTTTATAGATTTGAAATGTAGGAGCGGATAGCTACTGACCAGAGACGGTTAGTGCAAGCTTATGTACCTGCTGGAAAATCTGCATGACGGACGCTCTCAAATGAACGTTGGACCTCCAAATGCTGGATGATTCCTGTTCTTTGTCTGCTTTGGAGGTCTTCGCCGTGAAGGACGATTAAGACATTGGGTTTGAGCTCAACGGAATAAAATAGCATACTTTTGAAGGGGTAGGGGAGGCTTCGTCTGAGGTGGGTTCCCATTCTTCGCTTTGTTCATCATAAGCCAAGGTTGTAGGAAACGAGAACAGTGCTGAGAGCCATTGATCTTCCATATACAACGAGTCAAATAGCCGGATCCTGTCATTGCCTTCTGCTTTGTTTGCTGGCGGGGGCAGCAGTACGGTTGGTGGAACGCTTGTACGCAAGCCACACGCAGTCATCAAACGGCAAGCAGCGCTGACGGTGATGAAGCTTTCTTCTAGTCGTCGGTTCTTCGCGAGATAGTAGCCAAGAAGAGTGCTGGCCCATAGGAAGTGTGGGATGCGATCTGCAAGCATGAGAGCCTGGTTCAAAAAGAAGCGACTGCGCTCAAGGAAGTAGGGCTCTAGTTGCGCAAGGGGGCCTCCGATAATGTTGCATGCGGCGAGATAGCATGCATTCAGCAGACAGGGATGGATCGCTTTAGGGTGGGAAGGGGGAAGGGAGAGGCATTGGAGAAAGTAGGGGAGGTCCATGTTGAAATAGTTCTGGAATCTATGTGGTAGGAAGAGGCATATGCTTCACACGTCGGATGGGGATGAATGTCAGGAATAGTCTGTAGGAGGCGATCGGACGCACAGATATCGTGACATAGGGAGTGGAACCTCCTCTCCGATTGACCATTGAAAAGATTTCAGATGAAGCTCTACAGCTCTCCTCTCGATGACTCCCTCCAACCCACCGCTCTCCATTGGTTGTCTATCCACTGGCTCCCTGTCCTTATACCAAAGGTATATCGACAGCAAGGATGTGTCTGAATGTGTGGGAATTTTCGTTTTGGGGTCACCCAAGTCCATGATGCGTTCTCGTAGTCTGGTCGATGTTATGAGTAGTTCATGCTTTGATGAAAGCATGAGCTTGTTCACTTCTAGTTGTAGCCTCAGTATTCGGGCTTGCATAAGGTCGGCCACTGGACGACGAGTTGCCCGACTGGAGAAATAAGCGCATTCCTTCTGAAGTCGTAGGCATCGAGAGCACTCAGGTTTCACTCCATCGCATTTCTAGAGTTGCAGGAACGCCCCATCGAATCGAAGAGAAAAAGTAATGTTGGATGTGGATAATGAGAAGTTGGACAGCAAGGAAACAATCATCTTTGCACACATACCAGCTTTTGTCCTCGACATTGGGCGCAAGCAGAGCCCTTCCCGAGATTCATAGCTCATCAGTGATATTATGCGTCACTGAAGAGGTAGAAGCGTCAGAAGGTCAATGACTCGTGGGGCTTTCTCGGCGATTATTGACCGTTGCACTTGGCGGCGAAGCTTAATCTCGATACATTCCAAATACCGCGAGGTTGGCCCGAGATGGAGCACTGGACAACATTTGAACACGTTGTTTTGGCAACTTTAGGCGTTGCTACCCAGTGGAGGTGGGCGAAATGTGGAGTAGGTCCGACGCACTGGTTTACCTTTGCCTCCGCACATGTCCAAACGGCGTGAGCCCCCTAAATGTGATGGGTAGAAGCCAGAAACCTGAGATATTAGCTCCCTCCATTTCTGTGGTCGAAATCATCTTGTCGACAGGGTGTAGGTTGGATGAGGACTCCTGTCATCCCTTGCCATTCTGTGACTGCGGTCATTGATTACCCGAAGCAATAGCAAAATGAGAGAGGCAGCATCGAATTTTCAATCTAGATTTTGACACAATGGACCCGCGGGGAGGGTAAATCAAAATCGGAGGCAGGTAAACCCTGAACACCATGTGCTCGCAAACTCGGCTGAGCGATAAAAGCTGATGCAGTTTATTTGGGCGGAAAGAAGCGTGGGAATGCATGCCCACCATTCCTCGGACGACTATAAATAATCAAGCGATTGATCGCGTGTATCTGTTCTTTTACCTCGTAGAACCATTAGGCGCTCTTACGTCTATCTAGGGGTGCGCTCTGCTGTCTATCGCCGTATCTTTGCAGTAATGGGTCCTCAGTTGCCTCTCTCGAGGCTGAGGATTGCTGAACTAGCTGCCAGCGACAAGTGAGCGACTTCCCAAGTTTCTGCCATGAAGCGGTGCACTAATGTTACCATTATAGCTTCTGGTTCGACACACGCACCATTCCGGTGTATGTTGCGATTGGGTCACTCCTTGTGATAATTCGCCATTCTGCTGCCCAGCTCTTCCGTCGTCGCGAAGGATTCGATAAAGCTGACGAGGAGCGTCCTAGCGTTTGGCTTCGAATCCGCGCTTCTGCTACGTCGTTTGGACTCTATCTCTTCCTTCTGAGGGCTCTTCGTGTCTTGTCTTGCATCGCCCTTCTCGTTCTGTCAATCCATTCTCTCACCGTACAAGATCCCGATGTGTCTCACGCCAACGAACCCTATCGTCGCTCCACTACGATAGCTGAATGTGTCTTCTTTGTGAGTTCCTACCTCTAAAATGTAGACTACTTACTGATGATGGTATTAGGCCTACACGACATGTGTGTCCATTGGTACGCTTGTGTTGCCTACACAGCCGAGGCATATTGCCATAAGGCACGCGTTTCTCTTGCTCCTGGCGGAATTTGGGGTGTACTTTTATCGGGACCTGTATCCCTTGTGCACATACACAAGGCAGCCGTTGGATATTGCCGAAGGAAAGGGACTCTGGATTAGATTAGCTATATTGGCATTTGCATCCTTGATAATTCCATTGGTGGCCCCTCGTGAATATATTCCAATCGATCCGAAAGTGCGTCAAAACACACAAGACGCCGCACAGGACGTCGCAAATACTCAGCTGAACCCTCCCATAGAATCCCAATGACCCGAATTCGGAGCAGACGGCGTCGGTGTTGTCCAAGATTTCTTTCTCCTTTATGGATCGCCTGGTCTACCTCGGGTACAAGCACCCCCACGTTCCATTCGACCTCCTCCCTAGTCTCTGTGATTATGATCGCGGGGCATACCTCAACGAACGCGGCCGCGATTACATTCGGCCTTCCTTGGCAAAGAAGCGGCACTCTTTTGTATGGAGGCTGTTGGTGTTGTTCCGTAAGTCATTTATTTCTCAATTGAGTCATCCCTCGCTCTTCTGTGCCAAGGCTAAATACGTTGAACAGGTGCCGAATTTCTCGTTCTTATTGCATGCACGATTAGCCGCGCAATCTTCGGATTCCTCGCTCCAGTCTCTCTTAATAGAATTTTAAGCTATATTGAGACTGATGGGAAAGGTGCGACTATTCGCCCATGGTACGCTAGCCGATAGTCACAATTCAACTATATCACTGACTTTACGATCAGGGTTTGGATCATCGTATTCTTCTCGGCTCCTGTATTATCTTCAATATTCTTCCAGCTCTACATCTTCGGTTCTGTAAGTCATATAGCTCCTCGTTCTCAAGTTTGCTCTAAACTTTGTTGTTGGGTTCATAGACCCATCTCCTGGTTCAAGTGGAATCTACCGTCACGCAAGCGGTGTTCGAGCATGCTCTACGCATCCGTATGAAGACCACGCCGACCGAAGATAGTGCCGCCGCGGCCGCGGCTCCTAAGCGAGAGAGCCCTAAAGGGGGCAAAGCGAGGAATATGGAGGGGAAAATTAACAATCTGATTTCTTCGGACCTCGAGAACATTGTCAACACTCGAGATGTCATTCAGCTGCTGTTCTACTCTCCCCTACAGGCCATCATGGGCATCGCGTTCCTCTGGACGTTGCTAGGATGGAGGTACGCCGCCCATGCTTGCTAATGTGAAAACCTCAATTGCTAATATCAAGCTCAATGTCCGCATTTAGTGCCCTCGTTGGTTTGGCCGTTATGGTTCTTGGTATGTACGTGCCCGGAAAGATCGCTGCGCGTATCCATGCCATCCAAGTCCTTCAGTCCAAAGCCGTAAGCCTCATTTTACTCGATTCACCATTCACACTCACATCGCCCTCAATTTTTCAGACCGATGCTCGGGTACAATACGTCACAGAGAGTGAGTGGTGTTTTCAAACCTTTTACCAATCCGTCGAGTCATCCTCATTCTCATCATATCCCGCGAGCAGCGTTGAGCGTCGTCCGCCTGATCAAGATGTTTGGTTATGAAACCAAGATGGAGGAACAGATTGCTGAGAAACGTGAAGCTGAGATCAAGCTTGTAAAGAGGAGATACAACGTGGGCGTTGTTAACGCAGTATACAAGTGCGTCGGCCTGGGTGACTTTGATATCCAAGCCTTGCTGATTTCCTCCCACAGCTGGCTCCTCCCCGTCTTCACTAGTCCGTCACTGTCGTCGCCTTACCATCGTAGCTCCCCGCACTCATAATTTCCCTCCAGTGTTAATCACGTTCTTCATCTATACGTACTACATGGGGAAACCTCTCACTGGTACGTGGCCTTGGCCGTTTGCTTGTTTCAAATAATGACAGTCGCTGACCATGTGCTGTTGCAGCTTCGACGGTCAGCCTAAGGCATCATTCTTCTTCTCTTCTAGTACTCAAATACCATCCATCAGGTGTTCTCTTCTGTTGCGGTCTTCGATGCATTGCGTCAAGAGGTCAGTCCACCGTACATCTGCTGTCAATCCGTCGATTAACTGACGTTGGGGTGGCCCTGGTAGTTGGCTCGGCTCAACTGGATGCTGCCGGGCTTCATAGCCGGCAAAGTCAGTATGGATCGTTTGGATGGTCGGTCCACAGCCACACATTTGTTAAACAGAGTTTCTGACTTTATCATCACCTTCATGACGCAGAATTCTTCTACGAGGTACGCATCCCGACTTCTGATGACAACAATAACTAGCTGACATATCATTCAAGACCGAAGTATTGGACAGATTTGCTGAGAATGAGAACGAGAACGACACGGTGGAAAGCTTCCTCCCTCCAGTCGCGGACCCAGATGCTCTCGGTTTCCATAATGCTGTGTTCGCCTGGGATAATTCGGCAGATTCAGCATCAGGAAGTGCTCCTGCTACCCCTATGACCTCTTCGAGCACCCCTGGCTCTGGCGGCTCACGTCGTTTCCGCCTTCAGGTTCCAGGCGATTTGTACTTTGAACCTGGAGTCCTGAACCTGATTCTGGGCCCGACGGGTTCTGGGAAGACCTCCATGCTGTTGGCTTTGTTGGGAGAGATGCATTTTGTTCCCTCTGGGCCCGACTCGTGGTATAATCTTCCAAGGCATAATGGAGTCTCCTATGCTGCACAGTCGCCTTGGGTGTTGAACCGGACGATCAAGGTCAGTTATTGTCATCCCGAAGAACCTTAGCATAGTGATTTCACTTACTAGCTGAGTCTTTAGGACAACATCCTTTTCGGAGAGGAGTACGATGAGGACCGGTACAAAACAGGTTCGTGTTAAATTTTGCTGCCCAGATTATTAGCTGCTGAAGGCAAGAGGCACGACTAGTCCTTTCGCAATGTGCGCTGGAGCCCGACCTAGAATTATTCCAGGTCAGTTTCGCCTGCTCTTCCTTGGGAGGGGGTATAGTACTCTAACCCATACGGTCATTTGATAGGCCGGAGATGAAACAGAAGTGCGTTCTTGCTGTTCCTTTCTCGACAAGGGGATAGACTCATAGCGTTTTCCGTGATCCTTAGGTTGGAGAAAAGGGTTTGACTTTGAGGCAAGCCATCTGATTTTCCCTATATCACATGCTCTCATGATAAAATGCGACTTAGTGGCGGCCAGAAAGCTCGTATCAGTCTCGCTCGAGCCGTATACTCCAAGGTTTGTGATGCTTGCTTGCATTCCAGCATAACCAGATGTTTAACAACTCCATAGGCCCAAATCGTGCTCCTCGATGATGTCCTTTCTGCCCTAGATGTACACACCGCCCGTTCGATTGTTCAAAAATGCTTCGCGGGTAGTTTGCTGAAAGGACGCACTGTGGTTCTTGTAACCCACAACATCGCCCTGGCCGCCAAACACGCAAAATACTTTGTGACGATTGCTGCGGATGGGACCATCTCAAGTAGCAATTATCTAGCGGATGCGCTCAAAGAAGATGACGTGCGGGCGGAGCTTGTTGAGAATGCTGAAGCCGTCAAAAAAGCAGATACAGCTGTTGACGGCTCAGCCCTGTTGCCCACCAAGACAGAGGTACCGAAGGCTAGCGGCAAGCTAATTGTGGCAGAAGAGGTGGCTCTTGGTCGGGTTACTACACGATCCCGTACGTACCCTGTGCCTCCCTTATAGCTGATGACGCTGACATTCTGCCTTAGTGATGCTCTTCCTCTCCAATGTTGGAAATCCCGCGTTCTGGGCCACTTGGTGGGGTCTCAACTTGATCAATGAAACTTTTGTTGTGTGAGTTCCTCCATCTCACGTGTCTCGGTTATGCCGCTGATGCAACCCGTTACAATGATTGGGGCTTAGGATCCTGACTTGGTGGTTGGGTATGTGGGCCTTGGCTTATCAGGAGGCGAAGGACCCCTCTGAGGTTTCTGTACCATTGTGAGCTGCCGCGTTATCATGCTACGACTCCACCGAAGTCTAATACTCTATTACAGCTACATGAGTCGCTACCTTGGGATAATCTTGATTTCTCTTGTCAACTATGGTTAGTCTATTGCTTCATCGCGTGGTAGCCGCACTGACGAGCGATTTGTAGTCGCTGTAAGCCTCAAGGATATCTATTCTGTTTGACTCGGCGTTCACACCCCTTCGCCTCTCTAGATCTGGCTATTCTTCATCCAAGGTGTCACTCGCGCGGCTGTTAAAATTCACAGCCTCCTGGTGAAATCGATTCTCAGCAGCACCTTAAGGTTCTTGGACACTACTCCCACTGGTCGCATCGTTTCCCGCTTCACGCAGGATACTCAGACTGTGGATCGGCAAATGTCGAATCATGTTCAGGTTTTGACATCGCTCACTTCAGGGATCATTCTCAAGCTCGCCACGATTGTCTTCTTCACCCCAATATATCTCGCTCCAGGGTTGTTCCTAGCGATTCTAGCGTTTATAGTCGGGCGAATCTATATGGCGGCTCAGTTATCTGTGAAAAGGTGAGGACTTGCTGGTGAAAATGGATGATGGCTGCTAATGACAACTGCAGAGAGCGGAGCAATCGTCGATCCCCCGTCTTCTCGACGTTCGGTGCCGCTATTGGTGGACTCACCAGCATAAGGGCATACGGTGCTCAAGCAGCGTTTCAGAAGGATCTTCTGCAGCTTGTTGATGATTATATGAGGTCTTCGCGTGGATTCTTTAACCTCAACAGGTATGCTCTTATGCTTCGTTTTTGTTCTTCACTAACACTTCCTTCTTAGATGGATAGGGGTTAGAATCGACTTCATGGGCGCCATTTTTTCGACCAGTCTCGCTATGTGAGCCGGGCAATTCTCCTCAGTATTATATGCAACTTGCTCTTACTTTCTTTTTAGTCATCTTATGTACTATGTGAAGTCGACCAATGCATCCATCACCGGCCTCCAGTTGAGCCAAGCAATCACATTCTCTGGTTTGCTGTTGTGGTGGTACGCCCATATTAATATATATTTACTATAATAAACCCACTATCTCTCACATATCTTTGCTTCGCTAGGGTGCGGTTTGCTAACGATGCGGAGGTGTCTGGTAAGCCTTGGAGTTTATTCTTCTTAGAAGAAAGAAGATCCTAAGCTTTGTGTGTAGCAAACAGTCTGGAGCGAATCCAAGGTTATCTTGACATTGACCACGAGGCGCCTCCTTCGGCTGAGGGTGTCCCACCCGCGGCTTGGCCAACCAGTGGAAATCTCGTTGTGAAAGACTTGTCTGCTCGGTACTCTGCTGATGGCCCTGAAGTCCTACACAAGCTTTCCTTTACAATAAAGTCAGGGGAGAAGGTTGGCGTTGTTGGTAGAACCGGTTCTGGGAAGTCATCCTTGACCCTCAGCTTACTTCGTTTGATCCCCACCGAGGGTGATGTGCTTTATGACGACCGCAATACTGGCACGATGAACCTAGAAGACCTGCGAAAGGCCGTGACCATCATTCCACAACAGCCAGAACTCCTTGTGAGTCCAGAAGAATACTTCTCGTTTCACGAATGACCACTGATCGAATCATTCATTGCCTAAAGTCTGGAACAATCCGACAAAACCTCGATCCTTTTAGTGCTCACGACGACGCCGCGTTGAATGATGCCCTGCGGTCTGCTGGATTATTCAGCCTCCAAGCTGAGCTCCCCGAGGACCAGCGCATCACCCTAGACTCCAAGGTGGGAAGCGGCGGCGAAAACTTCTCCCTTGGACAGCGCCAGATCATTGCCTTGGCTCGGGCCCTCGTCCGAAGGAGCAAGGTTCTCATCCTCGATGAGGCCACGGCATCATTAGGTTTGTCCCAATGCCTCACCCCACACCTCACCAAGTCTAATGTACATCGCAGATCATGCGACGGATAACCTTGTCCAAGAGACTCTCAAGACGGATTTCAAGGACGCGACGCTCATCACCGTTGCCCATCGCCTGCAAACTATCATGAATTCAGACAAGATCATGGTCCTAGATGCTGGCAATATCGTTGAGTATGACTCGCCAAAACATTTGCTCGATGTTCCGGGAGGATCTTTCAAAGCTCTTGTCGATGGAAGTGGCGACAGTGAGAATCTGTACAAGATGGCAGCTTAGGCCACATGAATCATTCGTCAATGGCCCAAGGGACTTTTCAAATTTGATGCTTATGGACATTACAAAAATAAAATATTCAACACGTGTTGCAATCATAGCTACATGACTCGGTGGAATAGCATGTTCCTGCTGCTACCTAATTATAAGGAACATTCTTCATGAAATATCATATCCGGCGCTCGATGGAGCATCGATTCGATGGCTTCCTCGTGCCCAGGGGGCAAAGGCTACCACAATACTAGTCTAAAATGAAGGACAACGGGCTTTCGGAGAAAGAGTCGAGTCCGCTACGAGTGAGCTTCAGATTACGCCTCAGAAGACGGTGAGACTTGGACAGAATACAATGAATAACACCCCCACCCTCGTAGTGAGAGGATGAGAACGTTGTCCAAGGCGACACTGGAAGCGAGAGAAACCTGGAGATCTGCTGGCCTTGCAAATATCTTCCCCCACGCAGTTCTTGAGGTCATGGGGCTGAAATTGGCTTCGTAGTGTAGAATGAATGGTTGACGAACAATATAGATATTCAAGTACAACGAATCACCATAACAGTCCATTCCTTCCCTACGGTATTCGTAGAGAAAAGCCACGAACCCGATCGTGCACAAACCCCTCCACAACCCCAGGTATTAGGACGGACACCAATGTCTGAGTTGTGGGTTGGCACAGTCAACAGGATTTGCTTTGTATACAGCGAATGCTCCTCGCGAGCATGTGGTATGGCAGCAAGCTGAAGCTGCTTATGGTTCGGACCGACTCTGGCTTCCCTCGTGGAATCGAGGCTGGTCACCAGCTGAAAATGAAGCGCGGGAGCCTCACTCCATGCGGGAACTGAGTACTCGTTCCACCGCCAGGGTTCACTGCTCAGCGGCAGATCATAGCAGGCCCCATGATCGGATATGGCTAGTATTCTTGAGAAGGTGTACTGATTCGTGAGGAACGAGACCCGAACAGCAGTAACCATCTCCTGCTCTGAGACTCGGACCTTCCCCAGAGCATATATCTCGTACGACATGCGCTCCCAGAATTCACCATCGCTATCGTCCGCGACTCCGGAAATGTAAAATGTCCCAGCGTGGGTTTGCGTCGTTGGTCCAGCCATAAAGTGCAAGGTAAGGCAATTCTCATTCACCTCGCCACGAACTCGTACGATGGCTCCACCAAAGGTCACGATGAACGTTTCAAAGGAGCTGACAGTTGGAGGATTCACTGGATAGCTGAGAGTCTCGTCATCACGCGAGTCCCACAAAATTACTTTTTCCCCACTTGCGGGGCAAATCACCGCCCAGCGACCCGACAACCAACGGTTGGATCCTGGGTAATTGCTCCAGGTTGTCGTGCAGCCTGTTTCATGGAAAGATGGGAGAGATTGTTTAGAGGACCTCAACTCTACTGTCATCAGCTTGGAAGAATAACTGCCAGGATGGTGAATGGTCAGTGCTCAGTGATACGAAAAATATGGAGTAGGCGACGTACTTTTGATCCCTCGAAGTGCCAATATGGATGATGCAGTAAGATGATTGTGAGGCCGGGTCATGTATTATCTTCTCCAAATGGACATATGAGTCCAAGTGAGGCGGTGGCTCAAGTTGGAAAGTCGCAACGGGAAGTTGAGCGTCTTCAACAACTCCTTTGGCAGTGCAGGCATCCCAGCACAACAGATGTGATGCTGCTCCAAAGCGGGTATTCGTAGCGAGGGCGACTATCCATCGACCACCAGGGGTCTGTCGCATAGACCGGTGCTGGAGAGTGAGACCAGGGTCAAAGCCGAGCTGAAATTGGGTTCGCTCGCTTTGCAGCGGAGGCAGCCAATGATTCGGATGAGTGGCTCGTGCGATCCTCTCCTTGCGGGTAGCTAGTTGAACGAGCGCGGGCAGCTCTTGAGAGATAAAGTCATCGGGGAGAGGCAAGCCCTCGTCTCGCAGTAGGTGGCGGCAGTACGTTGACCAGAAAGGCTTCGAAAGTCCAATCGATTGGCGAAATCTGCTAGAGGTCTAAAAATCAGGGAGTAAGTTAGTTAGCGTTCATTCTGATTTGATGGGGACGGGTGTGGTTGACCCAAGACAACCGAATCATACTGATGACGTCAAGATGTTCCGTGATACACAAAAGCAGCTCAGGAGGGAGATCTTCCAACAGAACCATGACCTTGAATGTTCGGGGGATGTAAAGTGTACAATCCAATCGTTTTCTGTGAATGTTGAACGAGCGTGCTGATCAGTGCTGCGTGACACGAGTCACAACATGGGGCTAGAAGCGAGACCGTGCTGAGCATTCAGCAACGTCTTACACAATGATATCACTTTCATTCTCATACCCACAGCGCATAGCAGCTGGTGAATAAGCCATGAGCACTAAATGAGATGCGATAACAATAGCAGGAGGCATTCGGGTTGTCTCCCTTGACCGACGGCGTTGTGAGCCCTTGTGTGTGCCAGAAAGTAACTTGGTCATCTCAATGTCCTGCGGGATCCCGAACTGGCCGTGCTCTTGCAGGCTGGAAATTAATACCCGCCGCCCCTGGCAATTTGAATCACTCCAAGGTCCCAGGGCGCGCGGCGGCGAACGTCATGCCGGAGCGACCTTGGTTGCCAGGTTCTGAACCAGTGATTCTTTTTTTTCGCGAAACTCCTGACATATGGGGCGCTAGTTTGTGGGGTTTAGGATACGCGAATTCGGTATAAGAATGACCGACTCCCCGATCGACTTCATTGAACAATTTGGACACCTCGGTGCCGCGGCGCGGGGCGCGGCAACGCCACATGGGGGTGTCGATCCTTTCTGGAGTTCCCGCCTCCACTGGCAAACGCAGCAGTTTTTCGCCGACGACGTCTATCATGACTGACAAGCCTCTGAGCACCAGCGCCAAGAAGGGCGTTGCTTGCATGCAATGCCATGGACATAAAGTGGTGCGCCTGCCAGCATGTTCTCACAGTGGCAACACACACTTATACACTCAACGTGCACCGATTTTCCCTCTTGGATTCCCTATACCTCCAGAAATGCGATGGCGCAAAACCTGTCTGTTCGCGCTGCCAGCGTCTCCATAAGGACTGTGCTTATCCTACAGGTGTGATAAAACGCCGCCCAAAAACGGACATCTTGCAAGCTCGCATACTGGAACTACAACTTGAGGTGCACAGAATGACGGTAATATCAAAACACGATTTATACATGGCAACAGCTAGGCTACAAGAACGCCTCAAGTTCCTGGGGGCCCATCGATTGGATCGCCTTGAGTCGACGAGCTCAGGCTTGTCCTGGTTAGCTGTTTTCCCCCTTTCTGGGCAGGATGGACGCATAGGGGGGTATTCACTTAGGCAAGAGCGATCGAGACAACTCATCCAGCGAGCGGCGGTAGAACACTATGTCGATTCTTTTCAGTGGTCACCTGGAGAGGAAGTGCCACTTCAGATGTCCCAGTTCCTGTAGGTCCCATAGCTCCCTTGTCACCATAAGCGAGGCTAACTGGGGTTGATTATACAAAGCATCAGTATTTTTCTACCATATCGTTTACAGCACCATTTCTACATGGATGCGACCTACTTTCTTCAGTGCTTTTCCCTCCCCCCCTCTCACCCCGAATCCATCCACCCATGCTTGCTACACGCATGCTACCTTGCTGCATGTAACATTGTTGGCGGCCGCTTGTCAGCGTTTGAGCCTTATTTCCTCGAGCGTTGTCGTTTCTACCTCAACCAGGCTCTGATGCTCGCCGATCGCTTGCCTCACTTTCTTTGGACAAGCACACTTCTTGGCTACTATTTCGCACGAAATCGGCGATTAGAGGAAAGCTTCGCTATGGTTAGCGCTGCATGTCGATTAGCTACAGCATGTGGCTTCTCCACGACTATGGAGAACTCCAGTGGACTGTTGGCCCCACCAGCGAGCAAGGCCGAAGCGATCGACCGTATCTGGTTATTTCACTCCATATACATGGCAGATCAATCGTTAACAGCTCTATTCCCGTTCCCGCCGACGCTTGTTTGCGACGAAGAATGGGGTCCCGCTTCTGAGGACGACTCCAAGAAATATTCATGGTTCAAGGTTCACTCTTTCATTGCATTCCAATGGATTAGGCTTCTGAAGAAATGCTATCCTTCAAGATGCCTATGACAGAGCAGGAGGAACTATCTGGTCTTTGGCGATCAGACATTCATTTGAGAGCGTCTATCATGCAGATCTTCCGACTGGTGAACCAGTTTTCACTCTCCGTGAACGGTGAATCATCTTATCCTCTCTCAGAAAGACTTGTACTAATGACCGTATATTCGTTTCTTAGCTCGTGGGTATCGAGGGCATGAGGACATGTATCGTTCCCTGAGAGCCCAGATAAAATATCACGACGAAAAGATTTTGCCGCTATCGAGCAAGGAGGCCCTCGAACGTCCCGATGAAACGGCCACTATCAATCCGCACCTCCTTCTTACCCACCTCACACTTTTAGGGAGTGCCCTGATCCTATACAGCTTGCGGGCACGGGAAGACGCAGAAGCAAGGCGCGAAATGCTTAGATGCGCTGTTGCCCTCGAGCACATTTGCCGGAAACTTCGGGAGCATCAGGATCTCCACAGTATCCAGTGTTCAATCGTCTCGGTGGTGAGTTGTTCTTCTGACCATCTTAGCCACCGATCAATTAGCTCAACTTGGACCAGCTTCATATGATGAACGCTGCCCGGATATTTGCTCAAGAGCTGCAAGGATCTAAATCTGAGGAAAATCATCGACTTTTGGCCGACTACTGTCGCTCAATTGAATCGCTGCTGGATGTGATGGATGCTGTAACGGTGATATACCCAGCATGGGGTAGCTACTCTACCATCTTCGTTCCCTCGCAATAATGGTACTGACGAATATTGCCCTCGCATTCTCTTAGTGGATACTCCAGCCTCACTCAAGACTATGCTCATTACCGCTGTCGAGGGTATAGCAGACTGATTTCAGCAATTCACCCTCCAATACATTTGTACCCTTTTGATGCGGGTGAGCACATGTTCCCAACTCTAGCTCTATCATTGGCTAACCATTTGAGAAGAACAATTACCATCATTTCGCGCACCATATTCATTGATGAGGGGCCCTTCTACAATATGACCCCTTCACTCATCATATATACATTCCAATGTAGCTTTATGTATCTGATGCTGTATATCAGGCCTAACAATCCCAACACTTCGATACCCCACTATTGACCTCCACGTTTACTGTCGACCTACTGCTTTGGGCCGTTCTTTCTACGTTCTCTCTCGTGAGGCCGTAATGTTAAGCACTAGTCTGATATTTGGATCCCAATAAAGCAGGATTGGCGTGCACAACTTTACCAAAGGCCTGTGGTACAAAACCTACACTCTGGACATGTAATGTAGTGTTATATCCAGCTCGTTCTGAAACGTTACTTTACGATCTATTGTATTGTTTTCGAAGCGGTGGGTCGAAAGCTACAGAGTGAATACAGTGGAGCAAGCAGTGCAATAATGACATGGTCCAGAGAGCAAATCTGGCTGGATGGCTCGCAAAAACATAGCATGAGCAAAACAGACGACGCATCATATCAGATATATAAAATGAAGGGTGAAGTGAAGCTCGTTCTGATCATGTAGCGTAGATTGTTGCAATACGGAGAGGGAAGAAGGAGTCATGGGGGATGTTGCTACTTGCCCATCTGGCGTTTGACGAAGGCTGTCCAGTATTTCTTGAAATTTGCGGTGTCGAGCTGAACGAGCTGTTCAATGAACCCTCCTATAGCTTCTTGAGGCCAGCCTTTCGATGGCAAGAAAACATTGCTGAAGAAGTCTAGCGATTCTTGACCACGAGCTTTCCGCGTGGAGACGATCAATGTGCCCACTTCGCCCAAAACCTATTCCATGCCAAATACAATTTTGTGAGTGACCGAGTGACGGCAGAGAGACGATTGCGCCTACCAACGAGGTCTGTCCGTCCTTGATATTGAAGCCAGGTTGGTTCGGCAGGTCGAAAGCAAGCGGGATGAGACGCTCGTAGATGAAAGACTCATATCCAGGAATCGAATAATAAGTCTCTGCTTCTAGACCTTTCGCTGCTCGATCCGCCGCAGTAGCTTCGAATTGCGCAGGCGTCTTGCCAAAGTGGGTTGTGAATCGGGCAAGCAAGGTCCAAGCAACCCTCTGTGATCCTGGGTCAGAGGTGTCGACTGCACAACTGAGGACGAGCTGGCAGATGGGGTCTACGAGTCCTTTGTTATCTGGAATACCGGAAAAGGAGCATCCAATCTTCAATAATAAATACACAAAATGATTCTAGGGAGGTACTCACGGTCTGACATGAAAACGATAAAGAGCTTCCCGGACATGATCGAAACAAGTACTTCCAGGTATGCTCTCTTGGTCAACAGAATTTCCCGCTTTGCGTCGGTGCCATCCATTGGCTGAGCGAGAAGGTTGGCGATGTGGTGGTACAGTGGAGCGATCAGCTGGTTCAGGACGTCGAAGATCTCGAACTACAGGTAAAGTTTGGTGAGAAGGCAGCAGAAGTTGAGGCCGCAATTGTGGCGTGTACCTGTAACCGATGCACGATAAGACCAAGGAAATTGATGAAATCTGCTAGTTCTTCTGACTTCATGTTTGGTAATGTTGCAGCCATCAGAGGAGGGATGAATCTCGCAATCACTGGTCCAGAAGAGGCAATGATGCGAGAGAAGGCAAAGCGAGCCTTTTGTGTGGTCAAGCAAGTCAAAGCGAATGAGCATGGGAATTTCTGGTATTGAAGGTCAAAGAGGTGACTTACGGCATCCCGAACAATCTTGTACTCGCTCATGCGGGTAAGCGAGACCAGAATGCCATCAGCAACCCCCTCAAAGGTCGGGACCCATGCCGGCGTGGGGTGTCCTGGGGGCGTTGGAACAGGTGCATCTGGGAAACCTTTCGATATGTTACCCAAGGCACGGATGAGATGGTGGACTCTGAGAACGGGGAGGACGTCTTGTGGCCCGATCATCTGAACTTGAAGAGTTTCTTGTAGTGACGTAAGGAGCGGAGTGGTCAAAGCCTATGAACAGCGCTGTTTTGTGAATAGGCGTTGCTGGCGAGGAACATGGCGACGCACCTGAAGCAATGAGACCTGCTCGCCGGGAGAGTTGTGCATCAACGCAAGGAGTGTTCCGACAGTCTCAAACAAATAGATCTGGCTATCAAACAGCGTCGCTGTGTTGACTGCCGCTTCTAGAATATCGTCTTGTGGAGAATCATCCTCTGGCAGCTCGACATTGAGGATGAGTAGATCGCCGATATTACTGAGGATGGTGGTGATGAACTCCTGAGGAATTTCTTGACGAATGTCACGAATGAACCGATGGAAGAGGTAGAAGAGTCTGCCACGCAAGTTTTCTTGTTCATTATGGATCCCCCTGCGCGACAGTGTTCACAATATTAGCGAATGAGCTCTAGGTGAGGGACAGATGCATTGTTGCTAGGCGGTGTGCTCACTTTGTCCCAATAAAGGCGCTCAAGACGGGGCTGATGCATTCCTTCCTTGTCTTGAAGAAATCTCCATACCTGCCAACCGTCTCGAAGAACTGCCCAACAACGAGAGAATGTGGGTGGGCAAAGACGTTTGACTGGATGAGTGCCATGAGCATGTCGCCGTGGGGTGTGAGCGGGAACTCCGCGTAGTTCACTTTGGGCTTTTTCGAGTTGGGAAGTGGAGCTTTGAGTTCGCGGGCCACTTCTGGAGGGATTTGTACAAAGGAGGGGATACCTGAGAACAGATAAGTACAGTAAGTATATGAAGCTAAGAATGCTGCTAGTAGATATCGTGGACTTACCCTTGACGCCTTTTTGAAGCTCGCCGTATAGATATACTACGAAGACAGCCAGCTCTACATCTTGCCACGAGATATTATTTCCTGACTGATAGGCCTGTAATGTATTCATGACGAGGGTCTGAGCATATCCGTTGACAAGGTCATCATTGATGTTGAGAATGTGCTCCAGGAAGGTTCGAAGATCCTAGAATGTCAAACCTATGATGAATACGCATTCGATAGTGTATAGGCTAATACCCACTTTGCGCATTTGATCAAACTCCTGGCGATAGTCGTCGTCCTCAAGATCCTCTTCGCTGACTTCGGGGTCCCATTTCATTTTTTGGAGCGAAACCTCCAGGAGAGATGATAGGAACTGCGCTTTTTCCGGAGTCATATAGGTGTGGGGACTTGCTTTCTTGGCGCGCTTGAACTGGGAGGCACGCGTCAGCTTTGCTCAATCTTCTGAGAGCAACAAAATAACTTACGCCACCGAGAACTGTGCTTATCAAGACGTGGACCGTAGTCGATACGGCGTCCCATTCATCGGCAAGGAAGCGCACGATAATCGGGAGGAGATCGTTGAGCAGCTGTTGCGCGTTGGCTTGCAGCTCTGGTCCAAGGTTGGCCTGATCGCGAATGGTAAGATCGACCAATCCATATAGCACAAAGAACAGTAAAGGGGAGACTTACATCTTCAATCAACTTGCAAAGCTCGAGGCCCAGCCCATTGGCGACCTTACCCAAGCTTTCCCGGAATAAGTGCTGATCGTCTTGGCCGCGCGTCTGTTCCTCAAGCGTTGTGAGGACCTCTCGTAATGATAATACCCGAAGGAGATGGAGCTTGTCTTGCGGCTCCTTTAGCCCCTTATTGACCATTCGCAGGAAAGCATTGGCCGTTTCGACTCGGATGGTCTGGGCTGGGTCAGAAAGAAGACGGAAGAGGAGAGGGAGGGTATCTGGGGTCACAGTGAAGTTGATGTTGATCCATGCTAGGTGAAAAGAAGTCGTTAATTGTGCTCTCTGGTGGGCATCAACGGAAGAAGCTCACGAATTAAGCTAGCAAAGGCCTTGACAGCTAGTGCAATGAGTTCTTCCATCGCTCCCGCATTTCCGCTCTCGGCACGATTCCGAATCGCAACCAGGTGTGCCTCGTTATCGGAAATGATCGTAAGGACAGCTTCACTGATTGTTTTTGACTCCCGATCACGAATGTGATCCCTCACAGCCCCGTCGCGTCTATGCCTGTCCTCGCTGAACTCCCGGGCGCCTTTGAGCAAGCTGTCGGCGATTTCTGCAGATATTTCTGATAGAGTACGAAGGAATAATGTTGATACTTGAGGGTTGAAGGAGCTGGCTGACTGAGATGATTCTGCTGTGACCATTTGGAGGAGCTCGTAGAAGTTGGTGAAAAAGTTGGGCCATTGGTCGGGGTATGATGAGATTAGAAGTAGTGATAGCGTATGAGAGAACTTGTTGCGAATGACTAGACGCATGGATCGGGCGAGGAATTGCGTCAGTCTGGAGGATATTCGGGATGATCATTCATGGTGCACTGACATGGCGCTTTTGCTTCAGCAGAGCCCAAGGCATATTCTGCTCTAATATACGTGTGGAATGCATCTCTGAGCGTCGCGACAGTGTTTGCATCCAGTGGATCGGAGCTGGCAGGCACGGCAATAGCCTTTAATAGAGCAGTGGGCAAAATTTTGGGTATGGACACATACCTGAGGTTGAGCAAATCATCGAGGATTTGGAGAGCGAAAGCCCTGATTTGAGGATCATGGACATGTGATCCGTCGGGCCTGGAGTCGACGAAAAGATTCAGAGCCATCTGCCATGACTGTTGGGGCGAGTTGCGGACAGTGTTCAGATACTCGATGGCTTGGCCCTGAAGCTCCCGATTCTGTGTCGGATCAGACACGATCGCGATCGCAGACAACAACTGTTCCATGCCGACTATTTGGATAGCTGCCAAGAGTGTACGAGTGCTTTTAGGTCCGGCGCGCGAGCGACACGCTCAGGCGAGTCAAAAGGCAAAGGTCGCGTGAGTGCAGTGATCGCTACGGGTTTCCCAGCTCTGAGACTTTTTGTTTGTGTGGGACCGGTTTATGTGGACAAAAACGCCAAAATCGTGGTAGAATGCGAGGAGATGAACAGTTTCCGCAAGCGGCGGGCGATGGTCGATGCGGGATCTGCCGCCGGGGCCGCATCGCATTGGCAAGCCGTGCCATTGCATTTGTGACTTGTGGTGTCAGCTCCTTGGTTTCCTCCCACCACCATCAGATTCCCTGAGCGTCTTGATTACACGAAGGAAACTCTTGCTGCTATCTCCCACGTTCTCTGCGCTACGAAACGTCGCGCTACTCGTTTCCAGCAAGCCTCGTGTCCTGCTTCACGTCCAAATAACGATCGACCATGTCTGGTACGCACTAGCGCGTTGTCAGTGGATCTGATCCTATTTAACGGTGTATATAGCTCCCATTCGTCGAGGGAAGGGTAGAATAGTAAGTAATATCAACTAAATACTTGACTTGTGTGTGCCAACTCTGCTTCCGCTCCCAGAAACCCCCACGAACAGTATGAGTTCCGTGCTACCATTACTCAATATACCACTCATAAGACATCATGACTAATAGCTCATCGCACCCGAGTCACGAAACCAAGAAACATGGCGTCAGCTCGCAGAGAATATCCAGGAGATCCAGAATCACAATGCCTTCAAGCTCTCGTTTGAAGAGAATTACCGGTTTGCGTACAACATGGTGTCAACAAAACAGGGCAAGACTCTCTACGAAGGAACGAAATCCCTCATCGTGGCTAACCTCGAGAAGCTTGCTCAAAAGTTCATCGTCCCTACGTTCCCTATGGGAAGTAACGCAGAAGGGGATGCCATGCAGGATGCGACACAGGGCGAACAGTTACTCAAGGCATTTAGACACGTGTGGGACGATCATACAAGCAGCATGTCTAAATTGAAAGATATCCTGAAGTACATGGTGCGTATTTGCTTCCGTTGGATGATCGGGTCCATCCCCTGTTCTCGATCTTGGGCGATATCCCTATGCCAAGGCCCAAGTATTTATGCTTTATTAATTCTACCCTAGGACCGTGTGCATTGTCCAGCAGTTGGCGTGCCGCAAATTCTCGACGCTGGTCTACAACTCTTTATCGACCACATTATCCGTTCCCCTACCCTTCCCATCCGGCAACACATGCTATCTGCCATCCTTCGCCAACTACGGCTCGAGCGTGATGGCTATCCTGTCAACCGCTCGGCGATCAAAGAGGCCATCGAGGTTTATCGGAACCTCAACGATCAAGGGGATAGCAGCGCGAATGCAAGCGTGTTCAAGAAGGAGCTCGAGCCCAGCATCTTCCGCGAGACTGACAGCTACTACAAGGAGGAGGGAAATACTTTGATCGCATCATGTAATGCTCCAGAATATCTGCAGCGAGTGAGTCGCGGCTTCGGGCTGGTATACTAGCCATTTCTGCTATCCTTCTGATATCGATCAAATCGTGCTAGGTGGAAGGACGTCTCCAGTCCGAGTCGCAGCGTTGTTCCCTCTATTTCCGCCTCAGCACTACTACCCCCATCCTTACCTCGCTCAAAGCCAATCTCCTTGCCCCATCTCATCTCGAAGCAGTTCTCTCCATGCCAGGCTCTGGGTTGGACAACATGATTGATGCTAACCAGCTGGACGACCTGGGACGCCTGTACGAACTATTTGCGCTCGTGGAGGAAGGTATGCCAAGCTTGAAGCGCAAATTGAGGGAGAGCATCGGGGAGAGGGGAAAGCAGGTCAATCAGGCAGAGGGTTCACTCGTGGGAGTAGACGGGAATGCCAACGCGGCGGGTGATGGTGACGCGGATGGTGCTGCTGCTGCGGCAGGCCCTACGAATGCAGGTGCACCCAACGCGAAGAAGACTCTGGATGCAGCCCTGAAGTGGGTTCAGGACGTCCTGGATCTTAAGGATATCTTCGACAAGGTGTTGAGAATCTGCTTCAAGGACGATAAGGGGATTCAGATTGCTATGAATGAGGTGAGCTTAGTGTTATTCGGTTCAGGGTTCATGAATTGATTTTGGTGTCCTTTCGTGTAGGCATTCGAAACGTTCATTAATCAACATCCTAAAGCTCCGGAGTTCATCTCACTGTTCATTGACGAGAACCTCAAGAAGGGCTTGAAAGGGGTATGCACAACATTTCTACTTCTCTCGGTCCGATACCCGCAACATGTCTAACCTTATTGCACACTCCCCTTAATCACTTCCCACAACTACAGAAAACCGATGATGAGATCGAGCTGGTCCTCGAAAAGACAATCACTGTCTTCCGCTTTATTACTGACAAAGATGTTTTCGAGCGCTACTACAAGGCTCACCTTGCCAAGCGACTCCTGCAGAATCGTTCTGTTAGTGACGATGCAGAAAAGGGTATGCTCGCAAAGTTGAAGGTCGAGTGTGGCTTCCAGTTCACGCAAAAACTGGAGGGTATGTTCAACGACATGAAGATGTCGGAAGACATGGGACGGGATTGGAAGGGCTGGCTGGAAAGGACTGGTGTCGTGAGTCTCTGCCCTCACTAGCATTGATTGGCAAAAGTGCAACTATTGACATACAATTTATACTTCGTTAGGAACCTCCGCCCATCGACTTATCCGTCCAGGTCCTTACCTCGACTTTCTGGCCGTTCTCTTCGCATGTTCCATCGCCGTGCACATTTTCCCCGTCCATGCTTGCCTCCACTGCTGTCTTTGAGCGATTCTACTTGTCGCGACACTCTGGGCGGCGGCTTTCGTGGCAGCCTTCGCATGGAAATGCAGATGTACGTGTTGCATTCAAGAAGAGGAGCCATGACTTGAACGTGAGCACGTATGCACTTGTGATCTTGCTCCTCTTTGAGGACCTGGGATCGGACGAGAAGCTGGGGTATCGGGTAAGGATCCCATGCACCTTTTTGTCGTAGTACTGGGAGCTAAACCTCTAGGGATACAGGACATCAAACTTGCGACAGATATCCCTGACGGCGAGCTCATGCGCAACCTTCAATCCCTCGCGTGTGCAAAGTTCAAGATCCTCAAGAAGCATCCTCCTGGACGCGACGTGGCATTCGAAGATCAGTTCTCATTCAATGCGGACTTTTCGGCGCCCATGCAGAAGATCAAGATATCGACTGTGAGCGCCAAGGTCTCGGTGGAGAGTAGCGAGGAGAGTAGGGAGACCAAGGATCGCGTGGATGAGGAGCGAAGGTTCCAGATGGAGGTAAGCCAACAGAGCACGTCCAGGTTCCCTTGGCACTAAGTTCCGAAATCTCTCAAATTTCAGGCATGCATCGTCCGTGTGATGAAGGATCGTAAACGGATGACGCATAACGACCTCCTTAACGAGGTAACGAAGCAACTGACACATCGCTTCTTGCCGAACCCGCTGGAGATCAAGAAGCGGATAGAGGCACTGCTCGACGTGGGTGATCACAAGACTATTTCTGCTGAGTAAATTTTCTGACGCGCCAAAAAAAAATTGTAGAGAGAGTATCTGGACCGAGGGGAAGACAAACGATCCTACATTTACGTCGTAAGTCGCTACAGTCCTCTTCAAGTCATGACGAATTATAAACCAGAGACATCCTCAAACACAGGCATGAGTACCGCGTCCCCTGTAGTTTATCTATTTAGCTCTCTCTATGTAATTTTTTTTCTGACACGGGTCAAGTTGGGGGAAAAGCATGTTTGGTTCGCGCGCTTCGGGGCAACAGAAAACTACAACAACCCCCACCTTTGAACACACCGACAAGGGAGTTGCGCGCGTTGAGGGCGACCACGACAAGCCAGCAATAACGAGCAAGCTCCGATAGAGACCTCAAGAGTGTCGGGCAGCGACCTCGACAGCGACGAGGGCAACTCGCTCATTGATTGGACATGCTTGCAGCGAGCCAACGACCTCCTAACCTGAACACGAATCCGCCCCCCTTGTCGAGCTCGTACTCGTACTCGACCGCCACAACAACAGCGACGGTTCCAGGGACCACGACGACGACGATTATGCCGCTGCAGCCACAGGCGACGCTGAAACGCAAGCGCCCGGCCACGACGCAGTACCGATCAGAGACGACGGTGGACAGCGCTGGGCAGGTCCGTGAGGTCATCGTCATTGATGACGACTCGCCCACACCACAGCCTACCCATGCTGGCTCGCTCTCGCTCACGCCCGCCATCAACCATGGCACGAACGGCGTATCCTACGGCGGTGCTGGGGCTGGAGGAGCCCACCGCGGCTATCATGCCAATTCTGTCAGCACCCACACCCACACCCACAGTGCCAGCGCGGCCGTCTCCAATGCCTATGGTAATGGCGTGCGCACGCGTGCGCAGGTAGCGGCCGAAGCGTCCGGAGGGGCATCCTCCTCGTCCTCCTCACGCGTTCCCGCCAACCCGCCGGCCGCCAAGCGCCGACGCAAGGAGTCAGGGACCATAGCGAGCTCCAGCAATGCTGTCCAGCAGGCGGGTCCATCTTCCGCGGGTAGCAACAGCGCTCTGCGACGAAAGGCCATTGCAGCCAAAGCCTACGAGGCAACTCCGACGCAGCCGTACACGAATGGGGTATACAAGCACAGCGCGTCCTCTTCCCGTCGCGAGGTGCGTTTCGACTTGATCCTGTCATCCTAACATCCTTGCGTTTATTCAAACATTAACAAAATCTTCTTGTTCCATTTTCATCACTCTAGTCCAACGGATCGCACACATCAACCAAAGCGGGCCCTGAAACCTACGATGATAAGGAGGGGCATTACATTATTCGCGCAGGTGACGTGGTCGGCACTCCCCCAAGATGTGAGATTCTATTTGTCCCCACTTGTGTTTCCGGTTCATGTCGCTGATAAATGCTTCTGGCCCTTAGACCGCATTGTTCGCCTCCTTGGCCAAGGGACATTCGGAAAGGTGGTAGAGGCATATGACAACAACACCCGCGGCCTCGTCGCCGTCAAAATCATCCGATCCATCCCCAAATACCGCGACGCATCCAAAATCGAGGTTCGCGTGCTCAAAACCCTCAAACAGAATGATCCAACCAACAAGCAGTATGTGTCCCAATCCCGAGAAATTTGCGCCTGTTTATGCGGCCAGAAATTACGCTATGACTCCAACTGACGTGTCCCATTTATCTTTCACAGCAAATGCATCCAATTGCTTGAATGGTTTGACTTTCGGAATCATATCTGCATCGTCACAGAATTGCTCGGAAAATGCATATTCGACTTTCTTCGGGAAAACAACTTTGCCCCCTTTCCTCGACTTCATATTCAAGAGTTTGCTAGGCAAATCCTAACCAGCGTAGCTTGTGCGTCTTCATCTTCTTTATCCTGTTTGCCGACCGTAGCAAATACGCTGACATCGGCTCTTCTGCTTTTGTCATACCCGCCGCCGCTCGCTATCACGCGCACGAACAACAACGACGCACAGTCCTCCACGATCTCCACCTTGTTCACACGGATTTGAAACCCGAGAACATCCTCCTCGTTCATAATGATTACCGCATCACGACTGTGCCCGGTTCACTTTCGGGATCAAGGGTGAGTGCCTCCGTTCCTACCGTGTTGGGCCGCTTTTACCCGTTTCCAATGAGAACGAGTGTTGCTGTGGCTTGTGCGCAGTTTTCGCTCCACCCTTATTTTCGTTCCCTTGATTGTACGTTTACGTGGCTCCTCATGCTGATGATCGCTCCCCATTCTAGCGTAATCCTCCATCAACAAAGATGGTCCTCCTCAATACGGAAGTCCGACTAATCGATTTTGGGAGCGCAACCTTCGAGAACGAGTATCATTCGTCCGTCGTGTCAACCCGGCACTATAGGGCACCGGAAATCATCCTTAGTGAGTCATTGCTGACAAACGATTTCACGCCGACCGTTTTCTCATTGACCTATCCTCATTGCCTCCCTATCCCATCCACCCGGCCACTCATTCGTGCGTGTGCGCTTCTTGCGTAACCCTCCGCCCATGGAATGTGTACTGTGAACATTCTGAATGTTCGTCAAATGCTCCGCCTGCGAACATTCTGAATATTTCCACTTGGTTCATCTGGAATGTTCTCTTCGATCGTTTCGCCCTTCCCATTCTGCCACCGACCTCAACCCATGGTTCATGACCGTGTCTGATCCATTCTCTGCCCTACTTCATGTTCTGGCATGATCACGGCGACATTTACTCTTGCCATGCTGAATTGCATTGACATGTTGTCATCGTGGATGAATGTCACTCTGCGGATCCGCGCATCACCCACCCACTGGTCATCACCCTATGAACTCAATCATTCCTAACTCTTATCGCAGACATGGGCTGGTCCTACCCATGCGATGCTTTCTCCTTGGGGTGTATCCTCGTCGAATTCTACACTGGCAACGCCTTATTCCAGACTCATGACAACCTTGAGCACCTTGCGATGATGGAGGCTGTCATGGGCCCCATGCCCGCCGCTTTTGCGCGCAAGGCAGCCAAGACCAAGCCTGAGTACTTCAACACCAACACGAATAGGCTCGATTGGCCTCCCAAGAGCAAGAAAGTGACAACGCAAAGTAAAAAGGAGGTCAAGGCGATGAAGGCTCTGGCAGTGAGTAGTCTTTACTTTTATGAGCTCGCATACCCACTCAACGGTTGCTCACTCGGACGCTTGTTTCCGCAGGATATCATTCCCCCTGCAGACTCGATCAATCTCCAATTCCAGGATCTCGTGCGGCGACTACTCGCTTTTGACCCAGCACAGCGATTAACGGTCCGTCAAGCCCTGGCGCACAAGTTCTTTGACGAACGGATACCCCAAGAGATTTGATGCGCTGCAGAATGTTTCTGCCGATAAAGATTGCCAATTTGTTTATTCCATCGATATTTGACAACGAGAGGGGCACATGCATGAATGTGCTATCTCTTGCTCTTTGCACCTCTGCCTTTGCCTCATGCGCCATATCTATATTGCACACCCCTCGAGCTCGAGCAACCCCCTCTGCTTGTCACGAACCCTCATGCCCTGAACCTGGCCATTCACATTCATAATCGCATCTGCATTCTCAGGCCCCCTTCTCCCCTGTGTGTAACACCCACCTATGAACTTGAATTGCACCGATCCTGTCGATATATCATTCCATCCTGCCATTTGTCGAGCTCGCTCGACTAATTCGTGTTGTTTGTTGAATATCTCAACTCTACGCACCCTACCCTGTCTGTCCCCAACCTACCCCATTTGACATTGCGTCTCACCCCACCCCATTACACTCCGCCACCCCTATTCCCGCAGTTGCATAGGATGCCCAATATATACACTCTCGTTCTCTATTCATATTTGACTTAGTACTTTCAATTTTTCACCCTTCCTTTTTTCCACTCCATCCTTTTTTCATGTCGTCCATCTTTGCTGTACTCCCTAGGTATAATCATATTTTACCCTCGCCGCACGCGTTTCCCATCAGGATGGGGTATACATGAATTTTGTTTTCCTAACTCTCCCTAGATCGGCTGATATTACGGTTGTAATAAAGAAACTGTTCATACAGTCTGCTTAAGCTCGGGTGCTCGAGTGCTTGTGCTTCGTCGCGATATAATCACTGTACATGTAGCGCTGAAGATCTTGAGGTGGGTATGGGCATGGCCCTCAAATGCTGTAGTGGATGTAATTGATTGCTGGGATACTACAATTGCTATGGTGAATGCTTGGCGATAATGCGTTCTTTGGGGCCTCACTACTCGTGTAACGCCTCAGGAGGCCTTCATCGTGTACTGGCCCCACCCCTGGGGAATAAACGAGCATAATTTCAGATGGGCTCAGTATGTAAGAACAATGGGGAGATGGGGACTTTCTGGGACGGCTGTACTGGCATACGTTCCATTCTGGATACCTACACGAACTCAAGTATTACAACAAGTGATAGCGATGTGAATACATTTCTTTACAAAGCCGTAGGTTCCAGTATCTCGCACATCACTCTGACTCGACTATAACCACCCCTTTTGCTGCCTGACGAATGGCTGAGATCATTGTTAGAGGCGAGTGAAATACGCCTCCGATCTTTCCTCGACCGTCTCCCCTTTGAGCATAGGGACCCCTTGGCCGGAACCCCAGACTCCTCGAAGCCCAAGACCCTTCACAACCATTTCCTCGATGGTCGGGTCCGTACTAGCGATATCAAAGGTGATAGTCGCAGGCTCTAACCCAGGGTCCATATCCGTCAGAAGAGTAAAAGGCTCTTCATCCTGCATCGCTCCGGTTGTCTGGCCATTGGGGCCATGAGTCTGAAGAAAGTGCGAAGTGGTCTTGGTGGGTTCAATGAGCGTCCAGAACGTAACGTTAAAAGTGTTGTGGGCGTAGTGCGTGAACACAAAGTGCGATCCCCAGAGACGGGGAAAGTGAGTGATGAGACGAGGACAAGGTGAGGGCTTGTTGAAGTATGGGAGGAACCCCGTAAGAACGTCCTTGCATGCTTCAGAGTTAGCGGAATCAATGTAGATAGGAGCGGAAGAGTTTGCATGGTTGGGAGGCAGGACACACAGCTCTGCCGTTCCATAGGCTGGATGAGTGAACTTCCCAGCCAGCCTTGAGACGGGTAGTGAAGGGGGAGGAGCTGATGAGCTCGGAGGTATGAGAGCTTCGGCTTCACTTCGTAGACTCGCCTCCGCCTTGCGGCGTATTCTATTCCATCGAACAGATGTATTACCGATGAGTTGATGGAGAGAGTTTCTGCAAGGTAAGTCAACGGGCCCACCTCGTACTCCAGTCGATTTGTTTGAGGCCCAAATATTCCTCCGCGATACGGAACTTGATTATCTCATTAGGATAACTGGCAGTCTCAGAGTTGCTGAGGATGATAATGCCCAAATCGTCGTCTGGAAACCGTGAAATCTGGGTCCTGAATCCTGGCGTTGCGCCACCATGCTCAATGAGCTAGACCAACGTCATAGAATCATCAGCAAGAAGGTTTTCTTCATGAGCGGTTAACTCGCCCGATGTCCCTGATAATGTGTCATAATTTGCCCATGACCGTACATTGAAGGTCCAGTCTCGGGCCAGCTAGGTTGCCGGGAGTATATTGCATATCCTGAAGTGACATGCCGCAGAATACCTTCGGGCAGTACTGAAACATTTGTGGAGGGATTTCGTCCATTGAGAAGGAGGGCATGAACCCATGTTGCCTGACCAGAAAATAGAAACATTAGCACACCTCTACGAAGCGAACGAACATACAGGCAGGAGGTGCGTACCAGATCCTCTGCATTGGCAATAATACCCCCTGCACCAGCGTTAGCCTTCGCCGTAACGGGGTCGCACCAATAAGGGATTGGGTGATATTTGTTTCGTTGCCAGCCTATTCCATCGGTAACATTTAATGCATATGGCAAGAAGCCCTCCGCGAGCTCGCCACTTTGAAAGGCGGTGAGCGGATCAGACGTAGAGGATACCATCCCAATAGGGCGCATGATATGGCGCTCAACAAACTCAGGGAAAGAGAGGCCAGAGGTGAGTTCAACAATATATGCTGCAGTGATGTACATAACTATGATTGCGTTAGTTGAAACGTTAATTACTCTTACGCGGTATTGAAGGTACAGAGTTCTGGCAAAACTTACTGTTATTATATTGAAGGCTACCACCAACAAAGGTTCCAATGAATGGATTTAGCAAACTCGTCTTGAGAATCGGGAGATGATATCACATACACGTCTCGGAACTCTGCAGAAGCCTTTAGGTTCTCGACACTTAGAACCTGTTAACAGAGGTAAGGGGGATATGCAGGTATTGACTATTGATCATCAATACTTACCACGTCCCGAGTGCTCTCTAGCGGATAATATGAAAGATCATGACGAGGGAGGCCAGTGCGGTGTGATAAAATATCAACTAGTGTACCGCGAGCTTCGAGGGCACGGTCCTGAGGATGCCATTCTGGGATTATGTCACGGACGCGAGTATTCCAGCCATCCACAAAGCTACCATTGTCCACAAGAAGTCCGACAGCCAAAGCTGTGAAGAGCTTCGTGTTGGATGCGATGTTAAACATTGTCTACAGGTTCGTCGAGATGCATTTGGGGCCTTAGACCGAGTCGGATCGTTATTCGGTCGGTCAAACTCGTACCTGTTGTGTTATCGGGCTCCCATCTCGATCGGATGCACCCCATCCTTTATATTCGCGTTTCCAAGCACCTGACGAGTCTTTGGAAACAACCGCAATGGATAGGCCCTGGAGTAGTTTTACTTAAGAGACGGACCCGTTGTGGACGTCGTGCCGGTCTGACCTGAATCCCCCAGTCCTCCAAAACGGTGTTCACGAACTGGTCAAAGCCTTTGGAGCGGATACCAGTCGAAGTATATCCATTCCCAGTCCCCAAGGGGATCTGTGTAGCCAATGCAGTCGCATATACGAGGCTAGTGACCCAAACGCTCAGGAAGCGAAGCATGACGCGTTTGGTCTTGTTGCAGACGTAAACATCGGGCAATCAGAATATGAGCTTCCTCGAAATATTACACCTTTATGGGGATGCTCCGCGCAACGTTACCCCTTTACCATTTACAACAATTCTAACACTGACATTTGCTTGAAAGATACAAGGCAAATTACATAAAACAACTTTCTTGTACATCGCAGACAAGGAGTCCAAGGCAAAGCCGCTTAGAGGCGATGGAAGTAAACCTCTGACCTTCCCTCCACTGTCTCTCCCGTGGGCATGGGGAGGCCATCACCAGAACCCCACAGACCTCGCCAGCCGAATCCTTTTACAGACGGCACAGATTCTCTCGAGACAGACGACGCTGAGCTCGTCTCGCTGATATCGAATGTCAATGTGGGGGGTTCCAGGCCTGGGTCCATCTCCCGTGGCACAACAAATGGCTCCCCCTCATTGGCATTCTGAGTCCTCTCCTGAGTTGGTAGCGAAACATTCTTGGATGGGTCGATGAGGCCAAAGAAGGTGATGTTGAACGTGTTGTGGGAATAGTGTGTGAACACGAAATGCGTGCCCCATAAGCGAGGCAAATATGTCACAAGGCGTGGTAGTGGCTTGGATTCGTCATAGTAAGGAAGGAAGTTTTCCAGAACGCTCCTGCATGCTTCGGAATCAGTGTGTCCAGCGTGGATGAGAGATGAATCCGTATGATTTGGAGGGAGCACACAGAGCTCCGCTGTCCCATAAGCCGGATGACTGAACTTTCCTGCCAGCTTGGAGAGGGGTAACGATGGGGATGGGGCCGAGGGACTTGGTGGGATTAGACTGCTGGCTGTGCCTTGCAATTTCGCCGACACCAATTCTTGGTACCTATTTTGTCAGAGCGGACAGTGAGGTTAAGTCAAAACGCCGCGAAAACTGTTGGTCCCTACCTTGTGTTCCAATCGACTTCTTTCAAGCCTAAATATTCCTCTGCGATGCGGAACTTGATGATTTCATTAGGAACGCTCGCAGTGTCCCCGTTACTCAAGAGGACGATTCCTAGGTTGTCGTCGGGGAAACGCGTGACTTGAGATTTGAATCCTGGTGTCGAACCACCATGTTCGATAAGCTGGGAACCAGAAGAGGTTATTTTGGGAATCTTTTTCCCACAGCAGATTACTCACCTGGTGGCCCTGGTAGTGTGACATGATTTGACCATGGCCGTAGAGCTGAGGCCCAGTCTCAGGCCAAGGGGAACGACGAGAGTATATCATATGCCCAGAAGTGACATGATCGATTGCCGCTTTAGGAATGACTGACTCATTGGTACCAGGGTTTTCGCCATTGAGGAGGAGGGTATGCACCCAAGTTGCCTACATAGATGTTAAGAGAAGACTGTTCAGCAACCACAATTAGCGAGTGAGGGAATAGACAAACCATATCTTCTGCTGTAGAGATCAGCCCTCCTGCGCCGGCATTCGATCTCTCTGTAAGCGCATCACTCCAGTACGGGACCGGACGATACTTGTTGCGCTGCCAGCCATCGCCACCAGTGACATTCAGCTGATAGGGTAAGAAACCTTCCGCAAGCTTACCAGTTCCCAGAGCTAGGGAGGGATCAAATGTGGATGAATCCATACCAAGCGGCTGCAGTATGTGCTTCACAACAAACTCGGGGAACGGTAGTCCGGAAGCGACTTCAACGATGTATGCCGCGGTGACATACATAACTACAACCACACGGTCGGTTTTCTGATGGTGCCTGCGAAGAGTAAAGACTCACTATTATTATATTGGAGACTGGAACCAAGGGAATGGACCCGGATTGCGGTTAGTGAGGCTGCCCGAAAAGGCTCGGAAAAGCAAATGTAGCATACGCTTCACGGAATTCAGCAGACGGTCGCAAACTTTCGACACTGGATACCTGTAGCTCAACATGAGGAGGGTTACGCGTGATTTTGGACCTGATAAGCTACTTACCACGTCCCGAATGTTCTCTTGAGGATGATACGACATGTCATGGCGGGGTAGTCCAGTGCGATGCGATAGTATATCCACCAATTTGGCGTGGAGCTTGAGATATTGATCTTGAGGCGGCCATTCTGGGAGCAAATCAAGGATTCGAGTATTCCATCCATCGGTGAAGGTGCCATTCTCAACGAGAAGTCCGATGGCCAAGGCAGTGAAGACTTTCGTGTTGGAAGCGATATTGAACAGTGTCTTCAGGAGATTCGTTAATGGATATCTTGCGCCAGTCGAGGGCTTCGTGTTGTGCACCGAATTCGTACCTGGGGTGTGACCGGGCTTCCGTGTCGATCAGATGCTCCCCAGCCTTTGTATTCGCGTTTCCAGGCACCCGTGGTGTCTTTAGAGACAACAGCTACCGAAAGGCCCTAAAGTTTGGGGGTTTGAGAAGTGTACGCATTTCTGAGATCAGCAAGGTCATACCTGGACCCCCCATTCTTGCATGACATTGTGGACAAACTGGTCCAGGCTCTCGGAATGGAGGCCTGGGCTAGGCTTATCGAATACAGCTTCTAGAGGTATTTGATGCGCATTTGTCGATGCAAGAAACAGGACCGAGGCCCAGACGTGCCAGAAGTGGAGCAGCATGCAGGACGCGTTTGGTCGTGTTGTGCTCATAAACACGGCCCAACTCGATCCCTCTGTTGAACCACCATCGTAGCCACCGTGGCTGGAGATAAATGGCTGACCCACCAATCATCGATGGCTCTGTGCTAGAAAGGCAGAAAGAAAATATCGTCCCCTCCCGTGACGGTCGATCGGCCCTTGCAATATCCCAAGTCTATTCCATGCCTCGTGCCCAGCGTGACAAGGAGTTGGCCGCAACTCATACCCGCTTTAGGGAACAGATTGAGGCCACGAAAGATAATGAAGATTTCGAAGATGATGAAGCTCTCGATCTATACTGTCAATATGTCGGTTGGATCATGGATAACTATCCTTCCGGATCGTCGACAGAAAGCGGTCTTCTGGGTGTACTGGAGGACGCAACGCGTCGGTTCGCTCAGGAACCCATCTACAAGAATGATCGAAGATACATTCGATTATGGATGGAATACGCCAATTTGATTGAGCAGTCAGATCGCGTCTATGCTTTCATGCTCGCGAACGAGATTGGCTGGGCATGGCCCCATGTGTATGAAGAATACGCTTTGATTCTAGAGCGGAACGGAAAGTGAGTCGGTGCTCAAATGTCCTCATTTATTCATCTGTGCAATGCTTCATCTTCTTTACTCTTCCTAGTCTATCGAAAGCCGATCAGATTTATCGGTTAGCGATCAACCGCCGAGTTAGCGGTTTGGCAAGCTTGAAGGCCCACTACAAAGAGTTCCAAGCACGTTGCGCCTCTCGACCGTCAGGGGTGGATGAAGACCCAGTACCCCCTCCCGTCCAAGCTACATCACGCCCACCTCTCGGTGGCAGATCCGTGTTAGGAACTATCAATCCCCAACGCTCTCGGCAACCAGCACCCCAATCTCTTGTACCTCGTACCCCCGCAGCTCCGCCCTCTCGTTCAAATGCAGGGAAAATTGCTGTGTTTGTGGACGGTGGCGACTCGCAAGAGGATGCACAATTAAACGAGTGGAGCACTCTCCAAACGCGTGGGGAAGCAATAAAGGAGAATACCGCCTCAAAAGTCGATGGTGCGTTACATCAACGGCCATTCGTTCCGAGGACTCCTAAGGTTATGATTCATCGCGATGAGGTGGGTTGTGGCACATCCCATCCATAGGATGATTGATGTATTAATGGCTCTCACTCAATAGCCCACAACCCCCGCCGCTCCAGCGACGCCTCACGTCCCTGGTTCGACTCTTCGCCCCCAGGCTCCTTCAGGCCGTAGTGAGGTGGTGAAAGATCCGCTTCGCAAATTTGGTTCAGAGTTCAAGTTCGACTTGGACCTCGGAACAATTGACCAATCTCAAAATTCTACCACAATACCCGCGACGGATGCTTCGCTCCCTCCGACATCTAAGAAGCCCCAGAATGCGCCATCACTATCCTCTTCTACCTCTCGACCCCTCACAACAGTCTCGTCTAATGTCTCTCAGCCCGGATCATCTGAACAACCTGCATCCACATCCACATCCACATCCACATCCATGCCCCAAGCCCCGGCCTCAGGTGCTCCTAGAATTCTTCCAAATGGCCTGAAATCTCTTGTAGGCCCTAAACCGAAGCCCGAGTTCATGGTCAAAGAGGGCAAACGCCCCGAAGTTGGCGCATTCGACCTTGAGATCGTGTGGCACAACGACGAGGAGTATCATCGCTGGGAGTACTGGGCTAAACAAGAAGGTCTTCTGGGAAAGGTCTGGGATCCACCACCCATTGAGGAAGATGATTCCGTTCCGCTGAAGGACGGTTCCGGGGCTGGTGCTAGGAAGAGTATGCGGAACCGCAGATCCACAAACGTTCGCTTTGCGGGCGGAAGTCCTACTACGAACACGAAAGCTGCTCTTGATGATGTATTTGGCATGTTCAACGAGACCGTCATGGTGGACGATCTCCTGCAAGATGGAGACGATGACGATGATAATGAAACACCTGCTTCACGTCCTCCAGTTCCGTCTACCCCCGCGCCTCTTATCGCTCTAGGCGGCTCTATCAAGAGTGCTTCATTCACCCCTCTCGTGAGCCAGCCTACAAAACCTACTGCTCTTGCTACTACAACACCTCGTTTCGAGGTTGCTCGTGATGAGAACGCACCTGCTCCGAAATCAGTTGCCAAAACTCCAGCCCCGAAGTTTTCCGTCTTTCAAGAGTCCAAGACCCCCGGCCCATCAACTACGCCCGGTCTTGCCCCCAAATTTTCCGTCTTTAGTGACTCAAGAGCAGAAAATGCTGCAATCACCCCAGGTGTTCGATTGGGGTCGAGCGTCGCTCGTGATCCCGACCCTGCTCGAGCTACCGCCGTTTTCGGAGGCCCTTCAAAGACACCAACTGCGAAGTTTTCAGTCTTCCAGGAGGACGGCCAGGAGCAGATTCCCGTCACACCAGGGATGGGGTTGAGGACAAGTGCTGCACCGCTCGCGCTGAAGCCAGCATCTACAACATCCACAGTCTCCTCTCCCCCCGAAGAAGATTCTTTTGACGACGATGGGCCGATAGATAATATTCCAAGCTCTCCAGCTGGAGTTTTATCCTTAACCGCATCTACGAAGCCCAAGGATCCCAAAACTAACCCCGGACCACCTCAAACTACCCCCCTTTCGTACCGCGACAGCCCTTCTGCCTCTGGGCTGAGAGCATCCGACAGCCGCCAACGTTTAGAATCGCCTCGGGGAGGAGACGTGTTTACGGACGATGTTGCTAGGGTGGAGGGGGAAGAATCACCTGCCCATGAATCCGAAGCAACGGCAGACAATCAAGAAGACGGTGATGCACAAGACGAAATTGATGAGGTTTCTGAGAACGAGGAAAATGATCCTTATGACTATATTCCTCCTCGGGAATACGAGATTCGCGGCGGTGTCGCTATCATGACTCCTATCACTGAGAGGACGCTTGAATACGAGACATCAAAAAGTATTCGCATTTCTCAAGGGTCTAGTCGTGACTCAATATCTCATGTGCTTGACGGACTAAACTCGAGCCCCTATGGACCTGGGAAACATTCCTCGGGGCGGCCTTCCCTTACGACTAACTTCCGGCGAAGGAGTAGCATTCGACCCAGACCATCCACCATTCGCGAGCACTCTGAGGAACACGAAGGCGGTGATGAAGCTGATGCTGGTATATCGGGTGCCACACCAGTGAATCCCTTCCTCCCAGAAATGATAGAGGGCATGATTGACGCCGTCTGGTCAAACCTTGATCTATCAAGGTATCGAGACTTCTCTGACAGGGAATCACAATATCTGGAGCGGTTTGAGAGCCATTCTAGAAAGCTGGCCAGATCGCAACTCTCTAAATCTCAACAGGATTCTCCCGCTCCTCTCGCCTTCACCCTTGGCGAAGAAGAGTACAACCTGATAGAGAAAATTGGGGAGGGAGGCTTTGGTGCCGTCTTCCTTGCTGAGGACCAATCCATCAAGGATCTGCTAGCAGATGATCCCGAAACTACTCAAGAAGGTTCCGAGCTTGTCGCTATCAAGGTCGTGAGGCCCAGTATGTTGTGGGAGTACGCCGTGCTCCATGTCCTCCGAAGCTCCCTACCTCCAGGCCCTATCTTAAGCAGCATTATCAGCCCTCATGCCTTTTACCATTTCAGCAACGAGTCCCACCTTCTCATGGAATATTCAAATCAGGGAACGTTGCTAGACGCTGTCAACAACGCGTCCAAGATAGGCATCAGCACCCAGGATACCCATGGCATCGATGAACTGCTTATCATGTTTTTCGCCATCGAGCTGATCAAGATTATCAAATGCTTACATGGCGAACACTTCATCCATGGCGATTTGAAGATTGATAACTGCCTATTAAGGCTAGCTGACCCTGTGGAGATTCCTCTTGACACCATCTATGATCCAGAGGGCGAGGGCGGTTGGTCTGAGCGAGGCGTCAAGCTCATCGACTTTGGGCGCACGATCGATGCTGGTTTGTTCGATCCTGAGCAGACTTTCATCGGTAACTGGCCTACGGACGCTCGCGATTGTGTCGAGATGCGGGAAGGGAGGCCATGGACATATCAAACAGATTACGCCGGTCTTGCAGGAATCGTGTACTGCATGATGTTCGGGAAGTACATCGAGACGGTCGCAGGGCCCACTACTGCCAAAGGGCGGCCCCGATACAAGCTCGCAACCCCACTCAAACGTTACTGGCAGACGGAACTCTGGAGTCGGTTATTCGACGTCCTCCTAAACCCGACTTTGGCAAGGGAGGATGGTACGCTTCCCCTCGTTGATGAGCTCGCTGCCATTGAAGATACTATGGCAAACTGGCTTGCAGCCAATTGCGAAAAGAAGGGGAAGAGTCTGAAGAAGATGCTTGGCCAAATGTATCAGTTCAGTAAGAATCGACGCTCGACATCTGGGCGCAAGTAGATGGGTTCTGTTTTCATTTCCTGTGTTTTTTTTTTTTTTTATAAACCTCTTCCTTTGTATGCATATTGCCTCTTCACTATATAATCTACGCCTTGTGTACGAGCATCTATCCCAACATCTTATCAGCCCTCGATCGGAATCGGCGAAACGAATTCAGTCGCGTGGGAAAGTCGGCCACAAACAGCCCAATTTGACCCACCACCATTCAAATGGGCGCGTATCATTATTGTTACTTTCATGCTGAGGAGGTGTAGTGACACTGAGTCAGACGATGTCGACGACATCGAGCCCAGTCAGCACTTTTGCTGTTTCTGAGACCCCGGGCGGTCATTCGGACCATCACCACTATGAGCCTCATCCATTGCGACGAGCAACAACTTTCGTCTCATCAGGAAGCGACGATGAGGAAGACGATGCCGCATTTCATGACACTGTCTCGGTCATAACTGGATCATCCGAATCGGTAGGTTCCAACTATACTCTTCTGCCTCAAGCCTTCGTAACCCCGCTTTTTTTTGCCATGGGTCCAGACTAGGGTCGATACGGACGAAAGTGACACTCTTGCCGAAGATTTGGAACGCTTAGACACGCACACTGAACTTTCTCGTGTTGTAGGTCAAGCCATAATCACTCGCTAACTAGGCACTGATCAGCATGAACCCGGGCCCCAATCATACTAGCACGACTTCTTAGAGCCGGATGTCGACTCCGAAGGACCTGAACTAGAGTACCCAGCTGGACTACCAGGTCAGGTAGCACCGTCTATTTCCGGTTCAGAAGGGTCATCTATCGCACGCTCCGCAACCTATGCCACCACAGCGACAATAATTAGCTTCGGGGTACTGCAGCTCTCCTTGTCTGAGCTATGTGATTTGATCACCATTCGCTCTTCGCTAGCCAACGCGGAAATCCTTTCTGTGGAATCTTATTCACAACGAGTGAACTTCATTACGCATCGCTTCCTTATTCTTCGCCTGCGAAGGCAGGGGAGGAAAGACGTTTACCTGAGACTGGATCGAAGGGCTGCTAGTGAAATAAGCCTAACGAAGCTGGTGTTTTCGGGAGGTCACACCGTAGCACGGGATGAGGTGAGTACGAGCAGCACTACTTGATTTTATAATAACCCCCAAAGCACACTTCCAGGCCAACCTCTCGCCGACGAAATCAAGATTGATTGAGAAATCTGCAAAGGCCGAGAATCATCTCAGCTTTTCGGCTCCCAACTTTCCAAGGCTGGGAGAGCTCAAGCTGTTCTTGGACGTGATCCGGGAAGAGCTACTCCTTTACAAAGCTTGGCCGGTCAGTGTCTCTACCGGACTACTTTGTCGTCCTATAGCTGACGTGCCCGGTTCCAGGAAAATTGTTGGTTTTTCTGTTCGCTTGTGCAACAATACTTGGCGTCTTCAGTGTTTAGCACGTTTGACTTTGGTCATCTCATGCACACCACACTCGCGAAGCAAGTGCGGATGAAGGTTTACGAGCGAATTAGTCGAACATTCCACCAACCCCAGCTCCCAAGTGTGAGTTTCTCGTATTAGCCAATTGCGAAGATCGTGCTAACCTCTCTCATTCTAGATTACTAGAATTCTCGAAGCTCTGAAAGCTGCAAATGATGTACCTGAGTCTTTGACGAAGAATTTCACAAGTGTGATGGTAATGGTATTCTACTGAATCAGTAACACTTCTTGCTCACCGCTGTCTTTGTACATAGAAATATTCCCTGAAGTACGATCAACAGCAGCTCGAGAATACTGACGGCAAACGGCCCGATGACGTCGGCTTTTTTGCTCCAGCGCTTTTGGAATTCAACCGGGAACTTGTTTCGGCTGGCAAACTTCGATGGGCGACTCTACTGGGCCCATACGCCATCCAGCTGCATCGCGATATTGTTGGGGGCCTCACCTTGGGTTGGAAGACGCTCCTGACAGAAGCGCTTTACGACTACTACCTAAACCTCCAAAAATGGTGGCGTATGGAGGAAGCGCAAGCTGCCATAGATGAGGCCGTGAAGCTACGAATGGAACGTTATTTGAAGAAGCCAGATCGTCATCGCGAGCGACTACTAGATTTCAAGATCGCCCAATACACAACGCGCTCGTCTTCTCGAGATCCTGCCGGGGCGGTAGGCATGTCCAAGGACGCAATTCCACTTTGCGAGATGCTAAATCGCCAAGAGAATGGCAATAGAACCATTGTGCTTGGTCGTATTCATTGCCATCACGCTCAACACCTTGCTCTACTTCTTCGATTTGATGACGCGTGTCGTGAATACGAAATTGCCCTTCAATATCACCGGCTTCTTCTCACCCGCAACCCCAATAACTCGGACTATATCACAGCCGTTGCAGTGGACCTTTATTTCATGACTGATGCGCTAATGGGGGCTTTCCGACTAGAAGAAGCGCTGACCGCGATTAACGAGGCTCTCGAGCTTTGGGCAAAACGGTTTACTAGCGAAAATCCTCCGCCGCTCACCCTCAAGCTTGATAATACCAATACTCTGTCCCGAAAAGCCGATGTCTTGGGCAGGCTGCAGCGCTTCGACGAGGCATGCGTTGTAGATCTAGACGTTATCAAAGGGTATCGGGAACTACCCCAATAACTCGGACTATATCACAGCCGTTGCAGTGGACCTTTATTTCATGACTGATGCGCTAATGGGGGCTTTCCGACTGGAGGAAGCGCTGACTGCGATCAACGAGGCACTCGAGCTTTGGGCAAAACGGTTTGCTAGCGAAAATCCTCCGCCGCTCACCCTCAAGCTTGATAATACCAATACTCTGTCCCGAAAAGCCGATGTCTTGGGCAGGCTGCAGCGCTTCGAGGAGGCATGCGTTGTAGATCTAGACGTTATCAAAGGGTATCGAGAACTATACTCCGCAGACCCCTTGAAACATCCAGAGGGTCAGATAGCGAGCGCCCAGGATGCATATGCTGACCACTTGTGGTCTTGCAGTCGCTTCCAGGATGCTGTGGACGCGTGGAATCAATCCCTCACTACTTCCTCTGCATTGGTCCAGAGACGGCTCGCTCAACTCGAGGAGGACTACGGGATGTGGCTCGCAGAATATTGTTTGGCCTTGAACCGGCGTAGGATCACCCTTGATCAAATGGCCGCTCGTGCAGACCAAGTCACCGTAGCGGAAACATGTAGCTCCAGTTTCCGCCAGGCACCCGCGCTTATATCATCGCACTACATCCCTGATGTGGCGTTTTACTTGCGAGAATATGGGACAGCGCTGATGCATGTATCCCGATTAGCGGAAGCTTGTGTGGCGCTTGAAAAGTCAGAGAAGCTCTACCGTCAAATCCGTCACCTCAATCCTTACTTTCATGACAACAACCTCGCGGTGGCACTGCATGAGCATGCAGCAGCGCTGATGAGTTCGGGCCAAAACGAGGAAGCGACCAAAACGGCTTCCGAAGCCGTATTCCTTGTACGGCCGCTATTTGTGTTAAACCCCGATAGGTTCAAACTTTTGCTTGCTCGAACCCTCTTACGATGCGGAGGAAGCCACATGTGGAATCGAGGCGATCCCAGCGCTGGTATGCAGCTCGTTCTTGAGTCGCTCGAACTCCTGCGCGAACGATATGCCACACACCGTTTCCCTACCAGCGCAGAGCTTGCAGGTGCTCTCTGGATAACAGCGCAGCTCGAGATTGCCGCGGGCAAAGTCGCTGAAGCCCGCGATCATTTCCAGGAGGCAATTGGGATCTACGAGCAAGATGGTCTTGTGGAAAGAGCTCGCGAGATGGTGGCGGCTGATGCTGAGAATAGATCAGCGCATTTAGCTGAAGTGCTCTATCGACTAGGCTGGTGCCTGCAATGGACGGGGCGCCATGATCTTGCCATTGAGCGTCTCCAAGAAGCGCACGACATCTATCTTCGTCTTTCACTATCGTTACAGCCTTGGCATAAGCCTTCGCTAGCGAGGAGCGCACTGGCCTTGGCAGAATGTGCACTCAAAGTTGGTCGCCCTGTGGAGGGAGCTGAGCTCGGCCAGGAAGCGATGGCGTATTTCAAGGAACGGCAGCTAGTGAACCCAGGGACGAACGACGAGCTCGTCATCAAGAGCATCTGGGTGGTCGTACAGGCCTGTGCTGATCAACTAGAGTTCGCCCGTGCCAAAGAGTTGCTCGAGTCAGAGAAAGAGGCCTTAGAAAGACCGGTGCAATCACATATGTACCCAGAGATTGCTGATGACATGGCTGCACTACGAGAAACTGTACGTCAATTATCCCAATGACGAGTTGGGTCGATTACCAGCCGCTGGTAATCATGCTATGTATTAGCTTGGAGCTGTAACAAATCATTGGCGGGTCAGATCAGCTTCATCAGCGACTGAGGTACAATGTGTTTATGCTGTGCTTCAGGTGATGGCGCTGATCGGTGCTCCGGAATTCGATGCAGCACGCAAGGCAGAGTATTGTGTAATCAAGGGTGTAGAAAGAGTGGGTGCTCTGTATCACTCGATTTTAGGGCAAGTTGACTGTTCTTATTTCGATCCTTAATATATACCCTGTAACCCATTTCTCCTTCTGCCTTTCGTATACTGGTGATATGAGCTCCCGCTATTTTTCGGGCATCTCTGAGCGAATCTCCGTGTGGTGATCGACCATCGGCAAACAATCTGAGCCACGTGGGAAAGTTTATGGAAAGCTGGCCATAAACAACCCAACTTGACTCATGTAAACGGGGCGCATTACCTGCTTCCGTGTTGAAGGAGAGAGGTAACACAACTCGGCTCAACTTCTATGGCCACGAGCCCAACAAGCACCTTCCCCATTTTCGAAATCCCTGGGAGCCACTCTAACCACCACTACTATGAGCCTCACCCATTACAACAAGCGATCACTTTCGTACCCTCAGGAAGTGATGGTGAGGACGATGATGTGGACCCTAGCGATACCAACCCCAATCGCTCTGAATCTCCCCAATCGGTGTGTTTTTACTGCGCTGCTTCGTCGACGACCAAGTCTCAAGCCTCCCGAACAATACCTCTTGGTGTGGGAATAGTTGAGGATCGACAGAGACGAAAATGGCCCTCCCAACGACGATTCATGGATGCTGGATATACAGGCCGAGATATCTTGGATTGTAGGTTGAGCCGTAATAACCCACTGAGACGCACTAGCACTAACCAGTATCCATCCTTGCCCAACCGGCAGCGTGACTTCCTAGATTCAGATGGTCATGACGTGGACTCTCAAGAACCTGACTTGGAATATCCGACCGGAGGTCTGGGTCGCGTGGTGCCACCAATGTCTAGGTCGGACACTGTGTCCATTACACGCTCCGCAACTTATGCTACTACGGCAACCGTGATCAGCTCAGGGGTACTACTGCTATCCCTATCTGAGCTTTGTGACTTGATCGATATCCGCTCTTCGCTTGCAAATGCGGATATACTCTCCGTAGAATGCTACGCACAACGAGTAAACTTGAACTTTGTGTTGCATCGGTTTCTTATCCTTCATTTGCGGAGGCAGGGAAGGAAGGATGTTTATCTAAGGATGGATCGAAGAGCTGACGGAGGAGTAAGTCTTCCAAAAATGATGCTTCAACGGGGCCAAACCGCAGCGCATGATGAGGTCGGTACACCTGAGTCTCCTTGAACTAAATGTAGCACTGACTTGCATGGTTAGGCCAATCTATCACCAACGAAATCAAGATTGATTGGAGCGACATCCAAGGCCGAGAATTGTCTGAGATTCGGTGGCTTCAAGTTTCCAAAGCTGGGAGAGCTCAAGTTACTTTTGGACGTGATTCGAGAAGAGCTGCTTTTTTACAAGACTTGGCCGGTCGGTAACTCACATATCTCAAAACCGCGCGAATAATAATTCAACAACAGGAGAACTGTTGGTTTTTCTGCTCACTTGTGCAACAACACCTAGCGTCCTCAGGCTTCAGTACATTCGAATTTGGGGGTCTTATGCACATCACACTTGCTAAGCAAGTGCGGATGAGAATCCATGAGCGAATTCGTCTGATGTTTCACCAGCCACAGCCTCCAACCGTGAGTTTGCGGTATCAATGATGATGATGAGAACGATTTTGTGACGTTCATCTAGATCACGAGGATTCTTAAATCTTTGAAAGCCGCAGACCAAATCCCTGACTCACTGACGAAGGAATTTGGGAATGTAATGGTAAGCTTGCTGAGCCTCCAGCCATATCTCACCTTCCCTCACCCATAAATTCTTGAATTAGAAAGCATCTGTTAGATACGATCAGCAGCTGCTCGAAAGCAGCGACGGCAAGGCTCCCTCTGACCTGGGTTCCTTTGCTGAAGCACTTTCAAATTTCAACCGGCGGCTTGCTTCGGAGGGAAAGGGTAAATGGGCGATTCTGCTAGGCCCCTATACCATCCAGCTTCACCGCGACGTTCCCAAAAGCCGCACCTTGGATGTGAAAACGCCCCTGACGGAAGCGTTGTATGATTACTATTTGAATCTTCGGAAACGTTGTCGTATGGAGGAAGCAAAAGCTGCTATCGATGAAGCCGTGGTGCTCCGCACCGAGCTATACGTGAAGAAACCGGATCGTCATCGCGGACGGCTGCTAGAATTCAAGGTTGCCCAGTACACCACACGATCAGATTCCCGAGATCCTGCTGAGGCAGTGGGGGTGTCAAGAGATGCCATCCGGCTCGGCGAAATGCTGAACCGCCAAGAGAATGGGAATCGAGCACTCCTGTTGGGCCGAATCCATCGGCATCATGCTCAACACCTCTCCCAACTTCTTCGATTTGATGAAGCACGCCGCGAGTTCGAGGCTGCGCTTCAATATCATCGGCCACTCGCTCGTGGCTCCGACGACTTTGACAATGCCGCAGCTGTAGCGACAGATCTTTACTTCATGTCTGACGCACTCATGGGTGCATCCCGACCAGAGGAAGCGCTTGTTGCTATTGAAGAGGCCCTGGAGATTTGGGATACAGAACTCGCTGATGACGGCTCTTCACGTTCGGGGCTGAAACTTGATTACACCAACGCGTTGTCTCGAAAAGCTGCTATATTGAATGACTTGCAACGCTTTGAAGAGGCGTGCGAGGTTGATGTGGACGTCATTGCTCGCCATCAAGATCTGCATAACGAATATCCCGTAACCTATCCGGGGGATCAAGTAGCGAGTGCCCAAGACGCTTATGGTGACCACCTGTGGTCATCTGGCCGTTTCAAGGACGCCATTGAAGCTTGGAATCAATCCCTCGCTACGTCCTCCCTCCTCAACGACAAGCGTCTCGCTCAGCTTGAGCAAAATCATGACCTTTGGCTCGAAAGATACTGCCTTTCCCTGAACCAGCGCAGGATCACACAAGGGAAATTAGCCGCAGTGCAGGACCAAATTGCTGCAGCAGAAAAATGTAGCACAAGTTTCCGAGAAGCCCCTGCGCGTATATCCTCGCATTACGCCATTGATCTTGCATCTTATTTGCGAGAGTATGGCACAGCACTTATGCATGTTTCTCGATCAGCGGAAGCAAGTGAGGTGCTTGAAAAGGCAGAGACTATTTACTGGAAAAATCGGCATCTAAATCCCTTCCTTCATGACGCCAATCTGTCGGAGGCGTTGTATCAGCACTCAATCGTGCTAGCAAATCTTGGGCAGCATGAAGACGCAACATTACTTGCCTCAGAAGCCGTATCTTTGATACGACCGTTATACACGCAATACCCTAACACTTTCAAGCTCCAACTTGCGCTTCGGCTCTTGCGGTGTGGAGCAACCCAAATGTGGAGTCGAGGGAACCCTCGCACTGGTATAGAGCTCGCTCGCCAGTCGGTGAAACTCTTGCGCGAACTATATATCATACGTCCCTTACTAGTGAGCCCTGAGCTTGCCCGGGCTCTCTGGATAACGGCACAACTAGAGATTGCCTCAGGGAAAGACGTCGAAGCCCGAGATCACTTTGAGGAGGCGATTCGAATCTACGATTACGGCGGTCTCGTAGATCAAGCACGCGAAATGAGCGCTGCGGATGCTGAAAATAGATCAGCACATCTGGCCGATGTGCTTTATCAGCTTGGATGGTGCCTGCAGCGGGTAAATTGCCACGATCTCGCTATTGAGGCTCTCCAAGAAGCTCAAGACATCTATCTTCGCCTCTCAATGTCGCTACAATCATGGCACCACCCTGCTCTGGCAAGGAGCGCACTCGCGTTGGCAGAGTGCGCACTTAAAGTCGGTCGGCCCGTCGAGGGAGTGGAACTTGGACAAGAAGCAATGTCAATCTTCAAAGAACAGCAGCTGGTGAACCCTGGGATATACGACGAACTGGTCATCAAGAGCATCTGGGTGACTGCTCAGGGATTCGTTGATCAGCTAGAGTTTTCCTGCGCAAAGGAGCTGCTCGAGTCGGAGAAAGAGGCTCTGGAAAGACCAGTACAGTCACATATGTACCCGGAGATTGTTGACGACATGGTTGTACTGAGAGAAACTGTTGCTCAAATGCTCTCTTGATTACTAGCTGAAGCTTGTAATCACGGGAAACCTTTTAGGCATTAGGGTAATTACACACGTAACGTTTACGCTGTACCTTATGCTCTAGCGCTGCCTAGAACTTTGAGCAAGACATAAACTATCATGTAAATTTTGCTGCTGTAGAAGAGATTCGGACCAAATTCTACCCCGCTTGTCATGGTTTCGTCACGGAACTCTCGAATTGTGAGTCCTTAGCTTATGAGATCATTCCACTAAGAGTTGAATGCCCTATCAATTTCACAATACGAACCCAACGACAAACGAAGAGTAACGAGAATCAACAAACTAGCCGACTACGAAACCCATGTTGTAGGAATCCGAACTGATCAACAATTGAAAGGGGGTTAGAGAGTGGAGGTGGGGAGTGGGGGTAGGGGGAGTAGGCATCTTGATCCGTCATCCGTGCTTGTCAATCATCATCCGTGAGGGAAGAAGAGGGTGAGGGGTAAGTGTAGGGAGGCTAGAGGAGAGGGTGAGAGCGTTCGAGTGAGGCAACGGAAAAAAGTGCATAAATGCATAAAAAGGCGGGGGAGATGAAGGGGAAAGAACAAAAAGGAAAATCGGAGAGTGATTGATCGATTGTGGGATTAGTGCCATATGCGATAAGAACCATACAGCTTAGGCATGTGTTTCTCGAGAGCATTACCCGCAGCTGCCAAGCTTTCAGGTCCAAACGCATTGATGGTTGATGTTGCAGATTGGGTGCGAACGAAAAAAAGTCGAAGGAAAAAAGAGGGAAGAATGAGGCAGGATATGCCCACAGACTTCCCTAGCGCCTCACTAGGCTCTCAAGCGGGATCGGAAGGAGGAGGATGGATGGAGTGATGGGGGCAAGGTGATTGATTAACTGGATGACGATGTCAAGAATGCAATCATGGTCGACTTAGTGCCCCACCATCGGACCAGGGCCTCCGGGACCCTGAGGTCCAGGTGGAGGTCCTCCGCCTTCGAATGGATGTGCTCCGGGGCCACCTTGAGGTACTGGTGGTTGAGGAGGCATCATCATGTACGGAACCGCATGAGGAACTGGATGAAAGAACATGCATTGTCAATACCGGAAGAAGAATGCAAGAGTCGGAGGAACAATGACCGTACGTTGAGGGCTCTGATGGAACGCATATGCATGCTGCTGCATTGGTGTCGGCGGCATTGATCCTCTTGGAGGAGCACCACCGTTCACATTGGGGGGATAGGCACCTGGAGGTGGCGGCGACATGTATCCTTGTGGAGGGAGCCCGTTGGGTCCCATTGGTGGCGGTGACATGAAGGCTACGTGAGGCCGTTAGAACTTAGCCCAGCTGATGAAGGGAGTGAACAAGCCGAATGATGACACTCACGATGAGGGGCTCCCTGGTGAGGGAACTGAACATGCTGTACGAATGGCGACATGTACGCGCCAGGAGGCGCACCAGCTGGCATATGCATCATCGGCTGCCCAGGAACCTATCACGAGTCCAGCATATATCAGCATACAATCGCTGGAAGTATCCACCTATAAAAGCGACTTACAGCACCAGGGTAAGGATACGGGTAGTACATCATCTGATAAGGCGGCTGAGGCTGAGGAGGCTGCTGCTGCTGCTGTTGTTGCTGCTGTGACCTCGCCGCGGGATCCTCGTCGTAGGGTGGAGGAGCTCCCTGTGGTGTAGGCGGCTGGGGTGGGCCTCCTGGCTGCTGTTGCTGTGGCGGAGGCTGTTGGCCTGGAGGAGGGATATGTGGAGGCTGGTTTGGTAGTTGATGGGGCATAGGCATATTTTGGGGCATATTGGATGGTCCATTGTTTGTGTTGACGGTGGTGGGTGGGGGGAAGAGGGTAATGTATTTTTTGCCATTGTATGGCCAAGTTGGGGCTGCTCAGAGTAGGTTAGCGTCAGATAAGTAGCTACGACCTAGGAGCATACCGATTGTGGGCGCTTCGGGAACTTTGTTGCGGAAGATATTGAACTCGTCCTTGATATGGACCGCAGGCGTCATCTTGATCACAACTTTGCCAAAGAATGGATGATCCTATCGAAGATGGATTAGATCTCATAGGAAGCTCTGGCGAACGAGGGTCGAGCTTACTGCCACAGGCTTGGGTTCTTGCCGCACAGGCGCTGAGCTTGAAGGAGTACTAGTGGGAGGCGTACCAGAGGGTGATGAGGTACCCTAGAAATTAGGAAAATGATATGGGATCAGCATCAGGCCAAAACAGCTGCTCTCATCAGCAACTCACTGGCTTGAAGGCAGAAGCATTCGGGTTCGGCTTGAACGACGTAGCCTTGACATTCAGCTTGAACGCAGACGACGTCGTGCTGCTCGTCGGGCTATTCGGGACCTCCTCCGCAGGCGTAGTGAGGCCTCCTCCAGTTGACGTCGCGCTCGCAGTCCCATTCGTAGCACCACCATTCTTCGCGCCAGGACTCCCGCTCACCACAGGGCCGCTACTAGTGACCGTGGTCGTCGAGTCGGTCGTCGACGATCGCTTCCCCTTGAAGGGCGGGATCGCCTGAATCGACAGCTTTTTCCACGGAGCACCAGTAGCAGGAGCCGTAGGCGCGCCACTAGCTGCTGCAGCAGCCTTGACGGCCAACTTGGCTGCAGCAGGTGATGCAGCAGCCACAGGGCCTTGAGGACGAGTCATGGTCGTCGTGTTGGTGATGCCCACTGAGGCAAGGGCGTTGCTGGAAGATGAGGATGCGCCTAGAGCAGCCTTGTTGGTCGCGGGTGTAGCAGTGGCGGATGTGATAGTGGGAGTGAGGCCAGCAGCCTTCATTGTCACAGTCGACGCGTTGGAGCCGATAGCACGAGCCTTGGATGACTGGGCTTCACGCGCAGACTTCTCCATAAGCTCCTTTTGCTTCGATTCGTCCTTTGCCAAAATGGGAACCAGATCTTCTGGGATTGGGCGATTGAGCTGTTCATAATTGCATGCGTCAGGTGAGGTTGGGGAAGCAGATCGTGAAGTGAGTGGGGGTAGTGGAGGATACACGCATACCTTGAACTCCTGAGAGAACTTGAGTAGGTCCGCTAACCGGTTATCCTTCTCCTTCTTTACGATCTGCTGCTTCTTCTGGACCAACCTGTTCTTCTCACTAGTGACAAAGTCACGGAAGTTATCCACAAGATCCTGAAACATATCATGAACCAGTTAGCTCACTCGACGAAGAGTCTAGATGCTGCAAACTAACCTTGGGCGCAGCACCGCCAGCAGTGGTAGGAGCGGCTGATGTGGCACCGTTCGTCGGCTTCTTGGCTGGCTCAGTGGGCGCGGCCACGGGAGGAGTGACAGAGACAGCCACAGGTGTGGTTGACGCTGGCGATTGCGACTGCGATGTAGAGAGCTTTGCGCGTGCTCCAGGAGGGACATAAGCCCCAGCGCCTCGCACGACAGTACTATACCTGGAGAAGTAGTACGGCGGTAGGGTACAGAGCGGAAGCAAAGTCAGGCATGCGATCGTGGAGAATGTCGAGTAAATTGTGACATTTGACGTACTTGTCTTCTTCGTTGACGCCGCTGTCATCAATCACTCCTCGCTCTTCAGCGATATGCGGGTTGCTCGACGATTGCTAAAAAAACACCCATCATTCCAAAGATAGAAATCAGCATCATGGACAGCAATATCACAAAGGCCCCCCATAGATGTCATGGGAAGAAAAAAAAGCAGACGAAAACACACCGAGTTAATCTCATTGGCGATCTGGTTCGCCTGTCGTTCGCGCTCCTTGTAGTCCGGCCGTGACCGATCGAGCTTGGTCGTATACAACTCCTCATCATAGTTCGTCGTGACGCCAAACAGCTGCTGGTTCGCCGAGAACTGGTCCCATCCGCCAGTGCCCGTGCCCGCACCTCCACCAAACGTAATGTCGTCACCACGCCCAGAGGGAGTCGGGCCTTGGCCGCTCCCACCTGCGGGGGGCGCGCTGTCGGACCAGGCTTGCAGCTCGCGCTCGCGAATGGGCTTGCCGTTTTGTGAGATGTCGGTATCGGTACGGAATCCTGAAAATGCAAGGGAATGCATATATAGTGGTCAGCCACAAAAAACCAAGAAATCATATCAAATTAAGATTGAGATCCACATCTACCCTGCACTGCACCACAGCAACAAAAGCAGGGAGCGCGGGAGAGGAATATATCTGATAACCAGAGCGGGGGGGCAGAAAGACGCACCTTTTGAGGGGCCTGATGGTGATGATGCATTCGTTCCGTTTGGTGCTAGAGGAGGGTCCGTCCTAGTCCAGTTGAGGAGTTGAACAGCGGGGAAGCGCATCGACTCTTTCTCTGGGATATTGGGAGCCGACAGGTCTCGATAGTTGCGTAGTGAGAATCCGCTCCCGTCAGCGTCGATCGAGTCGACAAAGCCGCTGTGCCTGGCGCCGTTGCGCGTCGTGACGATAACATATGAGCCCTGGAGGGTTGAAGCGGGGGAGAGGAGCGCGGTTCGGATTTACGGGGCAGTTAATGATATTGTTCAGAACAGATTGACACACAACATACCATGGCATTCTCGATTCCATGGAGAGGACCTTGGTTAGGGTGCGAGTTGTAGTGCTGGCCATTGCCTCCGCCGGCGTTGTTGCGGTTGGCGTGATGAGATTGGACAAAGTTGGGAGGCCCGCCTCTCCATGCCCCGCGCCTACGAAATTTAGAGCACGACCGACCCCGCTGGTTAGGCACACCCACACACACTACCACTATGCACAGCATAACCTATCAGTGAAACGCACGAACCTATTAGGACCACCACCACCGCCGACAGATGGATTGCCGTCCTTGCGGCCTTTGTTGTTCTGCCTCGCAGCGACAGCCATGGCTACCTAGCAGCGAGCAAGTGGACGATAAATGATGCCGACACAAAGTTTGGGTGTAAATGAGAAACGTGTGGGGGGTTGCGCGCAAAGCTGAATGCAGAGATGGCACAACAACAGAGGCAAGTCCTAGAGAGAAAAGCTGCGAGAGGGAGGAGGAGAGGCGGTTGTGGGCTCGTCGGCACAGGTCGGTATACACACAAAACAAACTCGAACGCACACACACAACACACAGCGCTTGCACGAAGGAAAGGTGATCCCCCACAAGGAGACGAGGCTGACGCCCTAGTTGATAAGGGGGTGAAGAGAAAAGAATAACAAGACGACGTTGGCGCCGACGCCCGCAACGACCTGGTGTGGAAGTCTGGAGACTCTCTGTTGCCGCCAAATGGGATCGGATTTTGCCGGGCTCCTGTCAACGGGCGCAACCCAAAGACTTTTTGGCCGTTCCATTGCACATAGGGACATGAAGAAGTAGTATATTAACAACGGATAACTAGTCTACTTGTTGATCTACGAGTTCGCCCTCTAACACCCTTCCGATCCGACAGGGCGCGGGGGGAAATATAAAGTATTGCCTCGCGACATAACACGCCCAAATATATCCCCATATTTTTGTGCGGGGGAGAGAGAAACGTTGCCAACAAGGATACCCTCTCCCACACGGATGTAACAAGGAAAGGCTGTCGGGGAAAGTGAGAGAGCGTCGGGGTTCCGCTACAGCTTCTCATTTGGGCTGCAGAAGAAGACCGGTTTACACAGGAAGACTTATCACGTGGAACCACTTCCGCCCACACAAAAGTCATTGTTGGCCGCAATTGCATCACAAGTCCAACGTCACGATGGACGAGCCAGTGTATATGTGGACGGAAGTGTGCGAGATGGATGTGTGCGTGGGAGAGGGGACTATGAAGTCTCTTCATCCACAAGCGGCGTGTCGTCGGAATCGAACAGCGCGCCCCAATGCGACGCGACGGCCAACTTTGCGGCCTCTGTCTCTTCACGAATCACGCGTAGATCTTTCGCCTTGCGCGTCGTAATCTCCTCTTCGTCAGTGAGGAGGTACATGAGCTTGAGAGAATGGGTGATCGTCAGAAGCGAGTCGGCAGCGAGAACCTATATAGCAAGATGGAGATCAGGCATGCACCAAACGAAGATATTGCCCTCAACGACTCACCATATTCTCAGCTAGTGCTTGAGCCTGAAAAGCATCATGCCGTGCATGATACTTGTCCTTAGGGACCTTGATCTTGTCCTCTTCATTCAGCGACTTGAGTCGATTCTCTTCCCTCTTCGACGGATCAGGCATCTTCAACTACACCATCCCATCAAAAACCAGCCCATCTTCATTGCCTAAGCAGTGGCTCTGGATAACTCACCAGCGCAGTCTGTACAAGCGCAGTCATACCCGTCGCCAAACTCTTCACGTCATGGTCGACTCTCTTATGCCAGTCCTCCGTGATTTGTGCCAGATATTGCTCAGATGTTTGTTCTTGGGTAGAAGGGTTGATGTTTCGTCTGATAAGCCCAGTGTCGAGCGGGCCACGACGAGAAACATCGCTTCGGAGGGGTCGTTGCTGCTGTTGTGACATTGTTCGAAGCGTGGGAACATATAACAGACGCTGGACTTCGAGGCAGTACTCGTCATTGACCATAAACCTTGAGGCACCTCCAACCCGGAGCGACTCTCAGCTGAAGCTAAAAAAAATCATGGAAATAGATCAAGGGCTAGAAGGGAGCCTACATGATTGTGACACTACTTACCTCGCTTATCCGGAGTTGAGGGAGCATCTTCAGAGCCATCCATTTGTTGATGCTGTGTTGCACCTATTCTCTTGTGGAACTGGCGTGAAAGAAATTGAAAACTATTCTTCCTTCCGTTCGGGTGTCCTGGAGCTGTCGGAGCCCGAAATACAAAGTGTGGCGACCACTATACAGAATGTAAGAGCTATACATTCTCGATCTCCTTACCAACACGAATATTGATTCCGCATTGCGACTAGTGCATTGATGAGTGCAAGCTTTCTGACGCAGTGGCAGCCCTTAGGCTCCGACTTCTGCAAGATATATGTTCGCTGTCTGGTGTGATACCTAATATTTACTGGAGAACTGGGGTGTCCAAAGGAAAACTCATTAACCATGGCGGCGAGGCTGATATCTACCGAGGTAAATATAGCGGATCCTCTGTGGCTATCCGGAAGTTTCGTGTCTCAGGGATACGCGGGCCGACGGGCAACGAGGGTAGATCTATACCACAGGTGTGGTGCTTGGAACGGACATCGCGAAGAAATTTTACTTACTTACAACCTTGTTCTAGCTTATAATCCGAGAAATTATTTCTCACTGGCAACTTCGACATCACAACGTTGTTGCCCTCTATGGAGTTTGCAGGTTCAAGGATGACTCTGCCACCAACGAGGAAGATTCTGATGAAGGTGATGACCCAACACCTGAGGGGTCACCTTCCATGGTGCTTCAATACGCCAAAAATCCTTCCGCGATGACATATCTGAAGTCTCCTGATGGTTCTGGGTGTTTTCTTAAAGTGGTATGCCATTATTATTGTTGCGATCAGGGATATTATAGGACTAATCTCACGTTGGAAGGTGAGAGGCGTTGTCGATGGCCTTGTATATCTGCATTCCCGGACTCCCCCCGTTATTCATGGAGATCTTCATGATGTAGGTCGGCCAGTAGCATGTTCACCTGTTCACTATCTGACTACATGTCGGAATCAGGGGAATATTCTCATCACTGCTACAGGCGATGCACTCATATGTGACTTTGGTCTCTCGCGTATCCGACATGACATCACTCGCACAAACACAGCAATTCATGAAGGTGGTCGCTCCAGATTCGTGGCTCCTGAGTTATCAAGTGGACCCAACCAATTCCGTAGCAATGAGGCTTCGGACGTCTACTCCCTTTCAATGACCATTTATTCTTTGGGAGTACATAAACCGCCCCTCTGGAACGTTGAGCACAATGCACAAGCTTCGAGGCTATTGGAAGCAGGAAAACGTCCAGGCTGCGAATCAGACTCTCAGTCTGCAGGCGATGTTGAGGAGTTTATCGGGCTCGACCTTGCCCGCAGCGTGAAGCTATGGTCGCTGTTGCGGCGGATGTGGGTGGATGCACCGTCAGAGCGAATCACTGCCAGTGAAGTCCGTGAAGAGCTGAGATTAAGCGGCTTATTTCCACACTCTCCTCCATTTCTTCCAGCTGACAGCCAGTCGCAAAACTCCCGTCTTGATCACCTCCCTCAACAGCATGGCCTCACTAGTCTTGATTCCTCTTCCCGTAGATCTGGTTCTCCCGCAGAAATTCAGACTCCCCACAACATTATCCCTCTGCGCAGTGAAGGAGGCGGCCATTTTTCCCCGCTTCACCAGATCCTTCTTAATACACTTCCTCAGCCCTCATCTCAATATACCCGGTACCACCCGCGTGCAGATGACCTAGGGAGAAATGGGGTCTTCAACAAATCCACCTTTGACCCACAAGATGTTCAGCAACGAAAGGGAGATCTAAGGGGCCTAGAGACTCGATTTGGTAACTTCTCGCTTGCTGCTGCAGGAAGTGTTACCTACGATCCTTCGCCCCCCATTACATCGCCTCCGCTTTCCTCTATGTCTTCAGGACATCACGCGAAAGGCGTCAATTATATTCGAGGTGGTATTGGCCAGAATCTTCCAGTAAATTCCACAGTTCATCTTGGCCGGTTTTGTCCTGATGTGTTCTTTTATTTAGATGATTACAAGTCCCGTTTTCAGCCCTCATTACGCGCATAAAACTGCGGGAAACCACATTTCTGGCATGAACGGGCATACAGCTGGCGCCGCTGCTGGGATCGGTGGTCGCGAAGGCCCGCCGCAAGTGCATATGCATCAAGAGCAGACGCCTATTCCTCCGAGCAATAATGCCGCTGCATCGACGTCAAATTCTAATCCCAATCCAATGTCTATTCAAAGTCAGACACCTTCCCAGCCAATCCAACCTGCTCTTCATAACCGTTCGTCCTCGACGCATTTATCGCAGCGGTCAATGACGTTTCAGCCTGCGACGAACCACCCACTGACTTCTGTTACCGCCGACCCCGTTGTTACTAGTCGCGAACGCGAAGCTAGCCAAGAGCGCGAAGGTCCAGCGGACCGCTCTAATTCGGTGCCACGCTCTCCTTCTGTACAAGCCTCGGAACCGCCCTCGTCCCCCTGGTCGTTCGCCTCGGTCGCATCGACCCACCTGGACTTCCCTCCCCATAATGCTGCACCATCTATTTCAGATGGCGATGCCTCCCCAGCCACAAGCAAATGGGTCATCCAGCATGGTACCACTGGTGGTGCCAGTGGTGCTGGGAATACCACCGAGCGCCGAGACACTTTGCAAGATGTGAACGAACTAGTGTCGGACATTGATTTGGTGAGGGAATCCATGAATGTGAGTGGCAGCATTAGTAGTGGTGCTAGCGAGGGGCCTAGACCAAACGGCCCGCCTTCTCCCTCGATTTCCGTGCAACACCCGAATCTCTGGCTCCCTGGCACGCACGGCGATGTTGGCTCGAAGATCGGTATTGGCGGTATATACTTTGATGGCATGATCCCTCGTGCCGACTCGCCTATCAGCATGGCCTTTGAGGGGGCGCTCGCTGAGAAGCGCGAGCGCCCGGACCCTCATGCATTTGCGTTCAAGGCTCCTAGCGGCCCGGACCCGCCTACTAGTGCGTATAAGAGTGCTGGGCCCCAGGTGGCGAGTACTGATAGGGCAGCGGTGGAGCAGCTAAACGAGCATAAGCCATTCGAAACGTTCGGTCTCAGTGGAAATGCCCCAGCTTTCGCCCCGTCGGAGCAGAGCGCACAATATCAGTCAAGTCGGTTGGACAATAGTATTAGTACTGAGGCATGTTTAGCACAGATTTTACTGGATACCTTGTCTGAAGTGCTGACGGCGGTGCTCCTAGATGGTGCGACCATCCCCATTTGAATCTGTTCCTTTCTCAGCTGCGCCAGGACGTTTTGGCCCTCTTGGTCCAACCAGCGCTTATAGCCGTGCTACTTCCAATGCCCAGTCCTACGCACCCTCTTCGGTCGATGGCGGTATTTCCTATCCATTGACGAACGCGGGCTCTACCCTCGCAATCAAGCCACCGAGATTTCCCAACGGCCAAGGCCGCCATCGTGGCTCGATTTCCCTCGGCCCGGTCCTTGTTCTGGTGGGTCCTTTCAGCGGTGGCGCGAGTGTCTTTGGTGGGGGCTTGAGCTATCCCCCAATCCCAAATGCGCTTGCCCGACCTCCTTCCCCACGCAGCCACTCGAGAATGTCAAGCTATTCGTCCACCCGCTCGTTCCCTACAACGAGTCCGCCGAGCCCACTAACCCCGCCGTTCGGGTCAGATCCTATTACTAGTGGGCCGATGACCCACGGGATTGGCTTGTCGATCCCAGATGGAGCTAGGAACCCTCTCGGCAACGGAATAGGAAACGGCAACGTGGCTCCCGGTCCTAGGTCGGTTCCGAACGCTCTCGGGCTGTCTGGTCTACCTCAAATGGCGCACCAGCACAACCTATCTCAATCCTCCACCTCGTCGCAGTTCTCAGAGCCCTCGACGCCCATCTCGTTCCAACCTCTCATTCGCGTGCTCGAGAAGCTCCCTGCACAGGGCCTGTTTGTACCTCTGCGTAGTGCGGTAGGCAGTGAGCTTCGCCAGGGCGATCCTCATGTTTACGATAAGCTTGGAGGAGGGACCCGGAAGTTCAAGGAGAATGCTAGTGCAGCAGAACGTGCCGGACTAGTAGTGTTCATTGGAGGCAGCTTAGGCAAGGAGAAGATTTCACTAATCAAATGAACGAACGCGCCTAGAGATAACAGTAGGTATCATTGCCGAACCCCGCCAGCTCTAACAAATCCTAATTAGTTGCATATTTGCTCACTTGTCAGCACTAATATGAGTATTCCACGCCCAAGCAGCCCTCAGCCTCGCAGATTATAGGTGCAATCCTGATTGCGTACATAGTGGATATGGTAATAATTTAATATTCGACGCAGTCCCGCATAATTTTGAAGTGCGAGGGCCTTTTTTCCGATGCTCAGTCTTTGCATTGCGAACTATGGGAAACGGAATCGCGGCATCTTCATCCACAGGCGGGGTCTCGTCACAAGCAAACAGTGCCTCCCAATGCGACGCAACAGCCGACTTGGCCGCCTTCATCTCCTCGCGAATGACTCGCAGTTCTTTGGCCTTGCATGTTGTGATTATCTCCTGGTCAGTGAGAAGGTACATGAGCTTGAGCGAGTGGGTGATCGTCAGAAGCGGGTCTGCAGTGAGGACCTGTGTATAGTTAGACCTGTAGCACGCGAAGATAATAATCTCGATCAAAACCAGCCCATCTTCATTGCCTCAGCAGTGGCTCTGGATAACTCACCAGCGCAGTCTGCACGAGCGCAGTCATACCCGTCGCCAAACTCTTCACGTCATGATCGACTCTCTTATGCCAGTCCTCCGTGATTTGTGTCAGATATTGCTCAGACGTTTGTTCTTGGGCAGAAGGGTTGACATTGCGTCTGATAAGTCCGGTGTCGAGCGGGCCACGACGGGAGACATCGCTTCGCAGAGGTCGTTGCTGTTGTGACATTGCTCGTAGCGTGGGAAAAGTAACCAAGTCTCGATTCTTCGCTCGATTCTGATAGCGCTGTCTCTTTTTGACGCGATGATCATCTTACATGGACGGGAACTCATCAGGCGATCAAGTATGAGGCGCCATAGCTTGCAAATGTGGATGACATCGCTCGACCAAATCACTAAACTGGCTGGAGCCATGAGATTTGCATGTGTGCTAATCTTCTTGATCGCCAGCTGGTCCACCAGTCTCATCTTTCACCCCATTGAAGTTGATATATGGCTGCTCAAATTCATCTATGAGCCAGCTCTGTTTTCTGGCGCAAATGCACCCCTTTGAGCCCCGTATTCAGCGAAGTATAGCTAGCAGAAGCTAAATTTTGCCCTCATAAGCAGCTACGACCAGGCAACTGCTGCCGCTCTTGTGACAGCGTTTTTCGCAAAGAAAATGTCACAGGTAATACATCTTGAGCACCGCCCACCGCCCACCAACTCTTAGCCAGGGTGATAGATAGATAACTCGCGCAAATGGACCAAGCACCAGGAAAGCAGCATCATAGCCATGTCGACAACACTGTATATCCCTCTTATCAAGAGCTGAGGGAACATTTTCGGAGCCTTCAATTCGTTCATACTGTGTTGCACCGCCACTTCTTCCCCCGTGGAGCTCCCCACGAAGAAAGTGAGGGCTGTCGGTCCTACGAGTCCTTTCGTTCGGGTATTCTAAAGCTGTCAGAGCGCATTATACAGAGCGTTGTGACTGCTATGCAAAAGGTGCGGGCCATGCTTTATCGATCGCGGCGCTAGTGCTAATACCACTTCCTACTCTGGAATTATTGGTATCTAATCCAGTGTATTGACAGCTGCAGGGTTTCCGCCGGGGTGACGGCTCTTCGGCTCCGGCTTCTGCAAGATATCTGTTCATTATCGGGCGTGATCCCGAAACCTTACTGGATGACCGGGGTATCCAAAAGAGGACTCATTGGTGGCGGCGCTGAGGCAAATATTTACCAAGGGAAGCACAATAGAGGGCCTGTAGTTATTCGGGAGTTTCGTGTTATGGGGAACGACGGATGGACGGGTGATGAGGTTAGATCTATCCCACAGGTGCGGCCCTTGGGATAACATAGGTTTTGAGAAAGCAGATCGACCTAATCCCAAGTTATCTAGCTTATCATTCGGGAAATTATCTCCCACTGGCAACTTCGACATCCCAACGTAGTTGGCCTCCTAGGAGTTTATAGAGTGAAGGATGACTCCGACAGCGAAGAAGATTCTCATGCAAATGATGTACCACTCCCTGAGCGACCGCCTTGGATGGTGTTACAATACGCTAAGCATTCATCTGCACTGAAATATCTGAAGTCTCCTGACGGTGGGCGTTTTCTTGAGGTGGTATGTTGTCATTGCCATTGTTATTGCTGCGCTTAGGCGCGCTGTCGGACTAATGAATTATTGGAAAGGTGAAAGGCATTGTTGATGGTCTTGTTTATCTACACTCCCGAACTCCCCCCGTTATTCATGGGGACCTTCATGATGTGGGTTGGTTGGCAACATGTTCTTTGAACAGCTATTGACCATTTTTTGGAACTAGCGGAACATCATCGTTACTGCTTCAGGTGATGCCCTCATATGTGACTTTGGTCTCTCGCGTATCCGACACGATATCACCCGCACACACACAATAATCCATGAAGGCGGTCGTCTCCGGTTTATTGCTCCAGAGTTATCAATGGGACCCATGCAGTTCCGTAGTAATGAGGCATCCGACATATACTCCCTTGCAATGACTATTTATCGCCTAGGAGTACACAAATTGCCTCTCTGGAACATTGCAGACGATAGACAGGCTGTGAAGCTATTAGAAACTGGAATACGTCCAGGCTTCATATCAGAGTTGCAGCCTGTGAGTGAGGGCGAAAAGTTCATTGGACTTGATATTGCTTGCAATATGAAGCTATGGCTGCTACTACAGCAGATGTGGGTGCATGTGCCGATGGAGCGGACCACCGCTAGTGCAGTCCGTGATCAGCTGATTTCAAGTGGATTGATTCCGGCTTCCCCTCCCCCAGTGACCCAAGTTTCCCCATTGCTTCCACCAGTTCATATGACAGAACAAGGCCTGGAAAAGGGGCCGCTTGACCCGCCACCCATCAGCTTGAACAAAGATAAATCTCTTTATCCTCCTCGCATTCCACTTAGCGGCATGGCATTGCCGTTGGTCACTGGAGGCTCATCACGGTTCACCCCAAATCTGCGGGCCTCGGCCCCCCCTTTCAAGATAGAACGATCGTTGGCTGTTCAATTAACAACCGCAGCCGCTCGTGCTAGTGCTGGTGCCGTAACGGATGGAAGAGGAGAATTGACGCCTGGAGTGACAAATGGCAGCAAAGGTGGAACTCCGAGCGGAACATCCACCGCTGTGCCACTGTCCGCCTCTGCAGATGGGATCCCAAACAGCTCAAAAATTGACACGAAATTGTCTGAGTTCAAACTGAATGTCACTGCTATGTCGTTCGAGCCAAACCCAAATGCTCCGGTTTCTCGGCCGAAACTGAAGGCTTCTGCTTTCAAGCTGAACCTGGATGCGCCTACTTTTCGACCAAAACCAAATATCCCAGATTTTGAGCCGAAACCCTATGCTCAGGGTTTCGAGCGGAACCCACATCCTTCTACTTTGGGGCCGAACTCATACAATCTCACCTCTGAACACAACCCATATGCTCTTCCTTCCGAGCCAAACCTTGACAATTATGCTTTTGACCCGAACCCATATGCTCCGGCTCTTGAGCCAAGCCCATACACTGATGCTTTTGTGCCCAACCTAGAAACTCCTACGTTCGAGCCAAACCCACCATATTCTCCCACTTTTGAGCTGAACCCATACACACCTACCTTCGAGCCCATATCATATACTCCTGCTCTCGAGCCGAGACCATACACAAATGCTTTTGAGCCCGACCTAGGTACTCCTACGCCTGAGCCAAACCCACCATATTCTCTCGATTTCGAGCCGAGCCCATATTCTTCTGCTCTTGTGCCAAGCCTGGACAATTCTGGTTTGGGGCCAAACACATACCCTCCGGGTTTTGAGCCCGACCCATATGATCCTGCCTTTGAACCAAACCTAAAAAATTTTGCTTTCGAGCTGAGTCCAGAGGCCCCTACATTCAAGCCAAACCCATATGCTACTCCTTTTGAGCCAAACCCAAAAGGTTCTGCTTCCAAGCTGAACTCAACTGCTCCTGCTTTATCATCGAACCTAGAAGCCACTGTTTTCAAGCTGAACCCATACGCTCGTAATTTTGAGCCGAAATCAGACGGCTCTGTCAATGCTGATAGGTCCAAATCAGATGCTCCTCCTGTTTTCGAGCCAAGTCTAGATGCTCCTGCTTTCGAGCCAAGCCCATACACTGCTACCTTCAAGCCAAACCCATATGCTCTTACTTTCCAGCCGCGCCCATACGCCGATGTTTTTGGGCAGAATCTAGGTGTTCCAACGTCTGAGCCAAATCCACCATACACTCCTAATTGCGAGCTGAACCAATATTCCACTCCTTTTGGGTCGAACTTAGACAATTCCGCTTTTGAGATGAGTCCATACCCTCCAATTTTTGAGCCAGACCTAAATGCTCGCCCTCTCGAGCCGAGCCGACGTGCTTCGTACTTTGAGCTGAACCCAAATGCTCCTGCTTTTAAGCCAAACATAGGTCCTCCTGCTTCTAAATTGAACCCAAATGCTCCTATATTCAGCTTAGGTCTGGCTACTTCTACTCGCAGACCGAACCCAATTGCCCCCACTTTCAAGCTGAACCCAAATGCTTCTGCTTTCAAAGTAGTAAGCCAATGGAATGCCTTTTCGCGTTTTCGTCTTTGTTCAGTGATTGGCTTTGTATTCCTCGTATTTTCTAGGGCATATTGCCACCCGATGGCACCTCTTCCGGCCCAGCCGTTGTGAGGCAGGAGCTCAAGCCTGTGATGGTGGGCCCCGCTCTTGCTTGGTCTTCACATCGCTACATCGGAATTGATTCGTCCTTGATAGAGTCATCCATTCTTTGGCAAGACGGTGGTCAAGATGACTCCTGAGGTCTATATTAAGTATGATTTTAATACCTTCCGCAGCAAAGTTCCCAAAGCGTGCACGATTGGTACGTCCTTTGCTTGAGCATTCAGTTGTGATCCTAACGCAAAACGACTCGTAAATAGCTCCAACTTGGCCCTATAGTGGGCAGACATATGCCCTCTCGCCTTTTGTAACGTAGTGAACCCTATCAAGGTGAATCCCGACAGTAGATCTCTAAGGTTATCATTTAGCGTGCCAGTACCGAGTCAAATGTGACGAACAGATAATGACTTTTCCCTCATGAATGGCCAAGACAATGACAGCCATGACGAGTGCTTTATTATGGACAAATGATAATATAATAGTTAAACAGGCATCTCGCTCGGTGGCTCGTCCATTCCCACCACGGTCTCAACCCATCCCAGCGGTGAATCCGCGTCCGCCTGAATTTGTCGCTGCCTCCTCAAGTCCTCCACCAGAATCTCGACTAACCTCGACTTTCTCTCCTTGTCCTTCTCTCCGTCACCACCACTCTCATGAACCTTCGTCTCCTTCGGCTCCGCGTCCAACAACGCGCTTGCTTTGGTAGGGTGCACAAGCGGCTTGATTGCACTCGCCAACTGGTCCGGCTCCGCAATCCCGAGCTGTTCCGCCAGCTCAGCGATTCGGTTCTCGAGCTGCTCCCCAGCGGTGCCGGGCTTAGACTCGAATTCTGTACCGCTGCCGAAGGGAATCACAGATTCTGGGGGACGGTTACCGTCAGTGGGAGGAGGAGCGCCGCGGGAGGACGAGGTGCCGATGACGAGGTTCCACCATCCGCCTGCTTCCGTCTTCCTGGGGGCGGCAAAGAATATGATAGAGCATGGAGGTGGTGAATGGATTGTCAGCAACCAATGTTGATAGTACTGAAGCCACTCTGAACATATTACAGCTTGTGGAGGCGAGGACAAGACCGAAGAAAAGGATGGCGACGTACTTACCACTGATTCACGATGTACGCATAATAAAGAAGATATAATAGCATTGCGCCCGATATCGAGTAGATAACAGTGCTGAACGATGTACGCTCAAGAGGAAGAGCTACGTCATGGCGAACGGCCTTGCCCTTGCGAGGGTCAGGGAGTTCGGCAGAAGAATTCTCGTTGATTTTGTTAGAGACTTTGGTCGACATCGTATGTGAGGGTAGGCTCGGACGGCTATTTACTGCTTTGGGTTGGTGGGGGAAGGAGTGAGGCGTGTAAGCGCAGAGGTGACGTTGGTATTATAGGATGAGCCCACTCGAGTGACGTCATTGGGTCGACCCCGTCTTTGATGGAGCTTCCTCGGGTCAAGTTGCAAATATTGCACACGTTGCCGCCTTGGTACGTCAGGGTTAGAAATTTCATGGCATGAATACGAATTGATATGTTTTAAGCGAGTGTCGCGCCGATGAGGTCGCCGATTCATGTGGCGCGCCTCTTGACCCAGAGCGTGAGCGTGCACATGCACACACGACAGGGGATGAATTAGGTTACGGGCGATCAGAGCCTACTATGTGAAACGTAGCTACCTTAGGTTCAGCCTAGGAGCCGTACAGAAAGTGCGACCCCTCCAACGGCTTACGGAGAACTGCCTATATTGGCTGAGAGTAAGCAAAGACAACCGGCCTTTGGACCTACATCACCGAAAGCTGGGACTTGGTCTGCCACCAGTGTGATATGGTCTATAACTACGCTTCAGGGCATGGAGTTTGGGTGATAAATCCGAACTAGCAAGCAAGCGAGTGTGCCAAGCGAGCTGCAGACTATTCAGAACTCGTTCGTCCCTTTGTAACGAGAAATGGAAGCCAAGACTTGGATTATTCACGAGGAACTCCATCAAACGAGATCAACACCAGTTGGTCAGGAGGGAAATATGATCATATGAGCGGGAAGGTCTATGGTAGTCAGAGCAGCATTTGAGTTTTGACATGTTGAACTCGTGAGCTTAATCTGAAGGCTTTATCACTAAAATTTCCTGGGGGAAATTCTGCGGATCAAACCTGGACACCGCGAAACATATCAATCAAATCTTTCTCTGCATTGACAGTCATGGTGGCAGCGTGGGAGCAAGCGTCGTGCGAAATTATGCGTTTGGACCTCAACAAAAGACCAGGTTGATCATCCAGCAGTGCTTTCCTCAGTCAACAGAACCCGATTACGTGTACGATGATACGTATTCGATGCCTTGGGCGTAACGGCTTTGCTCAGATCATCGCAGTCCTATTTGAAAGCTATGAACGCATCAGCTCGTCAATCACCCTACCGGTTCTCCGCCATGCTATCTTCGGCCCCTGAAAATACTGAATACTATGTATTGCGCGGGACCCAAGGATATAGAAGTCCGACGTCGAGACCGTGGGCGAAACATGTGTAGTTCGTTGGTGCCCTGATACAAACTCGACCCACCGTGTCGCATAACGTAAACGCCCTAAAGAGCATCAGCTTCTGGCCATCAATCGGGAATTCTGATTCGTTACTGTAAGGACGGTTATCAAGCATGTTAGGCTGGTGGCTGAAACGCCACAGCGGCATTTGCTGGTGAGTGATGACAGGCACCAGGGCCCGCAGCAGATATCTACGCCTAATCACTGATTAAATTTACCGCCGGCGGGCTCAGTATACATCGACTGTCTTGTTGAATCATAAATTGCCTTGCCCTTCCCTGGTTCCATCTTCTACAGTTTCATGCTGAAACCGAGTCCCATCCCTTTGTTGCTTCCTATATGCAGGAGGGCCAGAGCCGCTCGTATCTGCCCAAATCGAGACTATTGTTAATTTCATGCAAGGGCTAGAGCAGAGAAGTGGCAGCGAGCTTTTTCGCTAGAACTCGTCAAGATGCAGGGTCCAGAAAAAACTGAGTCACACAAATCGCCAAGCGGATCGTCGATAACCGAAGAGGAGCTACCACCCGACTCCGAATTCATTCCCTTACTCGGGTCGTGCCTCATTCCTCATCGTCCTCCCGTTTGGCCTTGTTTCTCGTTCCCTTTCTCCAAGAACACCATCCTTCCTCCTTTCGTTCCTTGATCACCCTCACTGTAGTCTCTCTTTAAATAGTCGTGACTTGTGCTCGTCTTAAAGACTTGCAATATGGTCGCGTCTTCCGTCCTTCTCGTTCCTTTTTTCGCTGCTGCCTTGGTCTTGGGTCGCCCTTCACGGTGAGCATTGCTCCCACTCCCAATCATACTGAAATTCTGACCCCCCTTCTCCCCGATAGCATCAAGAACAATGTCCGCGCAGGCCTACCTCTCCAAGACGTGCCTGACAAACGTGCAACTCGCGCGCCTGCACCAGTCAAATCTTATGGCACCTGGACGTACTACGGCTGCACATTGGACAACCTCTCCAGCGGCGATGGCCTGATCCTTAGCACGGGCGCGTCCAGCTCCATGACCCCCCAACTCTGTATGGACACGTGCAATGCGTATGGCTACGCCCTGGCCGGCTTGGAACGTGGCAACACCTGTTACTGCGGAAATACTCTCGCTAGCGGAACGGTCAAGTCCATCAACCCCGTTTGCACCACTACATGCACTGGTTAGTATCACATCCTTGCTTATACCCTCGAATTCCACACACCTCGCTAATGCTCCTCCCTAAAAGGTAACTCGGCCCTGACGTGCGGTGGCTCGTCTTCGTTAGATGTGTACACCCACCCCAAGCCCTGTGGTCCAGCGACTACGACGTTCACCACGACATACACTACCTCCCGTCCCGTCGCATCGCTCTACACGACCACTCTCTCCAGTTTCAACACGTACACAAGCTCCCGCGCGGTAAATGTCTCCTCGCCCACCAGCACCACCGTAGCTGTGTCATATAACTACACTACTAGTGTTACGGTCGCCGTTGGTACGGCTTCGACCGCCGTCGTCCCTGTAACGACGAGCACTACCGTGGTGGGCAGTGCCACACGCACAACCAGCGTTTATGCGTTGGAGACGGATACGACGAGCGTGGAGGTACCATACGAGGTCCCCTCGACATCGTATCTTGGTATCACGACGTCGACAGAAGTGCTAGTTCCAACCACCGAGACGGTCTCAACCAATGTTGTGCAGACCAGTGACTTCACCGAGGTTGCAGGTACAAGCACCATCCCTACCTCGGTTCTGTCGACCGCCATGGTGGCGACTGTTACCACTAGCACGTTTGCCACCACGTCTACTAGCGCAAGAACGTTCGGGTACCAGTCTTACACGCTCTCTATCTA
>WIDE01000066.1:27626-79567 GCA_015039315.1 Clavulina sp. PMI_390
CACCTTCTACGCGCTCCTCCCTCCCTCGCCTCCTTGACTATAATCAAACCAGCAAGCATCACGCTCTACTGTTCGCCAGCCCAACTAGCATCAGCCGATGCCTGTTCTTCTCCACCGAGGGTATAACTCGTGTTGGTGCCGAGCAGTTCCTCGTTCCCACCAACAACCCAGCCAGCCCCCGACACTCGCCATCATCCATCATAGCGAAGGAGTGTTCTCACCACCTAAGCACCTTGATCCATCAACAACGGCGTACACCATCATCCAAAATGGAGAGCGAGCGGAACGCTATGAGGCGACATTGACTCATCTCAAACCAGCTTCTGAACCATGCAGCTTAATAAATTCATAGCGGGGCCGAATGCTGGAAACATCGAGTCAGCTAGTTTTCAGGGATAGATGACACCTGGCTCCGAGCGAATAAATGCTTGCACGACGGGTCCGAGATTCGAGTCAAGAGTCAGATCCGGCAGCAGAGAATCGCGGGAGCGCATGGGTCATGTGTCGATAGTATCGGTAGTGTGATGAGAGGAGGAAATACAACTCATAGCATGGGGGAACAAGAAGTGCTGTTACGGAGAGAGATGGAACCACGACTGAGCGGAAGGACCTCAACGACAGCTCTATGTGAGTGCCGAAGATGATGGAACAAAAGAAATAATGAAGAGAAGACAGGAAAGAGTAAAAACCACATGGGGGATGTAACGTTTACTCGACATTGTCCTCGTGCTCCACAGCAATGATTGCAGCCCGCTTCTCCTGGACACGGTTGACACGACGTTCCCGAGCAGCCTGGATAAAGGAGAATTTGGATGGGCAAAAGTGAGTGGGAGAACACACGCAAGAATCGGGAATAAAGTGAGGTTGGAGAGATGGCGCACCTTGTTCTTGATACGACGAGCCTCCATCTGGTCGGAAAGGACCTTGGTACGGTTCTTCTCGGCCTTGGCCTTGTGGATGTACTCCATAAGGACACGCTTGTTTTTGAAGACGTTACCCTTGGATTTTTGGTACAGAGAGTGGTACCTATGGACGTCGTGAGAGCAAGAGCATGATCAGTTACCACCCTGCTCAACGGAAGAAAATGAAAGACATACAGGTGTCGGTCGATCTTGCCAGCTTCCCGGTACTTCCTCAGCAGTCTCCTCAAGACCCGCTGTCGTCGCATCCACAGAACCTTGCTCGGCATCCTGGCCTCGGCGGTACCCTTCCTCTTACCAGGGCCGGTGTGGCGACCCTTGCGCTTGGCAGCGAGGAGGTCCCGCGTGCGGGCGCGCGAGTGGATGGTGGTGGGCTTGGTGATGATGTGGCCATCCTTGAACAGCTTCTTGATGTGTTGGCGAGAGTTGGCATTGCCGATCTCAGCCTGCTCGGCGGGGTCGAGCCAGATTTTGCGCTTGCCGACACCGGCGACTAGATTCGGAGATCGAAAGGGTACGGATTGAGTGAGGCGAAACCAAAGAAAAAGGAGGTCATAGTCGTTGAGGGTAGGTTGGAAGATGGGATGCACCGAGAGACAGGGTAAAAGGAATGAGCGATGATGATTATGGCGCTTAGATGATCGCAGAATAGAACGAACCGGCAGCAGCAAGACGTTTTTGGCCGCGCAAATTCATGATTAGGGTGGTCGGCGGCTAAGAGGATAGTGTTGGTGGGCAGAACAACGCACACGATGGCGAGGGACACACTCACAGAGTTGAAGGGGGACAGAGACTTACAGTTTGTGACACACTGTCACGTTCCCGGCACCTGCCTATCTGCTGGCGCCTAAATCCAGACACGCACACTCGTTCAGTTACCTATTCAGTCAATTCGATGGATTTCACACACACTCTCTGCGTTCTAGGTCTCATTAGCGGCCCCATCTCTCTGCCAAGGATCTCTGATCTGTCCCGAAGCGGCCTCGAATTGTCAATTGTCCCCGTTACCCCTTGTGCATTCCTTGGGCGAGCGAGCTGTGACACGACCTCCAACCTTCCCCTAGCTTTGGGCTATCGTACATACTCGTTCCTCCCTATCTCTCTCCCTACTCCTAGCAACATCGCCAAAGTGATCTTAATAAAGACGCAAATACCCGGGATACCTGTGCACGAGATCAATCAGTCAGTCAACGATACGCTCCCCGCAAAATGGATTGATATATTGAGACGCACTGTCTATTACTTTCTCACCCAAGTTTAGCCCCCAACTCGCCAAGCCTCTGAGCCCATCGTCCGAAACGGCGAGAATTTCTTTATAGGATCGCCCTCCCCATCACACCGATCACTCGCATGGGAGCAGCCTGCGAATTTCAAAAGATCGCTGATTCTCTGAAGTATTTGCTATCCCAACCTCTCTGGCCACCGCTGAATGATACACCTGTCATCTTGCATGCTTCCCCTTCCGCGAAGCAAGCACAAATCGATGCTCTCCAAGCAGGGATTGCAGAAGTGGATGCCACGGTCGCAGCTATCAGTTCAATGATGGAGATGTTGAGTGAGGTCCGGACATCCCTTGAACCACGCAAGATTCGTCTCAAGACAGCCCTCAACCCTATATCAGGAATCCCTAACGAGATCCTCGTCTCCATCTTTCGCTTTGCGGTGGCGTCTGAAGGTGATGACGGCTGGTACACGACCCTCGGTGTAAGCCAGGTGTGTTCCCGATGGCGAGCCGTTGCCCTCAGCTGCTCAATCCTATGGAGCTCTCTCTGCGTACCACGTGCATCCCAAACCAGACACCTCATGCCCCTCTTCGCACATCGATCGCGGAACGCAAGACTTCGTATGATCTTTAGGTTCCCTCACGATGATTTCGTTACAGTGCGCCATCTCTGGCCGCTCAACTCTGTCGAGATTACCCCAGACATTGGAAGGCAGATCTCGAGTATGACTTTCATTCATCTGCAGATCATGCCCGCTGTGGTTATGAGCACGAGCACTGCGCTCGCGATGTCGTTGGACTCGGTAACGGTCTTCGAAGGCCTTGAGAACAATGTGTACCCTTTGCCATGCTTGAGCCGAGCAAAACGTCTGTGCGTCCGTGACGCAACTTTACCGACGACTATCGTGCTTGACTCGCTCGAGGCGCTCGATTTCACATCATGGCACAATATGCGATTCAATCCTTCTCTTACCTATTGCCAGATGCCGCTCCTACGACGACTAGTGCTACGCGGAATGGGTCATTATTTTGGGGTTGGGGACGAAGGCCCTATTAGTCTTCCCCTACTACAGTCGCTGGTCATTGAAGAATGTCATCCGCTAATCATCAGCCGATTCGGTCCAATGGAGGTCCCTGTGCTTCACTCTATTACGATCGAGAACGTTCAGCCAGTACAGGACATCCCCCAGCAGCAAGATCAAGGTCAGCCTGGAGGCGTTGCGCGTACGCAACAAAGTATTCGATCTATGGTGCGTCATATTTTTCGCTTGTAGGAGAACGATCGAGAATCTAATATACCTTGTCCTTCAGCTGCGACGGATGAGCGCACAGCTCCAGAGCCTTACTTTAGGTCTACCGGATCCCGAAGCTATCATCAACTCTATATCGTACGATGATGGACCTTACGCATCTCAGCTCCCGAGCTCGTTAAAGACGCTGGAGCTACGAGTGTTAGTGCTTGCCGAGCCTAAAATTGGGCAGGATGCTCAAGCAGTCGCACGACTCCAAAAGCTCCTTGAACCTCGTATCGTCTCTCGCTCTACTATGAATACGCCTACCCCCGTGTCTGGCGCTCCTACCAGTCGTACCCAAATCCTCCATTCTGTCAAGCTCTCGAGGCGGCTCGTCGGTATACATGGCGAGTGGTATACCACCCATGCGGGCCACTTTGAAACTGTCGATGATATCCCACCAAAGCTTAAATGACACACCAAGAAGTCAATGTATGTAATGGTACGTTTGGTGATGCCGCATTCAGGCTAGGGCGAACCAGATTTCAGGGCGGCGAGCTACGCGCATCAGGGCCAATCTCGTCCATGGCGGATGTGGGAATAAAGGATCGCCACTCCGTAATCGATGGAATATACGTGGCATATATCCATGCAAGTTCACCAGCACGTTGTTCAAGGATCACGCTTCTCCTCGCTTTTCTGGGCCACTGTAGGTAGGATACCAACATGAATAGCATTCGAGTTTATCGGATTTTTGTCAATAGGATTCAGCGGAAATTTCTGCTTTGATTCGTGATCCGTTATAGCGAATCGTTGAGCTTTGACACGCTGCAGAAGTACTGACAGCCAAGAAAACAGGTTGTTATGAGCAAACAAATGATGCTGTAACCAAACACTACCGCCTAATCCTTAGCGCCAGCAACCAGCCTCCTTTTTCGGACTTTATCTTCCACTTTCACGCCTCTTCGCGGTTGAGACACGTGGAGCTCGCGCTTTTGGTAGCTCTGAAGCTAAGAGCAATAGGGCCATGCCCGACGTATACCCTCCAGATACCAGAATATGGATACCCAATAACGATCTTGGATGGATTGGTGGCAAAGTGATGACTTCCACCGGAGAAGTCAAAGAAGGCGGCACTTATCAGCTTAAGATCGTCGATGACCAAGGAAAGGTACGTCTGGGTGCAGTACTCGTGTCAGTACGATGGGGCAACACTAATATATATACTTTCCATAGGAGTCTGTTGTGCAGTCAAATGCACAGTCACGTCAAGGATCGACACCCCCACCCCCACTAAGAAACCCGCCTGAGTACGAGTCATCGGATGACCTGGCAAACCTACACTATCTCAACGAACCCTCCGGTATGTTACCCGATCATCCGAAGATGAACAAATGCTCAACACTCTTTTGTGGCACATACCCCTCTTCCCCATCAAATAAATAGTGCTTTATGCGATCCAGCAACGCTATGCACAGAGACTGCTATACACATATTCTGGGCTCGCCCTCATCGCCGTCAACTCCTTCCAGCGAGTACCCATCTATGGTCCCGATTACGTGCAGAAGTACTCTGATCGGACTCGCGTCCCCTCTGCTCCGCCACCTCCCCCATCTTCTTTGTCCACACTGGCAACCTCTGCTACATCTGACTCTTCTGCCACAATCTCTTCAACCTCTACTCTCCCTCCTCACATATTCGCCATAGCCGAAGATGCACGGCTCCATATGCGGGCGAATGGAATTGGGCAAACAATCATTGTCTCAGGAGACAGTGGTGCCGGAAAAACCGAATCTGCCAAGCTCATCATGCGTTTTCTGGCGAGCAGGACGAGCGTTAGCCTCAAAAGGAGTACGGCTGCAGATGAGCTAGTGGATGATGCAGGAGAAATTGAGAGGCGAATGCTCGCCACAAATCCGATTTTGGAGGCGTTTGGTAATGCAAAGACGGTCCACAACGATAACTCTTCAAGGTTCGGGAAATATCTTCAAGTGAGTTGCTACCTTTACTTTACCTGCTATCAATCGTGTCATGCACTTCTTGGATTGACACGCCTCCTAATATTTTTGTTACTGAGAGATCCTCTTCGACAAAGATTCTCACATCGTCGGGGCCCAAATCCGGACCTACCTCCTAGAACGATCTCGACTCGTCTTTCAGTCTGGCGTGGAACGTAATTTCCACATATTCTACCAACTATTTGCTGGACTCCCCTCTGCTGACCGCGAAGAGCTACAGCTCAACGACCCCACAGCCTTCTCCTACCTACGCCCGAACGAAGGAGTGAAAGAAGTCGTCCAAGCCGAGATGTCAGATGATCAACTGTTCGAGGCCACTGTCAAGGCGCTGTCAACTGTGCGGGTTGACACCACAACACAACACGCTATCTTCCGTCTACTAGCCGCTATTCTGCATCTTGGGAATATCCGCGTAGCCGAGAAGCGAGGAAGTGCAGAAGTGGACGCCACCGACCCCGCCCTTCTGCTATCTTCCTCGTTACTAGGCATCGCCCCAGACGACCTGCGCAAATGGATGATCAAAAAGCAGATTTCTGCGCGCTCGGAACGCATCATCATGTCCCTGAACGCCGCCCAAGGCGCGAGTGTGCGAGATGGTATCGCCAAATACATTTACGCCAGGCTGTTCGAGTGGTTAATTGCCATTGTCAACGAGAGCTTGGCGGGAGAGGACGGCTTGGGCCCGTTGATGGCTGATTCTTTCATCGGGATTCTCGACATATACGGGTTCGAGTACTACACAGAGAGCGCTGGGAATAAGAATGGGAAGTCAACAGGACTGGTTAACTCGTTTGAGCAGTTCTGCATCAACTACGCTAACGAGCGGCTTCAACACGAGGTAACGTATTCTCGCCTTGAATAATGGTCCTGCCATCGAGGCACTGACGTTCTTGGTATGTCACATCAGTTCAACTCGCACGTTTTCAGGTTCGAGCAAGACGAATATGTCCGCGAGGGAATCAAGTGGTCATTTATCGACTTCCCCGATAACCAGCCATGTATTGACGCCATCGAGGGCCGGCTAGGCATCATTTCACTCCTTGACGAAGAATCCAAGCTCGCCTCAGGCTCAGATACATCCTTCCTGCGCAAGGTTGTTGCACAGCTAGCTACACCTGCGCATAAGAATGTCATCAAGCCTTCTCGCTTCGGTGGCTCTGGATTCATCATCGCGCATTACGCTGCGAACGTAACATACGAGTCGCAAGGCTTCATCGAGAAGAATCGGGACACTTTGCCCGAGGAGCACCTAGAGATGCTTGATACGACCTCAAACGATCTGCTTCGACAAATCCTCAATATCACTATTAACCTTGCCTCTCCACGCCCACCTTCTAGACCTTTCTCCCCCGCACGCTCTGAATCAGACTTCGGAGGGTCGCCGACTACGCAGGGGTTTGATCGAGATAACTCTCGTTCGATGGGCGTGCAGTCTGCTCTCAACGCATCTTCCCGGCCGACCACACCAAGCGGACATTCTGCGAATGAAAATGCTACTCGGGTGTCCTCTGACATCAATCACCTACCCTCCACTGCCCTTTCCACCCGTAAGCAGACCCTCGGCGCACTATTCAAGTTATCCCTCGCCAGCCTTATGGACACTATCGCGATGACGAACCCGCATTACGTGCGATGCATCAAACCAAACCGCGCGAAGAAGGCTTGGGAATTCGACTCAAAGCACGTATTGAGCCAGTTAAGAGCTTGTGGGATTCTGGAAACAGTTCGAATTAGCTGTTCTGGGTATCCGAGTCGATGGACCTACCAAGAGTTTGCCTCGCGGTAAGCTTTCTAGTCGCCATATTCTCTCGCATGGCTTCTAATCTATTCTATCCGACCGGCTTCTGCAGGTACTACATGATCATGCCCAGTGAGATCTGGACACCATGGCCTCCTCCTAAAGAGCTTTGCAGCCTCATCATCAAAGCCCACATTTCCGATCCCGCAAAATACCAGCTTGGCCTAACTAAGATCTTCTTCCGAGCAGGCACACTTTCCGCCATGGACGCTGCTCGCTCTGCCAAAATCGAATGGGTGCTTGCACTAGTGCGCCGTCACATGGTCCGGTACCGTGCTGTGCAGTGGTTCAAGAATGCGAAGGCGGCAATATTGAGGATACAACGGTGGTGGCGCAGACAACTTGCGTGGAAGGCGATCATGAAGTTGCAAGGAGAAGCGGCCATGTTAGCAAAACAACAAGCGCTGGCGAAGAAGAGGGCTCAAGCAGCTCCTCCCCCAAGTGCGAATGGACGTTCTGGTGCTGCGGAGGGCTCTCCTAATGGGAAAACAACACGTACGTCCGCTGGAGGTGTCCAAGATGTGTTGCTGACACTCTAACCCAGGTCCGCGTCCACCACGAGCAAAACCCCCTCCATTAGGGAAGGTTGGCTCGAAACACTACCATCCGAGAGTAAGCCAATTCTCGCAATCTCTGCCAGCAGCCATTCTGACGCGCCTTCTGGACTTCCTAGACGTCTTCAACCTTGAAGGACACGCTCGAGGAGCATTTCCTCGTGTGGCCCTCTGATAGCTTCCCTGATCTCATAGGCAGCACTATGGGCCCACGACAAGCGATAGACGTTCCACGCGACTCAATCACAATTCAGACCAAGCCTTGGCCAACGTCAAATGGCACCTATACTGCGAAATTCCGTGGGATCTGGAATCTGCGAGCAATGGCGCTCAAGCAGCTGAAATCGGATCTGGAGCCAGAAGATATCGTCGCTGTAAGTTGCTACTCGTCCATTGTCTCCTTGATTAACAGAGCATCAGTTCACGCTTCTACACTTGACAGCGGTTCCATAAAGAGATTCAAGCATGGTCCAGACTGAAGCACAGCAACATCTCGCCGTTCATCGGGGTGTTCGTTGATGCTCAGCGATCCATTTTCCTTGTCGAACCTTGGTCGCTAAATGGAGATGTCATCCAGTACCTCCGTGCGATCAGACCATCAGCGGATCGAGTTGCGCTGTTGTCGCAGATTGCTAGGGGTCTTGCGTACCTGCACGAAGAGTCCGTCATCCATGGTGATCTACGGGGGGTGTGTGACCTAATATTCGGGTTCATGGCGTGTTCAATGCACTGACGGACAATTTGTAGACAAATATCGCTGTCAACGATCTAGGCGAGGCTGTTTTGAGTGACATTGGTGTCGCTCGCGTCGCCTTTGATGATTCGAACCCATCAGCAGTTGCAACCGGTCTCGTCAGGGCGAATGCCCTTCGATGGATGGCACCAGAGCTCCTGGACGCTCACGTCACCCCACGGCTTACGAAGGAGACTGATATCTACGCATTTAGCATGGTCGCTATAGAGGTTCGTTTGTGTACTATTCATTCTCAGCGCACTCGAGCTCAAAGCTGCTTGCCCTCTCAGCTGTACACCGGTAACATCCCGATGCCTACCATCAAGGAGATCAAGGTTCCCAACGAGGTGCTCTCCGGCACACGACCGGACCAACCGCCCATCATCACCGCCCCTTCAATCCAGATTAGCGAATCTCTCTGGGTTCTCGTGCAGAAGTGTTGGGTACGCGCGCCGGCCTCCCGTCCAACTGCACTTCAGATCAAGCACAAGCTGCTTGCCGAGCGCAGTACCAATAGGAAGTGACGGAGGAATACTGTATTCATGCTCTTCTTTCTCAGGACATCCATACTTTGGCACGCGCGTTCCAACTTGGTTTCTTTCCTCACCATCTTTATCACGATCATAGGTCTAAGCATTTGTATTATTATAATGCACACTGGTGAACGGCTGATAATCAATGTATTGTGATGCAACAGCCAGAGCCAGCCATGGTATTGTCCGAATCGCAGAGCAAGATAAGAAAAAAAATAGTACGGGGACCCTCATGATGGAGCGGTGGAAGCAGGTGGAGCTATCCCCGCAACAGTCTATGCAAACGAAAAATGAAAACTCCATCAGCAACAATATCATATTGGGAGCTGAGGAAACGACTGACCCATTCCCCTGCGCGAATCCTCCATGTTTTCTTCTCTTTATACGCAATCTCAGCCAACTTGCCCTCAACCGCCCCCTTTCGCAGCGCTCCCCCACTGTCCGTCGAACAACGCCCTTTGAACGCTTCGTACAGCTCGTTGACCAGCACGGGTTTTGGTCGATCGCTACCCTCAATGGCACGTAGGAAGTCTGGATATGCGGATGCAGGGAGGTTGAACGGAGGAGCCGCCTTTGTTAATTTAGGCGGCGGGGGAGGAGCGACAGTGCTAGTTGAGGATGTAGATGTGGACGGTCCAATAGCAGTAGAGTCTGAGGAGGATGATGAAGCGAGAGGACGATGTGGTAATAAAGGAACAGCAAAGAGATCGGGCACTTGGTGAGCCGTGGAGGATGGATCTGGTGCTGGTTGGCGTTGCTGTTTCTGTGCGGTGACGAATGCTTGATACTCTTCATCAGCAGTAGAGACATAGGTGAAGGGATCAATCCCGCATGACGCATCTATGAACAGTATTCAGACATCAGCCAACGAGTCGAGAGAAAGAGGATTTCGAGGAATGCACCATTGAGCAGCTGAATACGGAACGCATGGAACGGCTCATATTCGCATTGGCCCATATCTTCTTCATAGCACGGACCCTTCACGAACGGAATAAGCGGCCCCGTAATGCGCTTCTTATTTGCACCCATCCCACCACCCTCAGCTTTCCGTTTCCCTTTTGCCGCATTCCCGGCACTCGTTGCCGCAGCATTTGCTCTGAATAAGCTAGGCGACGGCGATCGCGAGTTGATGCTCTGAACCTCTTCCACTTCGTCATCAGGAACAAGGAACCCGTCATCGTCAGGGTCATCATCATCCATGTCCTCGTTCGAGCCGCCATCCGAGAGCACGTCGTCCCCTGCCTCCTCCTCTTCTACCCAGTCCTCCCCACTATCATAGCTATAGTCGAAAACTGCGAGATCCTTAGCAAAGGGAGTTCGAGGACCGACGAATGCAGAGGTTTTGGTCCACGTTCCTATAGGGAGAAGTAAGTTTGCGTATCAGTAACTACTATCAGAGAGTGAGAAGACGGGGTTATAGAGGCATACCATAGTACGGCGGCCGGTAGTTCTCGTGAAATTGCAAGAACTTTGCAGGCACATGCTTCCTATCCTTAAGCAATCTCTGAACATCCCGAGTCCCAGTCTCATCGCCATTCACCTCAGCCTCATTCAGCTGCTGCATCAGCTTGCGCACCGAAACACTGCTTTCCGACTTGAGAACATGCTGTTGACCTCGTTTGGATGGAGATGCTGAGTGTGCGCGTGCTTTTGATGGGGATGCGTTGGAGGAGCTGGCGGAAGTATAGAGTGAAGATCGGATACGATTTGATGAAGGGACGCGGGAGAGAATTTGAGCGAGGGCAGCTACGATTGGATGAGAACATTAGGGTGGATTTTGCTGGCGAGCGGAGGAATAACGGACCTTTAGCATCATCGGGAATAGGTTCATTTGAGATGGAAGGTTCATCGGCTACTGGAGCTGGTTCGCTCATTTGCACATCACCATCATCGTCCAGAACAATCACTTCAGCATTGGATGGTACAGCCGCTTTCGATGCATTGGAGCGGAAACGGTTGACGGGAGCCAGAGTAACATTCTTCCTCACAGCAAACGGACGGAATTGCTTCTCGAAGTCGGTCTCGGTGGATGAAGCAGGGGCTAAAAAGCGAATGAGTCTACGTTAGCATATTAGCCGTATGTAGAAAGCGCAACTTATACATACGAGGACGGGGTGCGTTTGTCTTAGAGGATGAAGCTTTGAAGAACGATGCCATGACGGCGGCAGACTTCTGTGTGTTGGCCTTCTTGGCTTGGAGAGCGGATTGTTTCGCAGTTGGAGTCTTGGGTTCTTTGGGTGGTTTGGGAGCTTTCGGGACTTTGGCCTCGGATTTGGGTGTTGAGGTGCTCGCGACAGGTGTGTCATCATCCTTTGGGTGGATCAGTGACGAGAAGCAGGCTCCCTGGAGTGAGGCGATGAACTCACCTTTGCTTTCGCCGCAGCTTTTGGCTTTGCGTCGCCCTTCTCCTTTTTCTTGAGCATCGCATCCCGTTCCTCTGGTGAGAGTGCATCAAGCGCGGACTTGAGATCGACTTTCGCCTGATAGTTAGAGGAAAAGAGATTAGAAACTATGATTCGCCCAGAGGTTTGGTCTACTACATTACCTGGATACGCTGTTCCAATCGTTCTCGGGGAAGGTCCTTATTCGCAACAGCATCCTGGACCAGCGAAAGGTCCTTGACTTCCCAGCGCCAGATGCACAATGCAGCGACTGCATCATCGACTCCATAGTTTCGGCGGTCGGCAATTTGGTTGATAGCTTTCTCGATACAGTCAAGAGAAAGCTTGTCCGAATCTGACGCTTCAGCTTCGGCAGTTGTGGGAGAAAGAGCTTTCTTGATTGCCTTGCAGAGGACGTTGAGTGATTTGTCGCTATAAATGAGCCGTGAGGGGGACATTGGGGACGAGACAATCCGTGAAACCACACGCACCTCTCATGTACGAGCTTCGCGATGACAGCGTGGTGCTCGGTAGGAATGACGCTTATCGGGGACGTTTGTGACTCGAGGAACTCTCCAAAAGCAACGAGGCCTGGAGATAGGAGAGAAAGGCGGGCGGTCAACCACACAAACGAGCCGACAAGCTGCCCGAAAATGACTGTAGACACACCTTTCATGTATGACATTCCGGTGGCCCAATCGATGGGTTTTTGCTTGAATGAGACCTTGGAGCCTTTCAGTTCGATCATAGTTGTCTTTTTGGCGTCTTTTGACGCGTCTCCTGATAATCGTGACGCGTCAAGTGTTAGCGGGTTTTGCACGAGACTATTCGAAAACGCAAGGCGATGGAACACGCAATACCATTCGAGGGAGTAGGTTGAATATTCATGTCCATTTCTGAGGGCGCATGCACGTCCATGCGATGCGGAATTGCCAGAGCGAGAGGTGTCGTGCGACGACGAGGAGACACAAAGGGACGAATGGGAGAGACGTTGAGGCGACGACGTGACACTTCTGTCACAAACGCGGTCAGGGCGCTTAGACCTTGGACGCGATCTCCTCCAACCTACGCATCTTATAGACCTCACAGGGATGGCAGCCAACTTCTTCGCTAAACAGCAGCCTCGGTCAGCAGCGGCTGGAACAGAGAAAGTGAAACTTGAGCCTGCCATACAACCATGGGTTGAGAAATAGTGAATCGTTTGTCTCGTGTTGATTTCTGCCTCGTGCCAATCGGAGATCCTTATTCCATCTCAGTCGACCCCAGACTATCAATGAAGTGTCTGCTCAGGAGCACACTGTCGCGGTACTTAAGAAGGCTCTGACGTCTACGAACGTAAGAATGATGTTCTTTCCGGTCAATCATTGACCAACAATGCGACTCCCTGTTAGTTGCCCCACCTGTTGTTCTATGGGCCGCCGGGAACTGGGAAAACCTCTACAATCCTCGCACTCGCTCGTCAACTCTTTGGGTAAGTTAATTCCGCCAAATCACGTCTATGCACACTCAGATGATTATCATAGACCAGAGAACTTCCGATCCAGAGTGCTGGAGCTTAACGCGTCTGATGAGCGAGGTATCTCAATCGTACGAGAAAAGGTCAAAAACTTTGCACGTCAAACTCCCAAAAGGACACCAGAGGATGGCCAATATCCGTGTCCACCATACAAGATCATCATCCTCGATGAAGCCGATAGCATGACCCAAGATGCGCAGGGTGCTTTGCGACGCATCATGGAGAACCATTCCAAAATCACCAGATTCTGCCTCGTATGCAACTACGTCACAAGGTGCTTCCCTCTTTCTTGCGCTTCTTTTTCATGCTTTTCTCTGATCTCAATGGCCTACTTGTCGTAGAATCATCGAACCCCTCACCTCGCGCTGTTCCAAATTCCGCTTCACCCCACTCGACGTAGGCTCCACGCGCGCACGCCTCACACACATCGCCCAGACCGAAAACGTCATCATCTCCGAAGAAGCCATCTCCGCACTCATCAGCACATCCGAGGGCGATCTCCGGCGCAGCATCACATACCTCCAATCTGCCTCTCGTTTGTCCGCCTCTACCAACCCTCCTATGCCCATCACGCCTGCGGACATCCAAGAGATTGCGGGTGTCGTGCCGGATGAAGTCGTTAATAGGTTTTTGAATGCGCTGGGCGCTGATATGCCTGAGGAGCCGGATGCGATGGAGGTGGATGGGAAGATCAAGGCGCGCAAGGTTGTTGGGTTTGATGATGTGCGAGAGGAAGTGCGCGCTGTCGTGAGGGCAGGATATAGCACCGCTCAAGTGTTATCACAGGTGTGTTCCTACACCAGGACTGTTGCTCTTCATTCCAATAACCCACCCCTTGCTTTGCATGTACAGGTCCATGACGCTATCGTACTTCATCCCATCCTCACGTCTTTGCAAAAATCGAAATGCGCACAAATCATGGCAGAAGCAGACAAGGCCCTCGTTGACGGCGGTGACGAAGAGCTGCAACTGCTGGAGGTCGCAATGAGGATATTCAAGACTCTCCAGTAATCCCACACGCTGATGTGTATCTGTCTTGTACTGGGTCCAAGAACCTGTGAAGGGTATATTACATGATGCCAAAATCATATGATACAGTGTACAAGATCTATGCAAGCTTGCTGATGTGATGGCGAGGTCAAACAATGAAAGAAGAAAGGAGACAAGAAAAGGAGGAAGATTATAAGAATGTCGAAACCTTGGTTGGCTTTCGGACAGCACTACTATTCCCTTCGTGATAGCGATAGTTGATCGCGAATGGAATCGCGACTTTCTTTGGCAGGAGATCCAGGCCAACCACTAGAGCAAAAGACCGAAGTCAGCAGGCGTGCAAGAGCAGAAATATAGTAAAATGTAACGACTAACGTTTCTCGCGATCTGAAGGAGTTACCGTCGACGCCTTTGGCTGGGGCAGCACAATTGGACGGCCGAAGAAGTCAACGGCAGGCTAGGAGAAGGGAAGACCAACACTTTCAATACCCTCTTTTGCAAACAAGCGTACCAGCAGGGAAAAGAGGTATAGCTTACCTTGTCGGCAATATCAATGTGATCATCTTCCTTGCCCTTGTCCTTTCGTGCACCCATTCCCATACGACCCATCCCATTGGTACCAACGGATTTCTCCACGACGCGACTCTGCCGCTTAGAGAGCACTTCGTCCACTTCAGACGCAATCATATGCCTCACGGCGTATCGCGCAGAGCCCACGTCGTTTGCGCGCTTGCCATCATACACGATGAACGAATCAATGGCGCTATATTACGAGAATCCAGGGAATGTGTGAGTGTGCATTCGAACGCCAGGGAGAGTTGCAGGGCTCACGGTGTGAGACGGTACAACAGTTGGCCGTCTTCAGTCTTGTCTTGCTCATACTGTAGACCAGTAGACACCATGATTTCCACCAGCCTATTCAGCACACCCCTCTCTTCCGCTTTGATGATCTGTTTGTTAACCTAGTAGATGAAGCGCCTCGTCAGGAATACTCCTGAATTCCTAAACACAATGATGAATGGGTTGAACTCACAGGTCGCATGGGTGGGGAGATAACTCTGTTCAGTATAGGCACGAATTCCGTGCGGAGTACTTCTTTGCCGAGCATGTATCGATACCCAGCCGACTCAGAGAGCATCGTTTGGTGCTGTGTGTTTCCATCAGGATATAAGATAGCCTTCGTGAGTGCTGCAAAGACTTCTTCGCCCTCTTTGGCTTTCGTCACGCTCTACAGAAGCAGGAAGCGATTATCAGTATGAGGGTATGGGATTCGAACCAAGAGGCACTTACATCCCAGTAGGCAGTCGGCCGTTCCACTTTCGCGTTTGAATTTGATGCCATGTGGTGGAAGAGAGGGACAATAGTGTACGGCAGGTATGCTTGGAGCGCGTATTCCTGATCATGCCAAGCTGCGCTAGCGAACGAGTCGTACGTGCTCAACCAGTCATTTGCTGCCTCGAAGCGTTTGAGAGTCGTCTCATGAGGGTGCAGAGTCGTGTAATGCTCAAATGCACCTGTCACAAGCAATAGTCTATGAGCAGGCTTCCTGGAAACTCAATGAAATACTACCTACCGAGCGCAACCCTGTCCACGCCCCCACTAGTCTCCACAGATCGTGCAAGCCTCGACACATATCGAGCCTCTTCGACATCCGTCAACCCAGCCGCCCTAGCACGCTTCTTCGTCATGGGCGTAAACAAGTCGGCCCACACTGACTGGACGGACGTGTCGCCCTCCTTGACGCCAACCGTGGCAGTCCGTACAAGCTCCTGCGTAACACCTGACGCTGGGCCCTTCATTTTCATAAACTGCCAAGTGCAATGCCTGCATGAGGACGGGAGGGCAGTGGACATAGAAGACAGTGCATAGACGTACCTGGAGTGCGTTGAGACAACTTCGGATATCACCCTGGCAAACCTCAGCGAGAGTCGTTAGAGCTCGCGACTCTGTCCGTAATGACTCTTCGTCACAGATATCCTTCAGTCTCTTCGTGAGGACATGAGTCGACGAGGGGTGTATCCGGACAATCTTGGCACAAAGGCGGAGTTTGGCGAGCGATGGTGCATAACTAGAAGTGCCTTGAGAATCGAGAGGGAAAAATCAAAAGGAAACGGTAACGCACAGGTCATTACAGACGCAAATAATGGGGCGAAGAAGTGGTCTCCTTGCGTTTTTTGTGCCGTTCGGATCTAAGAGGATGGATGAGTATTCAAGGATAGGTGGATGGGACTCGTTGCCGACTGACTTCTTCTCCTAGGAGGATCGATGGTCAAACCAACAAGTTTGTTGATGAAACCCGCATGGTTTGCACTCTGAAAATGAAGAAGGCTTAGTATTCAAGTAATTAATAGTCGAAGTCTTCTAATGCATACCCCTTCTCCTGTCGCGCCATCGACCTCATCAATAACAACCAATACAGGTTTTTGGTTGTTGCCCATAACAGCTTTTCCTGATTCCAGTGCTGGTCGAATACGATCTTCAATGACACTCCCTGATCGCGCATCACTGATAATAGAGTGGGTGAGTAACTTAGTCAACTCAGTGAGGGAATCTGTCTACCTGGCGTTGATTTCGAGCACATCATAGCCCGCTTGTTTCGCGACGATGTGAGCAAGCGTCGTCTTACCCAGCCCAGGAGGTCCAGAGATGAGGAGTATCTGAGGCAAAATAAGAGTCAGCATGGTTTTGGATAGGCCCCACCTCTAAAAAACCGGTCGCACCTTCTCCTGGGGTCGTCCCCACTGGTCAACTTTCACATCCTGCTGGGCAGGCGCGACCGGCTCATCGCGCTTGCGTTTTAACTTAGGCTTCGCCCTGTTGAATACGCACTGGTCCCATTCTTTGACCCACGAAAGTGTCTCCCTGTTGACGCGCTCGTCTCCAGTGAGATCGACGAAGCGTTGGGGTCGGTAGCGGTCGACCCATAGGTTTTCCTTCTCTGCACTCTTCTTTGGTGCAGAAGCCGCAGGCCTATACTCCTAATGTCAGTACTCAACGCGCACGAGTCCAATGAAGATTGGCGAACGTGGTAGAGTTTAGGCGATCTGCTGCCTCCCGTGCAAGGTCATCCAGCATTCGATGGAGTGGGACGTCGAGAACGTTTCCGAGAGATGGATCGACCGTAGAACTCTAATGATGAATAACGAACACCGGGTTAAAATTTGGAGTGTCAGTGATACTGGCGGAGCTCGTCAATGACACTAAACTGAACACGTACGGATTGGGTGGAGGATGTGGGTGGTTTTCGTTTCGCAAAGAATACTGTGCGTCCATCAGACGTTTTGCAGCGGACGAGACGCGAATCGACGCGTTCCGGAAGGGGAAGTGGTGGCAGAGCTGGGTCACGCGGTGGGATGAGCTGGCTGGGGCGAGGGATCGATTCATCTGCGGGAGACCAAAGATGTCAGCGCGTCATATCGCACGTGTGTGCAGAAATGGCAATATGGTGGCGTCATATGTTACTCACCATCATCCTGGGTTGATCCAAGCACGCTTTGCGCGTCTCGCATTGACTGGTCGTCACGATCCTCATGAGACAGTAACCCGTTTGATACGAACGAGAATGGGTTTGGTGACGATTCAAAAGATGGCGCAGCACGTTCTGGAGATGTCGAGCGCGATGGAATAGAGGAAGGAAAAGATTCTGGAGGAGATAGTTCTAGCTCGTTCAGGAGCCCGTTTGATTCGAATTTGAAGGTAGAGTCGACATCCATCTCGTCTGAGACGACGTCTTCGGGAGATTTTGTTTCCTTGCGTGGACTTTGAAGGAGGCCATTCGACACAAAACTGAATGACATCGCGAAAGAGAAAGGGTCGAGGCAAAGTTCGTCGCGTCGTCACAGACTGTGACAGGCCAGTCACGCCAACTCCGGCCTCATCCCGTCAGCCCATGATGCTGATTGCCCGCCCATCACACAGCTCACCGCTTTTCCATGTCCGAGCCATGGATAATCGTATTCAAAACTGGTATGCGAAATGGCACAATGAGTCTGCTTTTTGGCGCGTTGGTGGCGAAATGAACAGTTATTAACGAAGGATAATCATAGCTCAAGTCGTGCTCCTTGTTTTCAATGGACGATCTCAGTAAGCTCGATTTTTCGATGCACCCTCGTAATGTTGTCACCCTGCACCCTATCAACGCACTTGTGAACACTTAACCACAATCATACACGAGGGGATTTTCCATCACACGGTGTTTATCACTATTGCCACCAGCTATCATTCAGCCAATACATCCCACACGGGATATGGGCGCTTCGGTTACTCTCGTGCTATGAACCTGAGCGCTCGCTCATCCTCCTGTCCTGACTCTCAACTACCTTGAGGAAGTTTATGCGTTCTCAGTAGCCTGAAATCGACATACAGCCATCGGCAAACTGATTCTCCTAGGTCTATAAATCCTAAGTGCTGGCAGGCTCCAGTGCTTGGGCTGACCCATTCCATCTTCCTTCTCTTGTCGCCGGGCGACTCTTTCTCTGCCTCGCAAAGCCCTAGTGGCCCTTTCTAGCTTTCTAAGGACCTTTTCCAGCAAAAACTCATTCGTTCTTTGTTGTGAGTGTCGGCTACCCTCGCAATGATAGATCCATCCGGCTCAACATCCATGCTCATCCGGCACATCCGCCTACTTGCTTCTCGCATACGCACAGTCCAAGCTAATTATCTTTAATGTCTTCGAGCTTCATTGTGTCTAAGGCGTCTCTGGTGGTACGTGTGGCTGAGCTGAACATCCTTGGCAAACATCACCTCGGACACTGACACATTTCCCACAATCTTCCACTATCTCATAACCTTCAGTGGTCACGGTTAGTATATTTCCCTAAATATTCTGCTCTCATAGCGAAGAGAAGGTAATATTGACGCCTTCACGCTCGTTCCAGGTTCACGCTATCAAAAGTCACGATCGCATACACCATCTTCGCCATTATACACACCATCATCCAAATCTCGCTCCAAACCGATGCCTTCGTTCTCAACAACAGAGCCGATTCGTTCCTCAACGAGATTCTGCGTGTGTCTGGCCTGCCTGTCACCAGAGGAGTCGCGCTGATAGAAGGAGACGGAGAATTGGTGTCATGTGGACTACACTCCTGCACACCCATTCTTTCGTTGAACATCACCTCGAATGCCTCTTTGACGACCAGAGAAGATGTGGCGCTCTCGAGACGCTCCCCTTTCCCACTTGCTGCCATGTTGTTGTCATCTGTATTTGACGCCACCCAAGTAAGTCTATTTCAGTAAATATTCCTTCGCCCCCTTCATTCTCCATATCCTTGGCGGCTTGCGTGCTTCGTCCAGGGGAGGGCGGGCGCGTGTCAATGTGGAGCCCGGTCCCTTCATTTCCGCCCGTCCTCTTCTTCTTTCGATCGTTGCTGCAGCAGCATCAGAAATTGATCGTTGTTGATGTAGGCAGCAACCACTTCCACTCCACGCACCACTACCACCGGCATAACTCACTATCAGTATGCCCGGAATTTACGCGTGGGCCAAGCTCAATTCGACCCGACCAGTGGGAATTTGTCCTCTGTTTCTATCACTGGCTTTCTTGGCTCCGAGACGGTGGACATTTCAGCTGCATGTGTGCAGGTGCTAGCATGGCCTATACAAAGGTGCGTTCCTTCATATTTCATCCAAGACTGTAATCTTATTCGATCACACAGTCTGGAAGCTTCAGGAATGGAAGACGCTGTTCTACTGGCCTTCAATGGGTGGGCGTTTGGTCTAGCCCTAATGGCTGTCTACCATCACTGTACGTCGCACTATTAAGGCCACCTCTCAAGAATCTCATGTTTACTTCTCCTGCTTTCTTTATAGCTATGCCTCACATGTAAGCGTTCATCATCTTGTTGATCTCAATAGTACGATCATATAATGATACCGCATCGCTAGAATGGCTGCTGTCATGACACACCTTCTGCTCCCCGCGTCCATCGCCTTCCATATTGGGGCTACACGAGGCTTCCGTGACGAATTCCTACGCATCACCCGAGACGGCGCGTGCGATGGCATAGATCTCCTGCCCGACTTCTCCACCGAGCTTCAAAAAGTCCAAATTGCCCAACTCGTTCTGGGCATCATTGCCCTCATCGTCAGCTTGTTCCTCTCATGGGAGCTCATCAAGCAGTTTGGATGGCAGATGTTCAAGCGTGTTGGGGCAGACCGAGGTGTAAACCGGATGTACAGGCTGGTTCTGGGTTTGTCTGTGGTGCTGCAGTTGTCTGTGTTCTTTGTCCTCGCTAGTATCGCCATGTGGGTCCAACAGATGACTGTTGGGCCGATCTCGTTCATCGTCGACCAAAAAGTGGGGTGGCAAATCACCTTCCTAACTCTCGCTATTGTGAGTCTGGCTGTTTAGCCTCCTCCGTTTTCGTTGTTAATGACTTATGCGACGCTATCCTTCATTTTTATCCAAATAGCTTCTGGTTCCATGGGCCGCTTGTGGTTGGTTTGGAGTGCGCCGCGAGTCGAGACTATTGGCGAACCTCTTCCTGGCTGGGGATTTGGGGTTGCTACTGGCATGGTCTGCCATGTTCTTCTCCCCGACATTCCTTCTGCTCTCGAAAACGTGGACATTCTTTGTGGTCATGATGGTCGCGTCTGTGGTCCTCAACTGTGTCACACTGATACTCATGGTCGCGTGTCGGGTGCACTTCGGAAACAACCCCAAGACCCTATCAAGCTACTGTGCGTATTCTCCTGCAATCTAACTCTCTTGGTTGATCCTGACCACTACTGGTGCTGTAATAGTGACGCCTTTCGAAGAAGGCGACGTTGAGAAGCAAAACCCGTCCAACCAATCTGCAAACCCAATGGCAGAGGAGAAGATTGACTTTCCAAGGGGCAACGTTCCGACCTACGAAAGCTTCGCCAATCCCACCCCCCGCACCATAGACCCACTCCGTAGCAGCGCAAATCTCAATGGAGCTCCGCAATTCCCAGCAGAGCACGCGAATATCCGTTCGTTCCCATCAGGGTCTGCGGGTTCTACGTATACTGGGCCATGGTCGGACTCTACAGATTCACAGCCTGATGTAGGGCTTTCGAGGTGGTCATCTGAGAGTGGCTCGCACCGCTCAGAATCCATGCGCTCCATGAGTACTGGCTCGCCATCAGACTCCTCGGATCCACGTCGAATCTCTAGATGGTCATCAGACACTCCCTCGAACCCGTCGGCATCTGACCATTCCGCGCGTGCTAGGCCCGAATCCGAGTTGGCAGATTCGCGAAGCGACGTCCGGCTTTCTCGATGGTCATCTGACACTCCCTCGAAAACTTCTTCCCTTGGTTCCAAAAGAGCTTGGGTGATTGAATAATCAGCGAAGCTACCGACATTCCTTCATTTCGAACATTGTGATTACTGTCAGGCGCTGGATGCTAACTGGTAATATATGTAATAATATCAATATCAAGGAGAGGCTAGCCTTCCGGCCTTGAACATGCTGTATAATCTGCATTTGATGTATCTTAGTGTATCGCGTGTATCACGTGTGCTTCTCTATATTGCTTCTCTATATCGATTCATGCCATCTGGACAAGTCTACAAAATACGGGTGTATGTATCGGTTTCTCTCTAGTTTTGCGTTGGGAAGACGGATTCACACTGATGGGAGCAAAACGGTTTAGTAATTGTACAATTGGTGCAAAAGCTCATCTGATTCGGACGCAACACTCGCGATTACCGCTCTGGTAGAATTTCTTTGCCCAACACGACATTTGCAGGCCCAAGCTTTATGTCTCCAGATTTCTGAGACATGATTGGTGTATATTGGAGTCATATTCATGCGTATACTAAATACAGTTGTATGCATCAGCGAAGACACCCAGGGGCAGTGACGCTGACTGCGACAGGAAACAAGATAGATGAGACTCCAAACGCATTATTCCGGCCAGTTCTATGGGACAGAGTGACCAGAGAGTGAGAGGATATAACGAGATACGAGGGCAATGATATGGAGGTCATTGCGATGAGGGGAAGAGACGAGACGAGGTTCACGAAACAGAGAAGCGTAGCAAGCGTGGAAAAGACGAATGATGAAAGAATCAAAAGATTGACGAGCCACATTTGGCGTAGATATAAAGCCAAATGAAGGGAAAAAGAAAATGACTAGGGGATGAAGGACGAGGAATACAGATGAAAGGCTACAATAGTTTTATGAGAGTAAGGAAAAGAGTCCCGCTAGTATGCATGTCGAACGCCTCAAAGATCTTCATCTTGGTCGATCTGGGATGGTTTCAGCATGCCGGGAACCTTCATCGCCGCCTCCCGTTCTGCCTCTGCTTTGCGCTTCTGCTCATCTAGCTTATCATCCGTGAACAGGCCCTCAGTGTCCTGCCCTGAGTACTCGCGAAGCTGGATCAAGAAATCCCGAAGGACAACCTTGAACTTGTTGGCATCGCTATGTGCTTCAGCAAGTTGGTTCACATAAGAATCTACTTGCGCACTTTTGGAAAGGGATGGGGATCAGCATTCGTCGTTACGGCAGAATATTTGTAACACATACGGGAGGAGATGAGGGAAGGCAGTCCTAAAGAGGTTGCCAAGGAACAATCGGATATACTTCTTGTTGGTCATCGATGCGTCGTTGACGACGGCGGGATCAAACAGTGGCGCAGTGATAGTATCTTTCTCAATCAGCTGGAATAACCGAGCAAGGACGGTGGCTTGCTGCTTGAAACCTGCGCGAAGACCGTGGTTAGAACTTATATAGATGACGGAAGATAGGAATCTAGCGTACCGCTCTTGTGATCTGTGTCAGTGAGCACAAAGAACAGATCTTGGACCATGCCCATATAGAATTGGCTGAAGAACGCGTTCAGGATTTGTGGGTCGGCGGTGGCGAAGTTGTTCACAAGATCAAGCATAACTAGAAACCGGAAATTGTTTAGTAAATAAAGTTACTAATTCGATTCGGTTAACTTACGAGCTAGTGCAACGTCGCTGATGTCGCGCATAGTGTGTTTGATGCCCCATACCACGCTGTCCATGAGCATCTTGAACTGCGCCGGCGGCAGACCAATAAGTGCTGAGGGCGAACTACGTAAGTACTCAAAGAAGTTAGCTGTGACGGAGAAATAAATACGCACCAGGGAAACAATAACGGTTGGCAGCCTTGAGGAGCTGGAAGAACCCGCTTCGGTGCTCCGGGAACTCAGTGAAGTCCTGGCTAATCATCGATAATGTTGGCTCGAAGACGGCGTCGAGCACGGCAGGGATCTGGGGAATTAGCAATGCCTGCAAGCGATTGATAATCGCCGTAGTGGCGTGCAGAACTTCGGCATCTCTCGCAGTAGGGACGTTCCTCGTGTAATCATCGAGAATCGCCTCAAACAATGCTGGCACCATATCGTTGTTCACGCTCTCAAGGTCTTCTGCTTTGGAGATGTATGTTTCGACGAGCTTGAGAATCTCCTTCTTGATGGTGCGGAGGAGCCGAACTTTCGGCGTGCGGGTGGCGATAAGACCCTCGGCGGCAATCGTTTGGGAGATAATGCCGCTGACAGCACGATACAGACCAAGCATGTCCATATAGATCCGCCCGAGCTGCGGAGTATAGAAGGGGCCGATACTGGTGCAGGCGGAGACGTTTGTCTTCAAGACATTTGACAGAATCTTGAGGTTGTCAGGGTTGCCAAGGACGTCCATAGATTCGGCGGCCTGCTTCATAAGGTTGTCCCACTGAAAGCCGACATATATCAGCTATTTAGAAATACAGCATATAACAGGCGTCACATACAGCCATATTTGGAGCTTCCATGAGCTTTCCGATGAGCTTCTCTCGTGTCGCGACATTCGGTTGTTGGGAGATCATGTAGCCGACAGCCTCGTAGAAGGTGTGGACCTAGATGTCAGAGCGTTAGCTCAACGAGATTCTAATTTGTACCCAAAAAGAGATATTATACATACCTGAGAAGGCGAGAGATCGACAGTTGTCCGGTGCAGAGTCCGCAAGAGTTCGTCGATGAACGGCTCAGCCTCGCCCGACTGCTGGATGATGAAATGCCGTCTGCACTTTTGTGCGATCTTGATGAAAGTATCACATGCCATGTCTTGGACACCTATTTGAGCCAAAGATCTCAGTATATAAGGAAGGCAGTCCCTAAGGATGATGATAAATTACCCTCGTGGGTCTCGTGCATGAACTCAAACAGCTTGTTGACGACAGTCTTCAAGAACTTCCAATGGGCCTTCAAGAAGCGTGGGTATTGGCCGACGATGTACATGATGTTGGAGGCAACGACAGCCTTGTTGTCCTTGCCCCTCTTCATCTCCGTCAGCCCTAGCAGGTCCTTGATTACGGTAACAAGGAAACGCTTTTCTGTCTCCTCGTCTACAAAAAGAGGTTTGTCAGCGATACAGCTCGCATAAGGGAGATGATAATAGACGATACGCACTCATCGCTCCAGAGATTGACCCGATAGCCCAGCAAAGGGTGTTGATATTTGACCATGACCATTCGCTGCCATCGACTTGCTTCTGCAGCTTCTCGAGCAAGATACCCTCAGTATCCGCGACGTCGAGATGAGTCAAGTATACAAGAACTTCACGCATTTCCTTGTAGAGAACAATAGTGTCGCTCTCCTTGAGGAACTCGCGGACAATCTCGCCCTCATCGTTCTCAACAACGAGCACCTATAGACACGCATTAGTCAAGGCTCTACATTGATGGGAAAGGAAAGTAATCGAACCTCTTCAGGCTTAACCATCTTCTCTATAACAACCAATCGAAGGTTCGAGAGAACCTCTGCGTAAATGTTTTTCCGCAGAGGAACTCCAATCGACATTCCGGTCGCCGCACCCAGCTGCATGCCCACCAGGTCCGCCATAGGTAAGCTCTGGAGCTCTTCGTATAGTTCCGCAACAAGCTTGCTCCAGTATTCCAGACAGATCTTGAAAATCTCACGCTCATCAACCTGCGAGATCTTGATCATGTAGAGGTGTGCATTGAGTAGAACATCTTGGTTATCCCGAGTCTCAATAGCGCGCAGGTGGTGGGACAGGAAGTTGGACAGGAAGAGGGCGAGGTTGAGAATGAGTTCTTGGTCAGCGTCGCTCGATGTCTGATAGGCCACAGCAATATCTACGGAAAAAGTCGAGGTTAGTCGCAATGCATGATGCGAGGGTAGGTTCGTTATACCTGTTGATGGAGGAACCTAAAATGCAGGTGAGACATTGCTTGATGACTCGTGAATCGAGCCTGAGACTTACCATGGTATTTACTGCGGTCATCACCATTGTGAATAGGATAACAAACTGGCGGTCGTATTCAGCTTCTACTTGGAGACCGGCAATTTCTGAGAGACATTTGAGTGTGACATTTCGGAATTCAGGTGGTTGCAGGAACTACAGGAGCGAATTAGCTAAATCCCCGCTATTGAATCTGAGACCGACATACCCGGTTTAGGAGTTCATCAATTATGCTCGTCTCGAAGATGAAGCCCAATGGAATCCAGTTCAGGAAGCGTAGGAGAGTCTCCAAGGTTGCCCGAATGAGTGATGTCTTCTGTGCCTTTTCCAGTACTTCAAGACAAAGCTGGAAGATGTCGGAGAACTCTTCACAAAGCTGATTTTTGAGGTTCATGACCTTGGTGTGGGTCATTTGCTCTGCCGAAAAGTCGAAGATCTCTTCCGATAGCAGTTTTAGGATGATCATGTTGTTCTCACACAGCGATAGTGATGTTCTCGATGAGGTGACGATTTCTTTGATGAAGGTAGGCCATCGATGAGGCCAATCTTGCTTCAAAACCTGCGAAATGGGGTTATAAGGGTTTGTTGCGAAACTGTATGAAGAACCAGTGACTTGCCTGGACTAATAGGAGGTTGAGCTTGTGCAGGAAGGTTTTTTGTCGTCGCATTTCGACATCTGAGCTTGCGACCTGGATAATAGTGTCAACGACAAAGTTTTTGATACCTGTGGCAAGTGAAAAAATCGAGCCGGATGAGATGTCCGGGACAGGGTGATTAAGTGGAGCAAACTGCACCTGCTCGCTGGTCCTCTGGCAGCGCGTTCCATCTCGTTGTGACCACCTTTTCTAGAATAGAGATACCCAGAAACTACAGCGTGCGGGTTAATGCCGAGGTTGGGGATGCGAGACATGAATGTGTGTGGGTAACCCTAACCTTGTTTTGTTGGGACGTCGACTGCTGAATGATCATGGGAACTCTCTGCCACGCGTCCGGATGCTCCTGGAATTGAGAGAGGAGTGATTGGGCTTGTGCTTGCTGTGATAAAATATCGGAAAATGCGTCAGCGCCCGAGGAGGGCGTTTAGGGTCATAGGGTGGCAGTGAATCAACTAACCTCAGGCCCAGGCGCGCCCATGAAGAGCGCGTTCGAGACCCTGTCAAGCAGCGCGACATCGGTCGGCTGAGAAAAGTCGAGGATCGCCTATGAAGCGTGGTGAGATCGAGGTGAGTCGAAGAGACGACGAGAGCACGATGTGAGCGGATTACCTCCATGACGATGAGTAATCGATCCTGGTGGCGGGAATAAGATCGGGGTGCTTAGAACACTTGGTATGTGGTGGTGGTGGTTAAGACGCAGTGAAGGGAAAAGAAAAGGGCAAGCACACGCTCAAATCGTCGTAAACGCGCAACAACGGAAGACCGTGTTCGTGTTCGGAAGTTGGGGGTTGTTTGGCCCACGCCGAACACAATGGCTCACATTGTTACCCCACTTGACCTCCCCTCCAACTACAAAGACCATCTCAACAGAAACGTTTGTTGGATTATTGTTGCTCTGGACCGCATTTCCTGCTTTGTAACCGAGACTTCTTCTCCCTAGCAAAACAGCCAGGAGATCCTTGCCAAATCTACTACCCTCTATGTATGTGGCCAGTACATTGTCTGAACAGCTCACAAGCATCTAAATAGCATTTCCACTAGATTGGTAATCTGTCGTTCTACACAACAGAAGAGCAGATATATGAAATCTTTGCAAAATGCACAACACCTGACATTGGCGGCGGCGTCAAGCGAGTAATCATGGGTTTGGATCGTAACACAAAGTGAGTCCTGTATTACCTTTTCGCCCAATTCTCGCAATTAACCACTGTCAATTTAGGACACCTTGCGGGTTCTGTTTCGTGGAATTCTACACGCATGCAGAAGCATTAGCTGCACTGCGCTATGTCAGTGGTACCAAGCTCGACGAGCGGATAATTCGCTGTGATCTAGACCTCGGGTACTCAGAAGGTCGTCAATTCGGTCGAGGGAAGAGTGGTGGCCAAGTAAGAGCTTGATGTTTATGGTGCATAAGCCAATCCCGCGCCCGCATATTGATGCACCGACTTTCGGCTTTGACACAGGTCCGTGACGAGCATCGCCAGGACTATGATGCTGGCCGAGGAGGATGGGGTGCACAAGCTCAAAAGCGACGCGAGCTCTACTCAGATGCTACAGATGGCCCAGGTGCGGTTGCTGGCGGTGGTGAATACTGGCAAAATCGGCAACAAGGTAGGTTGTACTCCACTGCATTTCTCCTTCAGTTTCGCTGACTTCCCTTATTGTGAAAGAATCACCTGAGAAAGGCAGGAAGCGCGGTCGTGATGAAGATGAAGGAGATGATGACGAGGTGGATGAGTTGGGACGGGTGAGTGAATCGCTCTAGCTTTTGTTAACAACTGCTCACTTTGGGTTCTTCGTTATACAGTCACGTAGGCCCCGCAAAGAAGAGGATGATGATTAATCTCGCCTTAAACTTGTATCATTATTCGCAACATCCATTTATAACTTTGCTCATGGCTTTGGGTGCATTGTTGCTTGAGCACTTGAGGTTCCAGATCACCGTGGCAAGCATGGTCTCAATCAACATGAGTGCATCTTTGAAGGCTTTGACTGATCCCAGCTTGAGTCGCATAAGATTCAACGACTACTCCGAAGCTGCTCTACATACGAGTGCCCAATTCCTGATCACATGTCCAATCTCTCCTGTGGTTTCCAATGAAGTTCTCAGCCATCATGCGATCACTCTCTCGTCGTCTCAGGCCGACAGTTTACTCTATCCAAATGTCTCAAGCTGATGGCTGAAGATACGAGGTTTACATTTGTGCCCAATATATAATTGCTTATCTTCCTGCCATGTATTACAGGACAGGTCGTGCCCACAAGATGAGTTGGGAAGGCAAAGCACGGACCAAAACCGGAGGTTATCTGACTCTGGGGCTCACAGCAGCCTCACTATGTTAACGTGTGCATCTGAAACATATTTGTTAGCGCTATCAAGACTTGTTGAGACATACGTGAACTCACAGCCAATGTTTCGAGTTCGAGGACATATAACCTGGTAACATGGAACATTCACCGGGCTGACGTATCCAGCTAGAGTCAGGCCCATGCATTATCAGCATTAGTTTTTATAAGCCAGCTTCCCAATATGGGACGCAAGTGATTCCAAAACGGTATGTATCATAGAATACGTATCCCACTTACCTTTAAGTATAATGTCCCTTCCATCCGTTGGGTTCACATGGAGGGTTTCTCCACTAATTAAAGTGCACAGACTCTTCCCATCAGCCTTCCAGAGGTCCTTGTATATCGAGTACTCTACTCGAGCGTGAGCTCGTTGCCAACCATCTGGCAGCTCTGTGGAATCGACCTTGGATGACGAGCTCGAGACACCCATAAGTCCCGGTTGACGAGCGGCTGCTTCGCGGATGGTCAATGATATCGGCTCCTTGGCAGACTTCCCAAGAGGTTCTCCCTGCGCAGGACTGATAGGAGTATCCGGAGCGAGAGCTTGAAGAGCATTTGGAAGGTAAACCTCGATCAAATCAGCAGCATCGAAGCCTTCCAGACGTGCTATGCATTGCTTAAGATTGCTGAGTGTGTGCGGGGGAGGAATATCGAGACGTGAGACTCTTCCGAGGGCCGCCCGCGAAGACTTCCCCGCCTTCTGACGTGCAGGGAGCGGAGAGCCTTGTTGGAACAACTGATAATAAACTACGAGAGAGAAAACGATATTCTTTTTCACAAGAGAAAACTCATGATTGATTGTAGATTTACCATAGCCTCCACTATCGCTTTTGTTGCCTAGCGAGCATATGGCATGATAAGAAATGTTATGATCGCGTGAATGATTTCGAGGGTGGCCATGGCGTACGGAGAAACCACGGCATTCTTATGTAGAATCAGCAGCTTGCAGTATGGGAGGGAGATGAGGGGAGGAACGAGGCGTCGAAGCGGATCATTGGTCCCGAGTCTCGATTTGAAATATCGATGCTGTGACCAGACCAGGAACAGACGCTCGCGATTGGCTGTTTTTACAAATGGACCCTATGATCGAGTACAACCGTTCGCTGAGTGCCAAGGCACGGCCTGGCCAAGGTGACTTCTACGAAACTCGGAGCAGGGAGTAGCCGATCCTCAGAGTGTGTAATGCTGGGCTCGCATTCACTGACCAATTAACACCACGGATACCCATGAACGCAAGGCAACAGCTTGTCTCATGTGAAATATTTGAGGCCGAGCACAGCATTGAGCTCAGAGTTTATTGACGATAAACAGTGTATGGCCTCAGGAGTCTGTGAGTCTGCCACTGGTCAGAGCATGCCTTGATGCCTGAGGGAAAGACATAAAAGATGGTATACTATACGGGATGGTGGCCAGATGCCAACTGTACCACGTATTACAGCTTCACCATCTTATTAAACACGTCTAGTTAACCAGTTCTTCCGATGTCAGAAAGGCTACCGATAATTCAGGTCTACAACTTACAGCCGATGTCCCGAGTCCGAGGGCAGATAGCCTGGTAACACGGTAGAGGGCCAGACCGCGAGTACGAGGGAGCTAATGATGCATGACGGTACATTCTTCTCATAAGACAATAGCCGTACAGCAGCAGTTACTGAGAATATCTGACGACCCACTCACGTTTCACTTGAACATCTCTTCCGTCGGTTGGGTTGACATACAACGTTTCCTTTGATATTAAAGTGCACAGAACCTCTCCATCGGCATCATAAAGATGTATGTACGCCCAGTTCTTCAAATTGATGACGCGACCCCGTTTCCAGCCTTTTGGTTGTGTCAAAGAATTGACCTTCGACTGGGTTGACATATCTATGGTTGACTCCAACGGCTCCTGGTAAGGTGGTTGTTCCGAATGAGTGCTTGCTTGACGGACCGCCTCGTCGCGGATGGTTAAAGATATCGGCTCCATAGCAGAGGTCCCTAGAGCTTCACCCTTTGTTGGGCTAATGAGGGTATTCGGAGCCATAGCTTGGAGGGCGTTTGGAGTATGGACTTCAGCCACATCAGATGCCTCGAATCCCTCCAACCCTGCCACACATCGTCTCAGGTTATCAACTGTCTGCGGGGGAGGGATGTCAAGGCGCGAGACTGTCCCGAGAGCCGCTCGTGAGGTGCTTTTCTTGTCAGCCTTTTGGCGCGCGGGCAGTGGTGAGCCTTTTTGGAATAATTGATAGTACACTACGAAGGAAAGTGCAGGGACTGGTGAATAATCCGCTATTTTGTAAGTTGAAGTACCAGCCACACCATATTCCCCACTGTTACGTTTGTTACCTGGCGAGAAGGGAGTCTAGTGAGGCCCGAAAAATAGGAATGGGGGATGAGGTCGACGTACGGGAGAACCACGGCATGAAGACGATCTTTCAGAACTAGAGCAAGATTGGATCCAATGACAGAGGACTCGGATGGGAGGAAGAGATGATGTCCATCACTCAATTCGAACAGCAAACTTCACTTCAAATATTGAGCTGTGGTGTCGTGACCGGGTCAGGAACAGACGCTAGTGAGTTTCCTGCTCAATCCATATCAAACACTTCTGAGCATGCCAAGCCCCTGTATTTCGGCTTGAATACTGGACAATTGGCTTGGCGGTCTCTGTCCAGAGATGAGGGCGATAAGGATGAGGCGAGTGATACTCTCAATTGCTCACTAACATTATTTGACCAGATGTGGAGAAATCCTTTTGGCATTGTGCTACTTTGATGCCTCCTTTTAACGACTCAAGGAGAATATCAAACTTCAAAGACTTCTTGGCAGACATGCGAATCACAATGGTCAAAGATGATTTCCTCTTATGAGTACGAAAATAAAGCCTTAAATTAAACGCGTTGGTACATGACGCGAATGCTATTATGCCTTGAGCAATCGAGTCTTGCTGCCGTACTAGCTGCTCAAAGTTGGAGGTGACTGATAAGTAAGAGACTTGAGAGCAGCTATCACCATGCTGTCGCTCCCATGAGAGAGTACTGACCATTGGTATGGGTGAAAATCAGGTAGTTGAGACGTCTTGCGCACGTCACCAGCCATTGTCCAGCACAAACATGAAAGGTAGACGAAATTATGCATTCGGAGTCCAGAAGTAGCATAGGATGTCCAACAACATTATTGTCCACTGTCCAATTCAAGCCTAAACGAAACTACGGTTATGGTAGTAAAAGGCGAATCTATCGAGCAAAGGAGTGGGTGATGAAAGGTAAAATACACATAGAGATTGTCAACGAAGTGAACATAGGTGGTTATGCGTGGGATAATGTAAATGCAGTGCAGATGGCCCTATGGGAGGAGAGAGGGAATAGACGGCGCGAGAGCGAAGGCGCGTTGGGGTAGCGAATTGAGGACAGGATGCTGAGAGTGGGATAGGGAGCCAGACCGAGGTTATATTTGCTGGCAGATGGAGCAGTTGAGTGTGATCATATTTCGGAACATGGCAGCTGGAACAAAACCGCATCAATAGAACTGCCGAGTATGACAGGTGGATCCAACTTACGGAGAGCAATGAGGGCAACAAATCCTGCTTGGAACAGAATGTAGATGAAGCCATACTTGATGACCTAATTGGGATGAGCAGTTGGCATCAGTAAGCTCGCCAAAATGATGACGAATCACGTACAATATTTCTCCGTTGCCGTTTTTGTTTGAAGGAGTAGAGGGGGGCGCGGATTTGCTTGGATGGACGCAGCCAGACTAATAACAAATTGTTAGGATAATGTCTATTTCGTAGTTGAGACAATAGGCTTACATAGCACTGAGGAGAAAGCATGTCAGTAAGTGAATCAAAGGAAAAGGTGATCAGTGAGGGACATACTAGTGGCGTGTATTTGATCGGCAAATGGAAGCAGCATGACCGGGGTGAGGATTAACAGGAGGAAGTGGCCTAGCAGGATATCACCTGTCCACAGCTGGAGCTCAACGAGTTTGACAATGAACTCGCGGAAAGGCTGAGAGACTGCATAACCCCCGAGGCCACGGCCTGTCCACTTGCCAGACCACCATGCATGGTTTGTCTCGTCATGCTTGAACTCACGAGGGCAGAGACTGATAAGAATGCGCTGGACAGCACGTTGAACCGCAACGATGGCGATTAGTCCTAGCACAGCATGCGAAGCGTCCCACAGCTCAAGGAACCACTATGGATAGGTATTCGTTAATACCCACATCAAGCACAGACTCAAATACTGTACGCACCAGGAACTCAAAGAATGCAATCATGCCTTTATAACAATAAGAAGATTATGAGAACACGTCCAGGATGTTTGTGTAAGTAATTAACTCACCAAATAGAGCTAACCCATGGGCAATAGTTGCTTGGATTGCGGGGAACTTGACACACATGCTATTCAGCGCTGGCCCAAACACCACTGAGATGACGAAAAGCACGATCAAGACGACCGCGTTCCACACCGTCGGGCCCAGTGCGACGACCGCTAAACGGATGAGCGGGCTCGCGGTCGATTGTGTTGGGAAGGACTTGACAAACATATAAGCGATGATGAACAGCAATGCTTTGAGGATGGGGAGAATCCATTCAGAAAGTATGATTGTCGAGAACGGTGCGCGAGGCATGTCGCCAGAGAGCTTCTCTGATGGGTGTCCGAGGCGCTTCTTCTTGTAACCAGTGATCTGCGTACGTGATAGACGACAGTAGCCAACCCAGGCATTTGCATGCGTGCGTGTGTTACCACGCGACATCCACCGCAAGAACTCCCTGTAGTCGATGATGAAGTCGGCGATGGAGAACTGATGTGGGTTGAACATGAAGGGAGCGATGCAAAGAGCCATGACGGACACCCAGAAGTAGATGAGGTGGGGTAGCCAGAGCGCCATAGTCACGTACAGCAGCATCAACAAGATACGCATGCCCATGTAAATACTTGGTCCGGCGAAACGCGAGTAGAGGATGGCGAAAGATATCCGGGTGGTGGCAAAGCCACGACCAGTAGCGATGTATCGAGCTCCACCGAATGTCAAGTTGGACAGAATGGAGTTGGTGTAGATCTGGGTCGAGAACACTTCGAAGATAGGGGATAATGACAAGAAGTGTTTCGCTAGACGCAGCAAGGCGCTCCCGGTTCCTCTTTCCGTCAACTCTATTAGAGAGGACTACTTTCAGCAAACTGCGCAGACTCTACACTTGAGAGGTGTGCGACGACGAACCTTGGAGGAAGAGCGGCAAGAAAGCGATGAAGAACACCATGAAGATACTAACAATACTTCGGCGAATCCAATCGAAGACAGGGACGAGATTGTAACACCCGGACTGGCCACCAATGAGATTGCCTGCTGAGTTGTACTTGCATATCCGTAGCTCCTTGTTGAGCGTCCCAAGATACAATACTAAGCAAAACTAATCAGCAACCTAGTTCCAGAGATACAAGGGAAGGAGATACTCACGGACGATGATGAAAATTTGGACCGACTTGATGACAAGAATATTGTTGATGTGGAAGCCAGGATGTCCATAGTAGAAAGTCAAGAACCGATCAATGGGCAGCTGACTCCCGAGATAGTAATACTCTCTGCTAAGCATTTGTTCACCCATACCAGTACCAATCTTGGTCTGGAAGTTGAGAATCGTTCCGAAACCAAGATCACGACCCTTCCCGCACTGGTAGTATTCAGAGTGCTTGATTCGACCACCACGCCCAAAGGTCGTCATACCAGCGAAAATATCTTCGTTAAGATGCAGACCCTTTTGCGCCTTGGAGATACCTCCACGTGTGTTGAGGAATGTCGCATTCATGAAATCCGGATGACCGTAATGCAACTTGCCGCCGACCCATGCAAGAGCACGGGCTGACAGGGTACCGAACGTCTGTTCCTTACCAGCAGCAATATCACCCAAAATACCGATATTCTCCGAGAAGATGTACTCGCGAGCACCAAGAATGGCCACAGGTGCCTTGGCGAACTCACGTGCGCCCCACTGCGTATACGGGTTCTGACCACTCTGAGAGTAGATCTCAAACTCGCCGAGCACATTGCGGATCTTGATGCACTCCTCGAGATAGTTATCCTGATTGGCATCAATCACCTGCAGGAACTCGCCACGATAGAACACGATCGCATGGTTCTGGTTGTCCGACTTGCCATCACCGAGAATGGGGTTACCAGGGAGCTCGATGCGGAACTTGGGCTTGCGCTTCCCGGTCGTGGCGTCCATTTCGCTGTGACCATCGATAAGCGCGCTGAAGATGCGCGTCTCGCCGTTCTTCTCCTTGGCAGGCTCTTCATCGAGGTAAGCGATTTGCAGATCTGGGTACGCGCGCAGCAGGAACTCTGCATTCTCGACCTCCTCCTTATTGAACTTGGAGTACCGCTGCATACTGACAACAAACTTGAACTTGCGCCGCGCCATGCGCTCTAGCTCTTGCTCGAGCGCGAGTGTATCACCATGTGCAGCCTGCACCATCTCGGGGTTCTCGACGCGGTACAGGAGTTTGATCGCCTTGGAGTAGTTCATCATGCCACTGATAGTCCGGTAGAGCGTCTGCGCACGAAGACTGGCCCAGATACGTGTACGCAGAGTGTACTCTGGTGACGATGATTTGAAGCCGATAAAGTAGAAAGGAAGATCGTCCGCCTTGCTCGACGTGTGATCCTTCTCGGCAGCACTCGCCGAGGCACTGGCACCGGGTTCAGCTTCCGCATCCTCTTCCGCAAGAATCTTCGTGTCCCGCACAAAGTTGTCCCACTCGACAGGGTGCAGCTGCTTCAAGTACTCAAGCAGCGTCACACGCGTGTTCTGGTCCTCCTCACGAATGATCTCTCGCAGACTGAGCAGGATCTTCTCCGAGTAATGGGGCGTGAGGACCGTGAACGTAGGCATATTCGCCACGGGAACAGGGTCCGGCATTGCAGTGGTAAGGGACTGCGCGAAGAACGAGATTCGTCGCTCCGCTTCACTGCCTTGTGGGACAAACTTGCCCTTGAAGGCCTTATCACGCTGAGAGGTGAAGAATGGGGGTGCGCGGAGTGTGCGGCGGCCATCAGGCCCTTGGACTTGGTGGTACAGGAGCTTCTGGACGTGTTCGATGGACAGCAGGTGTTCACGATACATCGAGATGACGATTGCGTTCCAGACTTGAGACACGAGAACCTAAACGTAAAGAAGAGATGACGTAGAGAAAATTAGCTCGACATTCTGGGTCGAAGAACGAGGACACATACCTTGGGCTTATAACGTGTATCCAGCTCGCCCGTCGCCAAGATCTTGGCGTATATCCTCTTGGGCAAACGCGTATAGACTTCGTACCACGGCGTCCAGATACTCAAGCCAAGTGCAAACGAGTGTCCCACACTAAACACGGTGTTCCAAATGACATACCACAAGAACGTATCCAAGAAGAACAAGGACAGGTCCATGATATACATAAGTGTCAGCGTGAACGCAGCCTGGTTCGAGCACAGGATGGTTCCAAAGATCTTGTCTGTGCAGTTCTGCACACGCATGCCGACCATGACGAGGATGGGGTTTTTGAACGAGAGCGTCAGGAAGAAGTAGGATTCCGTAAACTTGCACCCGAAGATGAGGATCCAGAGCATGAAGCTTGCCGTGCGCGCGTCCCTGTCCATGGCGGGGTAGCTCGCAGTGAACGTCTGACTCGCGAGGTACTTGCGGCTCTTGCCTGATACACGATCGCCGAACATGCGTCCACTGGGGATAAACCCAAACAGAGCAGTGACAGCCGCGGACAGGAAGAACTGCACGACTCCAATGATGAGCGGGATGCTGTTGAGCGTTCGCCCAGCGTCGATGCCCACGATCCAGACGGTGGGACCACCCGTGAGCGCGAGGACGATGAGCAGGAAGAGGAAGCGTCGAGTCAAGTGGCTCGCGTTATTCCAGTTGGTAGGGACGACAGTAAACTCGGAGATAGTCGCACCGAGCTCAATGAGCGTCGCGACCGCACCACCAAGAGCCGTCACACTCCAAATCATAGCCGGCGTAGGGTTTTCGTTCATGTACGTCTTGTAGATGTTCTGCGAGTTGTACGACGTGAAGAAGTAGTACATCGCAATGTGGATGACCCAAATACGGTTGAAGTGGATGAGTAGCTGTCGATATGACCGTTTTTCGTAGTACGTCTTGAAGAATGCTTTTCCCCAGTCGATTCGGGAGAATTTCATGAAGCGTTGCGCCGGCGGAATATCGACGAGGCGAGTCTAGTGGCGGTGCGAGGGTCGAGGGACGTAAAAACACGGAGGGGAGAGGCCATCGCCGAGAATTGAGTAAAACCGACACCCGAGTAAAAAGACCCAGATTTGTGGCAGGATGCAAATAACAATAGTGATGAATCCGTCAGTTTGGTGACTCACTCGACGGACGAGAAAATACGAGGGATGGAAACGAAACAAATCCAGAGCCACCCCAACAATGAACAATATTCGTCGCCGCCACCTCCCCATCATGACAGAAAACAAAATAGTCGAAATGAAGGACTTACCCTATCGACAAGCCGTATCCTCGCAATGCCCTCAGGATACCAGAACAGCTGGTTGATATCATCATACCCAATAATCTGATAATGATCCTTCTCCCTCCTCACATGCTTGCCATCAATGACCTCGTACCCCTGGTCGCGCATGTACTTGTACAACGGCTTGATGACCGTATTCAAATAAAGGCCCTCGGGCACAGGGTCGACTGCATTCTGGCACTCGGGCGAGCGATAGTAGTCGTCTGCGCACTTGAAGATGAAGCACAGTGTCTCAGGCACGAAGCGCACGTTGGCAGCCTCGCCCCAGCACAGCAAGAACAGCGCGACTTGGCGCAGTCGGTCGTACGGGTTCATGGCGTTCATGGCGTGCCGCCATCGATCGATAGCAGCCGTGAGCTTGACGTTCTTCGGCCCGCCTTTGCTGCCTCCTTTGGCACCTGCGGCCGGGATACCGGGGTTGTTGACGCGCCCAACGGCATCGTCGAGGTCGAGTTGCGCGGCAAAGTACCATTTGCGGTAGTTGGCGTGCTGGCCTCCAATGTAATCGGCGTGCACGGTCAGGAGAGCTTGGGAGGCGGACATGCGCGAGGCACGCGAGTCGAGGAGTTGCATAAGGAAGTCGAACTGTGTATGTGGAGAGTCGCCGTCACAGTTTGTCATTTCGGCAGGTACGGGATCGGGATTCGGTCAGTGCAAATGCGATAGGTGATAGGTTCGTATCGGGGTTGATGCCGTCGCAGTTGTGCAGCGAACGGCGAATGTTCGTTTGAATGAATGAGAACAGAAAATAGGCGGCAGGGAACAAACACGTTGAATGATGGTGACGACAACGCAGGAAAAAGAAGTGTCGCCATCGTTATATCACCATGTAGACGCCATGATCAGGTTGAATTTGAAAATGCCAATCGTGAAGGGGCGAGAAGTCATATATCGATCGTGAGCCAAAGGGGAATCGAAGTGCATCCGTGTGCGTGCGTGGGCAAGTTGAGCCACCAAGGAGGAGTACCACAGCGCCGTTATCATTGGCGCCCAAATCAGGAGTAGAAGGAGCAGCATCGCCGAATGATGGCGAGCAGCGTATCGAGTGTGAACGAAGCAAGAGGAGGTTCCCAAGCAGAGAGGTGTCGGTGAGCAGGTGTATAAAGGATGATTCATGGTGGAAACGAAATTGATGGAGCATAAGCCGCCAAGTTCAGGGCAAAGTGATCATAATGTCGTCGCATAGGTCGTCAAGATCAAGATATAGAGCAAGTGCATGGGAGAGGCGGCATAACCAGACGAAGAAAGGGAGGGTAAATGTTTCTCGTCAGATCTTGTGAGCGCCAAGAAGATAGGCTAATGATAACGCACGATATTTCGCATGTTCTCGCGCTGAAACCCGAACTTTTGTTGCAAGTCGAGGCAGATATCTGGTAAAAGCCGCCGGGCGCAAGGACAGCGATCCAGCCAGAGGGTCGGGACGAGTGGAGTTGCATTTATTCAGCAGCACCATGACGAATAAGCCAGTATACGAAATAAGGAAAAAAGGGCAAAAACCGAGGTCAGCGTCTCCTGGTTATCAGAGGATATGCTAGAGGGCATCAGAGACACGGACCTTCGATTTCTTCCATGGACAGCGGGACTTCCTTGTCGTTGGTCCAGGCAGGGTACGGCTGCTTGGATGCGGCACCAAAGTCGTTTCCTGGTGCGCCGGCGCTACTTGGGGGAGGGGCAAAGGTGTCATTTGAGGCTGTTGAGTAGGTGGATGGGGCGTATTGGGGACGGCCAAGTTGCTGCGGAGCGAAGGGGTTTGTGTTTGGTGGAGCTGGTGGGCCTCCAGGGCCTCCTGCGTCGTCGTGCAAGTATGTCAGTGAGGATTGCTAGTGGTTATTCCTTTACGAGATGGACAGACCCATGGATGGATATTGATTCAGGCTGGCGGTAGAGTCGTTGCCGGGCCCAATGAGGGCGGTGGTGCTCCGCATTGCCTGGTTGCGGGCGGTCTGAGGATCGGCCGCGTAGTTCTGCCGTTGTGCATAGGGGTTGGAGGATGGGCCAGGTGGTGGTGGGCCGCCGCCTCCGGGACGTGGACCTGCCATCTGGTTCATGTTGATTTGGGGAGGCCCTCCAGGCCGCGGGCCTCCTCCTGGTATCATCCTAGGCGGCTGCGCCATTGGAGCAAGAAGTGTTGAGGCGCGTAGAAGGACGACGACGGCGACGAGAACACTGCTCGCAGAGGTAGAGGTTTACAGAAGAGAGGAAGAAGAGAAACGTGCGAGCCGGCTACTACTACGAAGAAAGAAAGAGACGAGACGAGGAGGAGAAACAGTCCCTTTCGTTTGTGACCCGTTGTCGTCGTTTCGCAAATGAGCGTCACGTGATCAGAGGGCCGTCGGGCTCCTAGCAAGGGGCGGTGTCAGCGAGGACGTACATATCAGTGATGTGGAAAAGGTTTTTTACAAATACGAAATACAAATGTTCTTTATCAAACCGGGAGGCCTTTTCCTTGGCATGTCACCTTTGCACTGCGCCTCGTGCTTTCCGACGTCATCATCAGCCAAAAGTCTCCATCCCATTGTTCCGCTGATTGAATTGAGCTGTTTCCCTCTATCTCGGCTCAAACACGCAAGCACTGTGCGTCGGCCAAACAGAACAAAACACGCAGCCGGGCAAACAACACCACACGGCAGTATAGAACACACACAGTCGCAGCCCCGGCGAGGACGATGCGCCCATCGTACGACTAGGCGCCTACCGGTCCACATCAACGCAACAAGTAGCATCGTACGATTGCACTCTTGTTGCACCACTTGCGAAATCCCCACGCTCTTTGACAAGGGGAGCCATTTTCGGCACACGCACCTAGATTGGCAAGGGCATTCCGAATCTCAGTTGTCGTGTGCAGCACGCAGCATCGTCATAACGAAACAACAAATAGACTTCAACCTTAACCCCCTCTATTAGCCTGCTTCTGACCAAGTCGGAAGAGATGGCGTCAGCCCCTAACCCTAACGCGAATCCTAATCTCTCAAGCGCGAACGGGAACGGAGCCGGTCCCACTCCGTCGTCGTCATCCTCCTCGACGCCGACCCCTGGCGCTGGTGCCCCCAACCCCCGACGCATGCCCTCCATGTCCTCCGAACGCACCATCTCTGCCACTCGCTCGCTCTCTCCCGACGGCACCAATACAACCCCCGCACAACCAAGCATCATCAAGCGTGCCGTCCAGAGCACCGCCAACAAGCTGTCCCCCTCTCGTCGCACCAGTCTCATCAGCGCATCTGGCACACTCTCCACTTCCATCCCTGCTGCCGGTGCTGTTGGGAATAGTACTGCTACTAGCACCAGTTCGGCAACCAAGATGAGTGCGTCGTCGGGCCCCGGCGGGACAAGCTCCAACGCAAGTGGATCGTCCCGACTGGCGTCTGCGTTGCGCAAGAGCAACAAGCTTGCAAATACCCCCAAGAATACCTCTACCGCCTCAACGACGCCCCAATCGTCGATTCGTTCCACTTCTACGACCGCCACACGGCCGGCCCCCGTCACACACGCCTCCTCAGAGAGCTCCGACAACGATCTCGAACCGATCCCTTCCAGTGCGTTCCCCTCCTTTCCATCCCTTATCCATCACACTTGAAACTGTACGGGCCTGCTCAACTCACACCGATTGCTCCCTATAGCTCCCACGGCGATGTTCAAGTCTACCCCAGGGATGGGCGCTACCCCCAGCAGCAGCGCCGGTCCCCGACAGACGCATAGTCTTGCCCGATCGCACGCCGCCTTTACGCGGCCGCCGATGGACGGCAGTGTGAGTGTCCATCCCTTTTTTCTATTTTCTTTATTTCTTCATTCTTTTACTTTATTATCTACTATCCTTCTCCGTTTCTTTGCTCGATTTGCCATAGTGTATGCCTTTATTGGGTTCAGCCGTCTGTGTAAAACACGGCCCCGTACCGCGCTACCGAACTTATCTCCACTCTGTCTCTCCTCTCCTTTGCTTGCTTTCCCTTTCGTTTCGGTGTTATACTGTCTTGGTCTTCATCTCAACATCACCCCCTTCCTTTTCATACTCCTAATTTGACCCTATTTCTATCAAACGACTCACATTTACACAATGCTTGAACCCCCTTTACAGTTGCGTCAAGGGACACAGACGCTCATTCAGGCGCTACAAGCTATCCCCTGGGAGAACTCGGACGACGAAGACGACGACGGGGATCCCACTCGCGCAAGAGGCGAAGGTGCTCCCGGAATGGGCATGCTAGGAGGCGGAATCCTTTCCTCAGAGCCAGAAGAAGACGCAAGCGATAGTGAGAGCGAAGCTGAGGTCGCGAAGAACGAAGGCGATAGAGCAAGACGTGCGTATTCCATCCGTTTTTCCTTGGCGCTATTTAGCGAGCCTGTCTGCTAACTTGATCTTGAATATCCGTTGTGTTTCCTGCTTTTCCTGAAATTGTCTTGCTGTTATGCGGTGCTGATATGTGGGTGTCAATGTGTGTCTGATTGTCGACGCCGGGCTGGGTCGGACTGCCGACAACCGATCGCCTTTGGGGGCGATGCGGCCACGTTCTGATTGCGATGCGCCCTGGGGTGGTCTGGTGCTTCTGGCTGGACGCCTGTGGCAATGGGGATAATTGCTATATGAACGGGGACGCTCGTTCGTCTGTTGGGTTTTCCCTCATTCGTCTGGTTGGGGGTGGCTTGCTTGCTTGCTTGCTTGCTTTGGGATTCGGCGGCCATCGCTTTGTCACCTGCTTTCTTGCTTCTGATTCTCTTTTCCTCCTGCCTATCTGCGTGCCCGCTTGGCTGATGTGATCCCACCCCCTTGATTGATCCCCTGCTTGCATGCTTGCCTGTCTGTCTGGCATCACCCATCTTCTATAACTAACGAACAAACGCCGACATTAACATTGATCGTGCGGAGAGCAGATTACAAGCTCTCGTCCTCCATTCACACCATCCATCGGAACACGATCGAGACGCCTCGGATGATGATGGCCGCGTCGGCCATGGCCCCCTCGGCCTCTTCTTCTACTTCTCCCCCATCCACTTCTTCGTCTGGGTTCACCAAGGACTACTTCAGCAAGCAACACGGCGGGTCCGTGAGGAAAGCGCCTGGTCCCAGTGCGCTTCGCGAGGGCATCACAGCCTCATCGCCCGCTGATATCGACACCCCTTCTCCTAGTGCAGGTGTCAGTGGTAGTCCAGGAGTGATGAGCGATACGGAAGGCGACGAGGCGGATTTCGAGCAGAGCGCAGATGAGCTCGAGGTCGAAGTGCCAGGAGGCTTCAATACGAGCCCCAAGGGCAAGGGCAAGAGTCCTGCTGCAGCGGTGCAGGTGCAGGATCAGCGCCGCCGCTCCACGCTCAAGCCGACGTCACCACTGCTCTCACCTGCGATCCCAACGACGGGCAGCACGTCCTCGCCCGCACAAATCAACACTATCACTGCGAACCCCAAGGCAGTGGTGAAGATTGTGACGCCCCCTGCATCTGCGTCCTCTCCTTCGTCGTCGCCTACGACGCCGACGCTCACGCCCCCTGCTGATCTGACGAGCCCTGCGACGCCTGTTGCGCCAGGGAGCATGATGCGTATGACGCCGTCGAGGTCTATGAGTGTGGCGACTGTGAGGCTGAAGAGGCGCACCAAGTTGGCCGTGAAGCTCCGTGAGGTGTTTGGGATTGAGGGCATTACAGAGGTCGTTGCTGAGTTGCCGTGTTGGCTTTTGAGGAGTATCTGTAAGTCCCTTCTCTCTCTGGTGTCAGACTGTGGAAAGGGTGAGCAATAGTGAAACAATTGCCTGATCCCTGTATTGATTTTGTTAGTGCTACAAGGGTATATGTACTTGACAAACTCCCATCTTTGCTTCTTTGCGCACATGCCAAGTCGCGAGGTCAGTTGAATCCCTCTATACGTCTTCCCTCCCCTTGATCGTAACAATAGAGATCTGACTCTTGTTATGTGGCTCTGGGTCTGTCTATCTTGAATCGGTTGTTTTTGTAACTTGTAGGATCAAGTACTCAAGTCGGGGACGATGGCGAAGAAGTCGACCCGCATGAAGCGGTGGGTGAAGCATTGGTTCGTGCTGAAGAATGACGTGCTGTCGTGGTATCATTCGTCAACCGTACGTTCTCAGTCTATTCAACCACGTAATCTGGATATCTGTTGACTCAATCTGGCTCGGTTTGTATCATGCAGGACCCCTATTTCCCGCATGGAAATATTGATCTGCGCTACGCTATCTCATGCGATCCTATTGAAGATCACCACAGCACGCCTGCTCCACAGCCTCCATCGACTACTGGGGCTTCCTCTTCTACTCCTCCTGCTCCGGTCTCCACCGGCAAGACCTTCAAGCTTCGCACTAATGCAAAGACAATCACCCTTTCAGCGGACTCGACTCCTTCCCGTGACGAGTGGGTCAAGGCAATCAGAAAGGTCATCTTCAAGGCCCAGAACGCGGGTGAGAGTGTCAAGATTGCTATTCCATATGCTGTGATCCTTGATGTGGAGAAGAGCTCTGCGATGGACTTCAGTGAGACGGTCGAGGTAAAGGTCGTTGACCGCACGAGCCCCGGAGCTGGGGCTGCCGCGGGTGCAAGCGCCGCGGGAGCAGCGCAGAATACCTTTGTGATGGACTCGTATTTCTTTGCTTACTTCCAAAGCCTCCCTGAGGCGCTACAGCAAATCCGCGAGGTTGTAAAGGCATACAAGGCCGCTGGACCCGGTGGTGGCCGTGGTGTGGATGGAGCGCAAGTCGTCCCCATCCCACATTCTGGCCATCATCAAGATGTATCGCTTGTTGTAAGTGATACGACGCTCCAACGCTCACCGTCATCGGGCTCGCGCCTCGGCTCCGTTGGTATGGAAGAGCAGCTCTCAGGAGGGTCGTCCCACTCTCATCACCATAATGGAAGTGGCCACGGCTTCAGCTTAACCTCGCTCCTGCGCCCCAGCGTCGGCCTGCCATCCATGCCTTCTCTGCCAATTCCAACACTTCCCAGCATCTTGAGACGCACGACTTCACCAAACGAGACGAGTGCACATGATCATGCCTTAGATGATGGTTCCGATCCCGCGCATGACTATACACATGTCCTTCCTGACACGCGCGGAAGCAACGTCCTTTCTCCTGCAAGCACTTCTGCGTCTCTTTCAAGTGCCACTGGTCGTGTGGCAAGCATGATGAGCACCGCCACCACAGACAGTATGAGCACTGTCAGCGGAGTGACCACCCGCCAAGGCCATGGTACGAGTCCCAGTACCGCGTCGATGATGATGATGCAGCGGGATCACGGGCTAACGTACCCACCCTCTACTCCCCCTCTGCCTCCCACAATAGAAACCACTCCAAGCGATCATCACCAGCTACAGCATCATGCGCACTCGGCTCCGCCACCTCTAACTCATTCGAATCTCTCTCATTCCAGCTCTGTGTCTGGGCACAGCCATAAGTCGTCGTGGAGCGGAGTCGTGCCCTCGTGGTTGAAATCGCCCTCAAAGCGTCTTTGGGCTGCTCCAGGCCTCATGGCTGCGGGCGTTGGTTCCTCCGGCTCCAACAGCCCAGCCGGCTCTTCCTACGGAGTGGGCATTACTGGTTCACCAAGCGAATTGCCTCCTGTGCTAGAAACTAGCACTCGTCCGGAGGGCGCCGCTGATGAGGAGCATCACCCACATCGCGGCTCGACGGGTGATTCTTCTGGATCGGGCCCAACGAGCGATGCTGGGCACCACCTTGGGTTCTCAATGCTCGAGGCGCCTGCAGGCTTTGCGGACCATGGACAGGATGCTGCTGTCGTAGAGAAGTTCAGGAAACAATTCGCGATGGATGAGAAGGAGCAGTTGATTGGCTGTAAGCTTCTCTTCCTCCTTTCTTGAGAATTCAATCATTAACATGTTTCTTCGACAGATGTCACTGGCTCGCTATTCCGCGTGCTTCCGCTCTCGGGGAAGATGTACGTTTCGACGAACTATTTGTGCTTCCGCTCGTCCCAACCATTGAGCCGAACAAGGGTTAGTCTGCTATTGGTTCAACCTCACTTATCGTCTCTGACCAGATGACTTTTCCAACTAGATGATGTTACCTTTACGAGACATTCTGTCAACGGAAAGAACCAAGGCGTTCCGTTTCGGGCACTCCGGTCTTATCATCATCATCAAGGGTCACGAAGAGCTCTTCTTTGAGTTTAGTAGTGAGGGGAGACGCGAAACCCTCCTCAGCCTGCTTGAGCGCCAGCTGAATGATGTAAGGAAGCGTCTCGATGCACCCGACGCCCCAGTGACACAAGGCCAGCAAGAGGCACTCATTCTGGAGGAGCTCGACTCATCCGGCCTTGGCGGTGAAATCGATGTCAATGGAAGTACCTCACACCTTCCTTCCACTGAAAACGAGAATCTGCCTGCGGTTATGTTCACCTCAATGAGCTCGACGTTCCTTAGCTTCAAGCCCACCAAGCCCCTGCGTTTCACATGTCTCACTATTGGTTCACGTGGTGATGTACAGCCGTACATCGCTCTGTGCAAGGGCCTCAAAGCTGATGGGCATCAAGTACGTATCGCGACTCACGTCGAGTACAAGGAATGGATTGAGGGACACGGCATCGAGTTTGGGCTTGTTGGTGGTGATCCTGCTGAGCTGATGCGGATCTGCGTCGAGAACGGCACGTTCACTGTCAGCTTCCTGAAAGAGGGTCTGCTCAAGTTCCGTGGATGGGTGGATGACCTCCTCAAGACGAGCTGGGACGCGTGCCAGGGCTCTGATGTGTTGATCGAGTGCCCAAGTGCAATGGGTGGTATCCATATCGCGGAGGCTATGCGGATTCCATATTTCCGCGCATTCACGATGCCTTGGACGCGAACAAGGGCGTACCCCCATGCCTTCGCTGTTCCAGAGCGAAAGATGGGAGGGAGTTACAACTACATGGTAAGTCTAAATAGTCTAGATTGAGATGTCAGACATTAACTCTAGATTCCAAAACTAGACCTATGTCATGTTTGACCAAGTCTTCTGGAGGGCAACTGCGGGGCAGATCAACCGATGGAGACGTCACGTTTTGGGTCTCGAGAGCACGAGCCTTGACAAGATGGCGCCCCACAAAGTTCCGTTCCTCTACAACTTCTCCCCTACTATTGTTCCGCCGCCTCTGGATTGGTATGAGTGGATTCGGGTCACAGGTAAGCGATACGTAATCCCAGGGCAAAGACAGCCGCCTTATTTTCTTCCTCAGGCTTCTGGTTCCTCGACGCCGCGGATGACTCTTCGAAGAAGAAGTGGGAGCCGCCAGAAGACCTCGTCAAATTCATCGATGGAGCCCATGCGATCGGCAAGAAGGTGGTCTACATCGGATTTGGCAGCATTGTCGTTTCGGATCCAGAGGGCATGACTCGCACCGTTGTTGAGGCTATTGTACAGAGTGGTGTCTACGCTATCTTGTCAAAGGGCTGGTCGGATCGTCTTTCCACAAAGAAAGGTCACCACCCCGAAGGCGATAATGCGACACTCCCGACGCCGCCGGCTCTGCCTCCTCAAATCTACTCAATTCAATCTATTCCTCACGACTGGCTCTTCCCTCGAATTGACGGTGCTTGCCATCATGGTGGTGCTGGGACCACCGGAGCTAGCTTGCGAGGTACGTTTACATCCTAGTGTTCATAATTCACCTTTTCAGTTCTAACTCGTTCCTTTCAGCCGGTATCCCTACGATCATCAAGCCTTTCTTCGGTGACCAGTTCTTCTGGGGCGACCGTGTAGAAGCGATGGGCATCGGCTCTAGTGTCCGCAAATTAACGGTCGATCACCTTGCTGAGGCGCTCAAGCTCGCTACAACGGACGAGAAGCAGATTGAGAGAGCAAAGATCGTTGGCGAGAAGATCCGAGCAGTGAGTGATATGATACATTTGGTATTGCGGCCTTCTCTGATCAATACATCCCCAATTCTAGGAAAATGGCGTGAAGAATGCTATCGAGGCAATCTATCGTGACCTGGAGTACGCCCGCAGCCTTATCAAGCCAGCACCAGAGCCGTCAACACCTGAGGAGAAGCCCAAGGTTCTTCTGGATACCAGCGAGAAGCCCTCTCGTGTTGGAATGGCGTCACCTCGTTCGTCATTTGCTAGCGCGAGCGGATCGACCGAGTGGAGCGTCATCTCTGGGGACGAACATACTTCGCCACGTCGCGATCGTGCTAGCCTCGACGTCCCAACGTCACCTAGCAAGCGGTCCAGTCGAGTCGGACTCCCTGGGTTTTCTGCCATTCAGGATGCGTTCTCAATTCACCGCAGTAGTTCCAAACGATCCAATGCCAATGCACCCGGTGCTGGGCATCGCAGCGACAGTGATGCTTAGTCTCTTGATTGTTTTCTAATTTTTGTGCTATGTCAACATACAGTTTCTTGGTTTTATTGTACATAATGCTTTGCTCATCCAGTGCCCAAATCCATAGTCTGCTCTCTTGCCCAATGCGTAGACCTGGAGACCCCGGCCGCTGAGTGTGACATCGCGTCTTGGAGTTGGAGTCACACGAAGGCGTTGGCCTGACCCGACGCAAATTAGTCCCACTCAGCTCACCTGGAGTGAACAGCTCCGGCTGCAAGTCCTGTCACAATGACTAGTTCGACTCTAACAACATCCTTAGACCAATCTTCAACCTCACTCAACGTATGGAGCATTCAACGCGAATCGACACGCCCCAGCCATCGGCTTCAGCCTCTAGACGATTCTGCTGCCCCTAATGAGCTTATCGACACGGATGAGGGTCAAAATGAGCCAGTTTCCGACGCCAAAGAGCTTTCGGAGAAGCCTCCAGGCGCGCCATTTCCGGCAAAGCTAATTGTGGCACACCGCTGGGACATTGGCCAAAAATACTATGAATGCATCAAATATCTCATCGACTGGATCAATGCTAAACTCGCCGACCCAAAATCCCTTGGCGAGAGCTTTATGGAGGAAGGCGGCTCTACAAAGAAGTTCATAGACATCTGGCCTGCCTTTTTCCAGAAGATGGTCAAGGAAGAGACGATGGGTCTTGTAGAGCGCTTGCAGACCGGACTCAAGGTGCCTAAGAGTGCTTCACGTATTAAAGGTTGCCTGCATTTTGAGTACGGAGTGGTGAGTGCTACTATAGAACTGGTACCGACAGAATCCATCTACCAGGCTGACAGTGATTCGTCCATTGACAGGGCGCTCCTGGTATCTTCGCTGCTATTAAGCTTATAACCAACTTGTGTAAAAACAAAAATGTCCCTCTCGATCCGATCGCCTTCCATCAACTTGTCGGAATCGAGGAATTGCTCGCGCTTCCTCATTTCCCGACGGAGACGATAGAAGTTCCATTCCATGCTGAGACTCACAAGTATGGCCTTCTCGACCTTCTCGATCCCGAGCTGAGGGCTGTTCATCCATATGCTCCTTACCACTCTCCCAGCAAGCCCGGGCACGATCAGCCAGCGAACAACGACCATGATATCCCAGCTGAGAGCAAAGAACGCGAGCCGTTCAGCAAGGAAGCGTTAACGGAGTATCTTGGATGGCGCAAACACACGTGCAGGGGCATTCGTACTAGCGAAGATCTTCCCTGGGCCCCTTCTTTGAATCAGATGGGGGTGATCGCTTGGGAGTTTGGCCTTGGGTCAATCGCCTCAAAATCGATGCTCACAGAATTTTGCCAGATTCACCCGAAGCACATAGCTCCCTTCTTCTACGAGGTGAGCGGAGTTCCGCTCCCTATGGAGTGGGACTATACCTCCCAATCACCCAAAGATCTTGAGGGCATTCCTCTGCTGCAACACTTTGTGGATGAATCTGAGCTACCCGACGTCCTCTTCGTTGATGACCCTGACGAGCTGGTCATACCCACAGATGTTCGGCAGATGAACGGGAGAGGACGTGGAATTCCCTCTGCATCATCTGAGGAAAATATTAGCGCAATGACATCGGCTGCAGGGAGCGATGTTAACGAACAAGGGGATGACACAGACCAATCTCTTGAAGGTATTCAGGAACACAAGCATGATGATGATAATGACGGCGATACTCCCTTCATCATGCCTTCTAACGATTCCTCCACAATTCATCCTATCGTTAACACGGAAAACCAGCAAGAAGAGATTACTGTCGCAAGTGATCACATTGTCGCTGACCCTATCCCTTGCCCGCCATCTGCCCTACGTCCAATTCGCTACAAGCGTGTGGATCCTTGGGGTATTGGTGTTCCATTCTGTGAATTACCTCCACCCGCCATCGCTAGAGCTCCTGCTTACCTTACACTGACAAAAACTGCCGCGATTGGAACTGGTCACAGCGCTCGAGTGTGGGATGCGGTAATCGAATTTGACCGTCGGATCGATTCTTCCTTGTCGACGTCTGCACCTGCTGAATTACCTTCACCAGATGCCCCAATAGTTCACGAATCCATCACTGGTACCAAGCTACCCCCTAAACTCTCCGTAGCTGCAAAAATCCCGTACACAGCCGACGATGCGCGGGATTTCGTTCTCAATGAGGCTCGCATCTATTCCACACTGCCCCCTGACTTAACTCGAACATTCAGTGGCTATACTATGCCCCCCAGAGCTCGCAAGTGGCAGGCAACTGCAACCGTTGCGGTCGCCCCAAAGTTCTACGGCTACTATATGCCTGACAATGAGGATGGCAAGAATGCTGACCGAAAGCCAATTTTATTGATGGAGAAGTGTGGTAAACCTGTGGAGATTCCCTCCGATTCTGAGCGCAGTGCATCACCTATGTCTGAAGCAGCGTTCGAAAACGAGAGGCTACAGTTCAAACTAAATGACGATCATCGGTCAGCGTGTTTGCTAGAAACAGTGTCCCATTTCACTAACTACCAATCTCATATGCAGAGAATTGTTGTTCTCGATGCTCCAGCGCCTACATTCGTCGGGTTTCACCCAAAACTCTTTCTCCCCTCGCAACATTTTGTATCAGCCCGGACCCCTCGTTCTGCCTCCTTCTCAACGATCAAACAGAACACCCTCCTTCCGCATCATTGACTTCGGTCGTGGCGTCTGTCGTTTCCGCGAAGTGAAACGCTCACAGCGCATGATGTCCCCAGAGCAAGAAGAGGAGCGCGTTGCCTTAAGCCTTTTCCGCATGCGCGACTTCTGAGTCTGCTTTGGCTTCTCGTTTGTTACTCTGTGTCACTCTGATGTTGTAACTATTTACCCGTTTTCGAAGCCAGCATTCAAAGATTGGGGGAAGTAGCTATATCGTATACTATGCTATTAAGCGAATTCCCGACGTCTGCCAGCCTCGGTGGTGATAGAATATAGAATGCATACATTGATCATAGGCCTCTGTGCCTCATTTCGTTTTTCTGGCAGAGGTACATGTAGTCATGAAATGCTGCGTGCATAATCTAGAAGTAGCGACCACGGTTGAATTCCCGCCGGCTTATCTGATCGCTGACAACAGCAAATTTCTCCACCTGGTCTCCATACCAGACATCAAAGGGTTCGGCGAGCGTCCTAGACAGCCGGAGCGAACTTATTCGGCATCCTAAGCTGCTGTGGTCGCCTCCCGGCTCGCCACTCGCTGTGCGACCCGCCTTCATTGTTGAAATCGCTGATTGTATGGTCAAATGGGGTGCTAGAGCGTCTCTAAGAGCGTCCGTCGGATTGGCACATATTCTAACATCGCGGGTGTCGTATGAAAATCCTGTGCCCTCTTCTTCTGGTGGACAAGCGATAAGGACGAGCGATTGGAGCGATTGCGTGAGCGAGAGAAGACCCAATTCTTCTTCTTCTGGGAGTATTATTTGGAGGAGGGATTTGGGGTTGTTATCTAGTAGCACCAGATGTTTGAGCTGCTCTTGACGCTTGACCTGTTAGAGTGAGCATGTGAAGTCAGGGAAGAGTCAGACAGTGAGATATTGGAAGTATTTAGGGCCTTTTAGGCTGCTGAGAAGACGACATACCATCTGCTTGATCGTCAGACCTGAAAACGGTCGGTGTGGTGTTGTTTGCCTTCTAATTGTTATTGACCGAAGTTTGGGAGCGACGATATTGTCCCCAATCAATTCAGGCAATGAATCGTGACAGTGGCGCAGCTCGACGGATTCCAGCAGTGGGAATTCAACCATTCCCCTATCGCGGTGAGCAGAATCAGAGATCCTGTGTAGCACCAAACGACGGAGCCCAGGCATCCGTAGATGCCGGAACGTCCTCCACATTCCAGCGTCACCCAGGCCCGACTGTGTGAGGTGAAATTCTTCGAGGATGTCAAGGGTGTATGGTCGATCGACTATTGTTGCATACACATCCTTCAGCTTGAGACACCGAGTGCGCCGTAATAGAGGCCTAGGGTAAAAATGCTCATAGTTTGTCGGACGAGAGGCTTCAATAGTCAAAAGTTCAAGGTCCACTTGCGCTAAGGCTTCGTCTCCTACTAGCATGTCATGAAAGTTCGACGGAGACATGAAGATAATAGTCAATATTTTGGCAGCAAATGAAGGCAAGATCTCGGCCTCCAAGGGAGCATCCTGAGTTTCAACCGAGGCTCCGCCCCTGGAACGAACATTGACCATAAGGTGTAGACGTCGGTGATGGGAGCGATTGGCAAACATGGGGATAAGGGGGAAGTTTGAGGGCTTTCTGATTATGAGGGCCGTCCATAGCATTGTGGAGCTAATAGCCACAGCTCGCCAGCGGGCGGAGACGTGGCTCAAAGTGATGACCCTGACCCACTGGTACGAAGGAATGGTGGTTTCGACAGAGAGTTTGAAGATAATGAGGAGGATTTCATCGGGGAGCACAAAAAAGCACTTGGGGTTACTGTTGTGACTACTTTTGGCTGTTTGCCTCCGTGTTATCGGAGGCATTAAGCAGAAGGAGGGAAAGACACTTGTTGCAGTTTTGTTTGTCCCGCCTCGAGACAAACACAGCCAGAGCCAGCGTGATGTATTGCAATCGTCGAGACTCGTGATCGAGATTCATGGCAGTAATCGCCACATAATGATACTAGACTAACATAGTTGCTCCAACCTATCATTTCCAACTCGTTGCCTCACAATATATCGCACTGCATCCTTTTCAGCAATTCCTGGCTTCCACAGTTCCTCTTGAGCTCAAATTCTTGTACTCGAGCGCTATACCACATCTCAAAAGGTGTGAGCCCCTCAGATAGTGTGAGCGACTCCAAATGGCATGGTATGCTAATGGGTTCACCTGCTGGAATCGATGGAGGTGGTAAAAGTAAAGTTGAAGGCCCTACCAAAATCGCGTCTGGAGAGTTCAAATGAGGTTCTAAGAGCTCTTTCAGTGCTAGGGGCGGATCGGCCAGAGCAATATTTGAACCTCGACCGGGAGCACCTTCCGTTGGGATGCCGTAGTAATAGAATCGGTAATGTATGCCAGAATGGAGATGATCTTT
>WIDE01000066.1:80587-128407 GCA_015039315.1 Clavulina sp. PMI_390
GTATGCCAGAATGGAGATGATCTTTATCATCGCCAAGTGGAGGAGCGATGAGTACCAGAGAACGGAGTGATTGTGGCGCAAGTGAGAGGAGGGGTGGTTCGGTACGCTCATGACGGAGGATTTGAAGAAGGTTTCCGATGTTGTTATCAGAAGCTCAAGATATTCTAGCTTCGTAAGATGCATGATCTAGACTCGGATTTCAAGGGTTCACAGTGAGCACAGTTCACCTTATTGAGCAACGAACGTAGCATACCATTTGTTTTATTTCGAGACCAGAGAATACTTATTCAAAGTATGTTTCTCTCTTGATTGTAACTGAGCGAAGATTTGGGGCACGGATAACGGTCCCGATGAATCGGGGGAATCCAAAATGACAGAGAACCAGCTCGACTGACTCGAGGAGCGGGAAATCGACCGACCCCTCGTATGATGGGGATTCGAACGTATCAACGTCGCACAACTTTAGACGACGGAGCCGAGGCATCGGCAAATGCTTGAGGGTGTCCCATACTTCGTCAACGCTCTGATGTTTCGGACAATACTGGAAATCCTCGACGATGTCGGACAGTTCAGATTCGCGAAGGGTTGCCATGGAGGTATTTTTGAGAACTACTCGCCGAGCACGTAGCAGTAGACGTGCGGGACCTGTGATCACTTGCGGCCCATTTGAATAGGGATCTATCACGAGAGAATTGAGGTCCAATTGCTCGTATGCCCCGTTTTCTAGATGTATAGCACCAAATGCATAAGCTGATGAGAAGTAAACCCTAGAAATCTTTGCAGCTGATGATGGCGATAGCTTGACCCTGATAGATGGGCTGTTGTTTGTCATCTGGTCCTGCGTTCGTTTGGGGCGGCCAAATTCGCCATCAAATGACAGGGCCAGCTGTCGATGGCGGCAACGCTCAGCAAATAAGGGGATGAGAGGCACAAAAGCAGCTGACGAAACCCCTAGGTACGTCCAGAAGCTAGAGCAATCCACAACAACAAGTCGCCACTGGACACAAACGTGGCTCAATGTTACGGGCACTGCCCATCGTGGATAAAGAGGATTTTTGACTACATGCTTAAATATGATGAGGAGGACATCATCTGGCAAAGCAAGGGATGCATCATGGGTTCTAGGGAACTCTTCGTGCATTCTCAAGAGCTTGGCCGAAGGGGGGAGAGCAGGGGCAGGTAGTGTGTTTGATGTGGCTATGTCGGGTCGATCCTTTTAGCTGGCGAGGTAGTATGACTTCGAGACAAACATCCGTATGCTAAAGCTCGTGTTTTGTTGAGGATACGGCACTAAATAGGATACGAACGAAGGAAACCAGTTGGCCTGTAGACATTCTTACGCTTCGTACCAAATATCACAATATGGTTTGGCTACGCCACGATCATCGTTGTGAATCTAAGCCCCATGACGAGGGTTGGGAGCAGTATGATGACCGGCGAATTAAAAGAAGATATTTGTAAATGGGCAAATCCTTCCAAGGCGCAGGATCCACACCCCAGGAATAGTGTGATCTCCCTACTCACCAAGTCCTTTGTCTGATCCCGCTTTCATTTGCTCAATCCGTAGAATGACTCCGATGGTAGCGCGATGGAAGGACGAGGTCATCCGGATCGAATCCCCACGTGGGTTGCGCAATCGCTATCGAGATCTGAGTCTTCGTGGGAAGAAAGGATTTTCAACCAGGACCGGTTTTCGGAACGACTCAACGAGATCTATGACAGCTCATGTCCGTCCCGAACGGCAATAACTTCATACAAAGCAAGTCAGGGCAGGGAGCAAACCCAGATCTTTCAGGACCACTGGTGTGAATCTGCCGGGAGTATACAAACGCTTTTGCGAGTATTGTGGAGTACAGCAGTAGTGACGTTAGGGGAATAGTAGTCCTAAGCCCTCAAAAGATATCCGGTAGATAGTGAGATATGTTACAAAAGCCTCTCTATGGATATTTAGAAACTTTCTGAAGTGTAGACAGCCTCAGATTTTGTGGAAAGAGATGCCACGGCTACTTGACTAACTCGGTGTGACAAGCTAGGGTCACACCGGCTATTCGAGACCGGACACAAGCCATTCGCCCAACATATAAGCACCCATCCACCCCAACACTTCTTCACCTTCCTATTCACCCTCACGCTCACCTCTGACACCAACCCAACCCCCTAAAAACTTCTTTTGCCACCATGGTTGCCGTCCCTCCTCCTCGTCAAGCTGTCAAAAGCACCACCACCTTCAAGGTTCGTCGACAGAATTCCCAGGCCAGCTTGCTTGTGTGCGACGACTAAACCCTTGGGATTTATCTTGTATAGGATGATATCTTCAAAGGTTATTAGATTACACCAGGGTGGCGGTTGGCTTTTACTAACTTTTCCCCAACCTTGCAGGAAAGGTTCTGTTCTGCACGGGCGGATCGTCGGGTATCTGCAAAGGCATGACCCAGGCAATGGTACGTTACAGGTTAAGTAGTATCTACACAGCATACCTAACACTGATTCTGCGTGTCTTAGATGAGGCATGGCGCGGACGCCTTCATCCTTGGGAGAAAGTGCGCGCTTTTCACATCCGCGCAAGCTTGAACCCGCGTGCTCTCGTGCTAAACTCCACCCCTCAATTTTAGACAAGACAAGGGCGATGCTGCTGCAAAGGAGCTCTCTGCCGCTACTGGCAAGAAATGCGTCTTCGCCTCCGTCGATGTTCGCAAGCCCGACACGCTCAAGGCCGCCGTGGCCAAGTGCATTGAAGTCTATGGAAAGATCGATTTTGTTATCTGCGGTGAGCTTACTCTACCCCGCTTATTCATTGGGCCCGTGCGCCCTCCGAGTCTCGTGTGTGTGGGGGAGAAACTGACTTCTCCATTCCTTTCGCAATCCTTCATATGACTTGAACGCCGCGACGATCGGACAGGCGCCGCTGGTAACTTCCTCGCACCTATTTCTGGCCTCAGCGAGAATGCTTTCCGCACCGTCATTGAAATCGATGCTGTAAGCTTCCATCCCTCCTTCCATGCGAAGAGGGTTGTTGCTGACTACGCTTTTGGTTGACCTGGACAGCTTGGAACATTCAACACTGTGAAGGCAACTCTGCCTTACATCCGTGAGACTCGGGGTTCCTACATCCACATCTCGGCGACTCTCCACTACCGCGGTACCCCCTACCAAGGTATGTCCTCATTCGATCCCTTGCTATTCGGAGCACGCAATCATGCAAGACGGCTGACGATTTTCTGCGATCCGCCCCAATACAGCCCACGTCTCCGCCGCCAAGGCTGCTGTTGACTCCCTGTCCAACGTCATCGCCGTCGAAGAGGGCCCAAGAGGCATCCGAAGCAATGTCATTGCTCCTGTATGTTCCATCAATCCACTGTGGGTGCTGAGGCTAGCATACTAATTGGCTCTGATCTCATAGGGCCCTATCCTTGGAACTGAGGGCATGGATCGCCTGACACCTCAAGCGATGAAGGACGCCATCACCAGGAGCGTGCCCCTCCAGCGCCAAGGTGCCATCGACGATATCGCCAACGCTGGTATCTTCCTCTTCTCCGAGGCTGCCAACTGGGTGAACGGGCAGATCATCGTGAGTGTTGCTTCTTGGGTGAATGCTAAACTTCCTACAAACATCTAACCTTTCGGTTTGCTACTATTTTCTGCTAGGCTGTCGATGGTGCCAGCCTCCACACCAGCGCCAACACCATCCCCTACCCCGAGGGCGTCTTGGACCCTGCCTCTGTCGCAAAGACCATCCCCAGGTTGTAAATTCCTTACAGCCAACTGCCTTCTCAGTCTTCTTTGCTACTCGTTTGCCTCACTGCTATCGTTTGTATTTCATCAGTACTCGCCCCAGCGGATTCGCTAGGAATCTGACATCAAATGTGCATTTATTATTATCACTTCCCTGTGTCTGACATCTATACTCGCCAAAGCGAGTTATGCAGCGAGCTCAATTGGACAGCCCCATATTCTCAACAATTGCAAGCCTCTCAGAACAGTCACCTCTTAAGCTGTGCGTGAGGCGGGTTGGATAGGTAAATTGGGCAAGCCAACAGGTAATAATACAAATATAATAACATGTAGATGAGATAAACGACTATCACAAATCGTAGAGTATTTTGAATCGTGTGCATCACTTCTGTGAGTCGCTCGCCCAAACAGGTTTGGCAGTGTCGGGATCCGAAGTGAGCTGAGAGAATTGAAAGCATAGAGAGAAAAGACAAGGGAGGGAGAGATAGTCAGTAGGCGAAAATTAAAGGGTACAGGATTTTGTATCAGTGGACGCACAGCAGCATTTCCTTTGCCTGCATTTTCGCGAGCCAGTCGTCGTGCGTCAACTTGTCGACGAAGTTCAGGTGATAGAGCCTTATTAGATGAAATAACAACAGGTGAATATTCAGCGAGAATACAGTACGAATATGCAGAGCCACTCACGTCGTATAACTCCTTCTCACTTGGGGTGGTGTCTGAGATGAATCGAGGCGAGAATCAGTGTACAGCCGACATATTATGGGAGTCAGAGTTATTCACATGTCATCAGAGTGTAGCCTGAATGATCCATTCCAGTTCAAGGAGGATTAAGGAGAACGCGCTTGGTCAGCCGTCTAAGGCCTGCAAAGATTACAGCAAGAAATTATCGCACCAAGCCCAAATACTAATCCGGCACGAAGAGGAAGGCCTTAGCAACTTCGAAACATCACTTCATTCGTCTTCAACTGACCTGCTGCAGTCATTATCGAAAATTTGCCCCATGCGACCTGAGGTGCCATGATGTATGTAGAGCCAGAACTTGTTTGGGCCGAGGACTGCCAAATAGAGCAGGGCCAATTGAGAAGTCTGAATTGTGGTTCCATGCGCTGACGAGCATATTTTCTACAACCAATCTTACAGTGTTCTTATTATTATCACGGTGCCAGGCGAGGCAAATTGATACGTGTATATGACATATATGCCTATCAAGAAAGAATACCAGATAAATCAAAGCAACTACGACATCAGCGAACCTCCATCCCACCCCACTCGAGTACACGGAAGAGAGATTCGTCTTTCATCAGCGTACCCGGCTCCCCTTGAAGGCCTACAATGTCTCTCCACAGCCGGACATCCTCCTCTGCCCGCTCCGTGGCCGTGAGCCACTCGGGAGCTGAAGCAGCCTCCCTAGTCAGCCCCTGGAAGAGCATGAAGATACGTTCGACAACATCTGGCTTGGGCGTTACGTCGAGCTGGGCTGCACGCTCGTATGAGGCCTGAGACACAAAGCGAAGCGCAATGAACTTGTGAGCTGAGAGGGCTGGGAGCCAATATCTAGAGAGCGAAGTTTAGTTCCGTGTCCACGTGCAGGAGAAAAGGTCAAAACAGACGTGATGAATGAGGTACGGGCTTCAACGTGAAGATCTAGCATTTTCAGAGCACAATCGATGTAGGCTGTTACTTCATCGAAGGCCAATAGGACAGAGTTCGATGGCAGCAGCGAGGGGTTGAGGGGTTGAGGGGTGTGAAAGTGTCCATGTCGTCCACCGCTGCCGCCGCACTGGCGGGGCTAGCTGCGCGGGAGGTTGGGGGAGAGAGCGGTTTGGCAATATTTGTACTATGGTGTGTTTCGTTAGCCATTGCACAAGAATGGAGGTCTACAATACTCACTGCGCTTCCCAAAACAAATACGAAACTTCCAGCTGAGAGGATTTCTCAATCATGTCACCTCCAGACTTGACCTCCACATCCCAGGTCGTACGTTCGCCCTGATGGTTGCAAATTTGCTTGACAGGTGCGATCGGATACACTGCGCTGAAAGACCATTCGGGAATGAGCGAGACTGAAACGCTGGCTTGAATCGTTTGTCCCGTTGGAGGAAAGAGGTAAATGACTGGCTTGCCACCTATCAGCTGGACCGCCAATCGGAGCAGGACCTTGCCATCCTCCTCGAATGTCGAGATGGGATCATCATCCTTTACCCTGTAGGCGTCACAGCTGAGCTCCATATCCGAGGGGCAGTAACCTTGGCGCTGTTCAATCGCGGCACGAATCCGACCAAATAGCGTGGAGGGTTTAGCCTTGAAAATCATAGTTTCACCGCGACTGCCACGATTGAGAGCGTTCAGACTTGGTCGGACTAACGCGACGCCAGGCATCAAGTGACAAGGAACAAAACTTACTAAGTATCCACTACCACTTCAACCCACTTTTTCTCCGCGCTTTGCAGTCGGGGTGGGGGCGGCGTTGGTAGAGTATTTTCTGGGAGTTCCAAGGGAACGACCACGCGCTCGGGAGTGGAGGCTGAGGTAGGCTCGAGAGGGGGGCTGGACTCTCGAGGGGAGACAAAGATGACAGATAGGTGGGGCGATACCTCATCCCATGCAGTAGGTGATATCGTCATCCAGCCCTCGCCAAACGCGTCGAGCGCGTCCGTGGAGAACTGGATTTCCTGCTGCTTGAGTCGGCGGAAGTGATCTTTTACCAGAGTGATAGCATCCTAAAATCACGCCGATCAGGCGCGATTTTGGAGTGGTTCGTCAATGTTTCGCAAGGTAAACTGCATCTGCCCGCACTTACCTCAAAGGTTTTTGGGCGGCGAACAAGAACTTTCTTACGACTATTGCGAAGCTGAAAGGCTATGAGCTTTGCGCTTGCTGCTGGGAGCGGCAGTCCTTCGGTCGACTTTGGCATTTTAGGGGTAGTGGTAGAGCAAGCAAGGCACCCGCGACGTTACTAGTTGGACAACAACAACAGACGGGCGGTCAGGGAGATGTGACCGAACGCGACGCGTCTCAGTGACGTCACGACTCGAAGACATGGGCATAGAAAAGCTGGTGCATCTCTAGGGTCGAGTCGGACCGCGCGGTTTTTACCGAATCAGCTGTGACTCCAAATACCCGCGACTGAGCGGTCTCCTTATCTGGTTTTCCTAGAAATGCTAGATTGGCCGCGAGTAATGGCACATGTAGCATAGTGAATGAGAGTTTGGCAGTCAGGGTCGTACTGCTAGTTATTAAAGCGCTATACGAGACAAATTGGTACGCATATGTGATAATAATATCCATCAAGAAAATCATCCGCTAAATCAAGCAATCCACAGCCATATCCATTAGTGAACCTCCATCCCACCCCACTCCAGCACGCGGAAAAGGGATTCGTCCTTCATTAGAGCTCCCGGCTCTCCTTGAAGCCCAACAACATCCCTCCAGAGGGAGACATCCTCTTTGGCTCTAACTATAGCCGAATTCCACTCAGGAGTCGAAGCGGCTTCCTCATTCAGGCCGTGGAAGATCATGAAGATACGCTCGACAACATCGGGTCTGGGCTTCACGTCAAGCCGAGCCGCACGCTCGTATGAGGCTTGCGAGACAAAGCGAAGCGCGATGAATTTGTGAGCTGAGAGGGCTGGAAGCCAGTATCTAGGGATTGAAAGCTGAGTGAGCCTCATGCTTACACGCTGGACATGAGAAAAAGGAGACAGACGTGATAAATGAAGTGCGGGCCTCAACGTGGAGGTCGAGCATCTTTAGGGAACGGTCAATGTAGGTCGTCACTTCATCGAAAGTGATCAGGACTGAATTTGATGGAAGGAGCGAAGCGGTGAGTGGTGTGAAATCCTCAAGACCGTTCGCCGCTGCTGCCGCGTCAACGGGGCTGGCTGGACGGGAGGCTGGGGGAGAGAGCGGCTTGCCAACATTTGTGCTGTAATGTGAGCTATTAGCCATTGCACCATAAGCAAGAGATGCGCACTTACTGCGCTTCCCAGAACAGATACGAGACCTCAAGTTGTGATGATTTGTCGATCATATCACCGCCAGGCTTCACCTCCACATTCCAGGTGATACGTTCGCCTTGGTGATTGCCAATTGGTTTGACAGGCGCAATCGGATACACTGCGCTGAATGACCATTCGGGAACAAGCGACAATGATACGCTGGCATGAAGGGCTCGCCCCACTGGAGGAAAGAGGTAGATAACTGGCTTTCCTCCTACCTGTTCCTGATACAAGTATATTTCGACCTCGCCATCCTCCTCCAATGTTGAAATAGGGTCTTCGTCCCTCGCCCTGTAGCCGTCATGGATAAGATGAAGACTAGAGGGACAGCAACTAAGGCCTTCTGCTACGACTGAGCGGATTTTCTTAATGAGAGTCGAGCGTTTGACCATGAGAGTACGTGATCTTTTGTCGCTGTGAAACAGCAAGGCGGACCATGGACGTAGCACAGTGAGATCAAAAGTTGCAGCGAATGTAAACGGAATGCTCACCCAAAAGTTACAACGAACGACACCTTCACCATACCCTCATCCTTACCCTGCACTCGCGGGAGGTGTTGCACATCAATCCGCTGTTCACGTTTAGGTCTCACCACCACTGTCGCTACGGTCTCTTCATCGGTGAGGTCCAGAGGGGGGCTAGGCTCCCGAGTTGACACGAAAACGACAGATAGGTGGCGTGAAATATCATCCCACACGCTAGGGGTGATTACGACCCAGCCGCTGCCAAACTCTTCCTTGAGGGCGTTGGTGGAGAACTGGATTTCCTGCTGCTTCAGCCGGCGGAAGTTGCCTCTCACGAGAGCGACAGCATCCTGGAAGTACATCAATAACGGGCTATTAGTGAATATCGCCATGAACGCCCGTAGGAGAAACAATTAGTTGATACTAACCTTGTAGTCCTTTGGTCGAGGAACGAGGATTTTCTTTTGGCTATCGCGAAGCTGAAAGGCTATGAACTTGGCGGCGGTCGAGGACAGCGTAGGCTGTGTCGCGGAGGTCGATTTCGGCATATCTGGAGAGATTGGTCGAGAGAAGTTGATCGTGGTTGACTCGAGACAGAGGACCACCTTAGGAGAGTGCCGAGCAAGCGTGACGGAGTGCGACAACGCGTCGCGCTCGGTCACGTCACTGCTCCTGTCTGTTGGACTGTCTCTCGGGTGGGGTCTTAATACCCAAATCGCGGACGGGTCGTCTCGTGGGAATAACAGGCAGCATTGGGCAGGGACGGTAGCTTGCATCACTCTTAAGTGCTCCAAATATCTCCGCTGTTAAGCATACCGAGCTGTGCTGATTAGGGTCTGACTATGAGCGTATTAAGAAGAAGGTTATCGATATGATTATCTTCTTTGGTCATGCTCGGCTCTTGAAGCTTGGAGGATCTTGTCTTTTCCCCCTTGTCAGAGGGAAGGTGTCTCGGAGAATTTTCGCTACGATTGACCGCAGTTGAATCTGGCACGCGATAAGAAGACTGTGATAATTTGGGCCCTTTGGATGTCGGACCCCCATATTGACTATTTTTACTCTCTCAGCACCAACCTTCTGGTATGCTGAGCGTATCATTACTCAGTGACGTCTCCAAATGGCGAATCCAATATTTAGCCTACATACAAAACGGCCGCGCCAAAGTGGGCGCTTGCTGAGATACCTGTATACGTCAAGCGCACTCTAGCGGGTCCAAAGAGCCCATTGCGCATACGGAAGTCTTGTTCGGTTCAGCACGATTCAAGTAATTAGTGCAGCTATCGCCGACACCTGATTGCGCTCGATGAAAAGAATAGACTTTGGATGAGTGACTCAATGGGCCGTTTGTCTGAGAGCCATGTGCGCTTCTGCGCTCTCCCCCTTGATACAACAAGGATGTGAATGATTTTTATGGACAAAGGGAAGCAAAGTTCGGATAGCCCTAGCTTGGCCGACCCAATCAGGGTGAGTTTTTCTAGCGCTCAAGCATGAGGATAGCAGGTATTATCATCCTGGGCTCGCATATATATTCGTCTTTCAGCACTTCTCCAATCTTCAAACAACATTGCTTCGTGCCCCCTGATACGACTACAATGGAACACACTCATCTTGCACTCGTCCAGGAAGATCTTGAGGGCATTCTCCACTTGAAGCAGGTTCCTACCCCACTACTTGCTCCTTCCAAAATTCAAGTTCGCTTGGCGGCGGTCGCGCTCAATGTACGTCATCCCAGCCATGAGTTTCGCGAGCTACTCACTTACCTCTCGATGTCAGCCGGTCGATCAGAGGCAGTCGATCCTCGGAACTCTGACTGCAGGGAAAGAGCGCCTTCCGTTCATTGGAGGATATGACGGTAGTGGTATCGTGACTGAAGTTGGGAGCGATGTCAAGGACGTTAAGGTCGGTGGTGAGTAATTGCTCAAAGTCTATGCTCTCCAGGACTATTTTTGATAGCCAACCGATTGACCAGACCGTGTGGCTGTCCTTGGCATGCCTTCTCTTGACCCGTAAGTTAATTTCGCACGCTCTCAGATCCCGCTCGGAGCGACACTCATGTTTCATTGCTTAGCGAGTCTGGCACTTATCAAGAGCTTACTACCTTGGATGCTACGTTGTCAACGAAGATCCCTTCCAGTTTAAGCTTTGTTCAAGCGGCCTCCATCCCCCTTGGCTATTATGCGGCCTATGTTGGCCTATTCCATCCCACAGCGATGGGCCTCCCGCCCCCCACGTCTGAGCCAACTGACTTCGACCAGCCAATTCTCGTTTGGGGTGCAGGCTCCATCGTCGGACGCTCAGTTATCCAGCTCCTCTCTCTTGCTGGTTACAAAAATGTCCTTGCAGTTGCTAGTGCGCATTGGTTTAGTGAGCTCAAGACGTATGGCGCAAAGGTGTTCGATTACAAGGATCAGGATGTCGTCAACAAAATCAAAGGCGCTCTTGATGGTAAGGACCTCAGGCTAGCATATGACGTGATATCCTTGCCCCCTTCTCTTGCCGAAGTCGCAAAACTCATAAGCCCTGGCGGACGGGTGAGTGACCTTTTCCATGCATGTGGGCCTAAAATTCTCCGGAAGTGATTGTGGATTTGTGTAGCTTGCAACGACTCTTGCCGTGGGAACAGAAGTAATCCCGTTGGGAGAAGGAATCGTTCGGCGTACCTTCATTTCTCTTGCCTGGCTTAAGGTAAGTTTTCAATGTTGAATATTTTGCGAGTTGTACTGACATACAATGGGACGGTGTAGGAACTCGAGTTCGGCCAGCCAGCCAGGGAGCATATCGAGCAGCTGCTTGCGTCCGGCCAATGGAAAATCTCTCCAATTCGCGAGATTCCAGGCGGCCTGACTTGGGAGACCGTAGGGCACGGCTTTGAGTAAGCTGAACTCCTAGGAATTGCCTGAATAATTCCAGCCTGACGGTATTTTTTGTAGCCTCTTCATCAAGAACGAACACAATGGAGAGAAGCTCGTTATCACAGGGCTCGATCGCTCTATTTAATGGTGCGATTCAGGAGCAAATATCAACGGCTATATCAGAATGTAGAATAAATAACACTTCTCCAACCCAACATCTTTGAATGAAATCGGGAATCTCACCTCAGTCAGAGAGCTTCGGCGAGGCCCTGCCAGATACCAACTCCGTGTAGGCCGAGCACTATTCAGAAGCATTGCACACACTGAGTGGCCAAGCAAATCCTCAGCTTAATTATGTTGGGAATTCCAGAGGACTGTATGGTCTAACGATAGCGCTGGTGGGCTCACATGGCCTCATGTGGAGATGCATTGCTCGGTCTGGTCCTCGGCTCGTAATGATTGCAGCTCTAGATCTGGGCCGGAGACAAGAATAGAACTGACCGCATTAGCCTGGCCGCTATTTGATTTAGGTTCCGTGGGCGCTTTAGCGCCTTTGCTCTTGAAATACGAGTGGAGCTGCGGGGGGCATGCCCTTTCTACCCCTCCCCTCTCCTCTCTGCTCCTCCAACGAACCCAGGATGCCACCAGCTCACCCACCGCCGAGTCTAGCTACTATCGGATTCTTTACGTATCACCTTTCCCCCGACCTCCAAACTCTCGTCGATTTGAGAGTTCCACCCTCATAACTTGGGCCTGTCATCAACGAGCGGAGTCTGGACCTGCGAAAGCGCGACCATGAGGATATTCCAAGGCTCGACTCGAGATACCATCACACACAGAATACAACGCTTGATCGTGTATAGACGTATGGGGTAACTGTACAACATAACGCATGGTATATACTGGAAAGCTTAGAGCTCCAATTGGCGGCATGTCTCAATAGGCAGGGAGCTCAACCACGGCCCTGTTGATGCGATAGGTGCATCACCCTTTCGATGAAGGCTAAATCCCTAGACTCGAGTGCCGATTCATCTGAGATACGCTGCAGCCTATGTTGTCTATTGGTGATGGGTCCCCTTGATACAACCTTTCCTTTTTCATCTCCTCGTTCATCTGAGCACGACGCAATGGATATCGGGGGGCGCGTTGCATCCACTCGTTCAGGGGTTGAATAAGCTTGCTCGCTGCTACGGAAGAATGTCTCGAACATCTCCATTTGGCTGAAGTCAGGCACGACAGTGAAAACATGAGGGTCACGGCCATATCGTTCGTCGAAAGAGGGGCTGAGTGACCAAGGGTTGGGTTTTGTAGTATCAAGGGGGTCGGAGAGGGCCATGACATCGCGGATGTTGAGCAATAGCCGTGCACAACACACCATGGAGGTGGCAGACACGAGGTCGAAGGTGATGTGTGTGAGCTGAGAATTTCCCTATGCAACACATAATACGAAAACGATGAGTTATGAGAGCATGGTGCCACAGTTATGGTATGTCGCAAAGACTTACATTTTTGGATACACCGATTAGGAGGCTGAGGATGGAAACGACTAGAGTTGATGTTGAGATAAGGGGTGAGAGCGTGTGGCGCGGAAATGAGGAGAACAACTTACTGCTAACGGCTATTCCAAGTTGGACCACGTAGTGAGGTAAGAAGGATGCACCAGTCATCAGAGAAATACTCCGGTACACGAACCTGTGAATTCGACGAAACCTGCACAACTGCGTAAGCAAAGCTAGCTTCTCACGGATCAAAACAATCTCACCATCTCGGAACAGAACGTATAGTACGCAATGGCTCCTTCCTTGTCGTACATAATCGATAAATTTCGTGACGAGAAGGACTGCCACAGCTACTCACAGCCGACAAGGAAATGGGACATCAGTGAAGCAGACGTGATACAAAGCTCTGGGAATAGCTCACCGAACTCGAATACGAGGATAGGTACATATCTCTGCCATGTTCCTAGATTAAAAACCACCAAACAGCTAGTGTATGGAGCGGGGAGAGGATTCGATGGGACTGAGACAACGTTCCTGCCCCAAAATGTGGCGACCAGGCCTTGCTGGGCAAGCGACCCAACCTGAAGATGAGGTTGCCGGGATCAGAAAGCAATCAGGTGACTAATATAGACGAAGATCGGTCGGTGTTAGTTGTACTAACAATGTTGAGGCCCATAAGGAACCAAAGGACCCGCTTGCTACAATCCCACAATGCATAAGTTCGGAGTACCAGGACAGCTAAGATGATCAATGTTTTAATGTGAAGCTCATAATGAAGCGAGTCAACAGACTGTGGATAGGTTGACAGCTCACATTGCATGACAAAGTTACTAATGGCACTGAGGACAAGTATACTGTATATCAGAGGTTTACACCTAAAAAAACAGATTTATCATCAGCTGGGGTGTCGATGGCGGACAGGTATTCTCAACCTTGTGAACTCACACTTCCGCAGTCGCATCAGCGCTTGATGGACGGAAGCTTGCTGAATAACGAGACCCCTGGTCAAAATATTATACCACCAGTCACATGGTAATGCGCACTTTGGAAGTGTAACCTGAAATAAAAGCAGATCAGAATCGAGGGGGGTGTGGCGTGTGATTGGATTGGATTGGACGAACAGCAATGTAATGACCGCAAGGATTCTGTGGAAGGTGAAGGGTTGAGGATGGGGGGAGGACTTTTCTGAGGGATTGCTACGGGGCTCACCGATTGGAAAAGTACAGATAAGACCCTACAGTCTTGAAGATGATGGCAGCTCAGCTCGATGCAACGCAGAAACTCGGTTGATATTTGAATTAACGAACCAGCCTTTTACCCCAAAAATGTTGAATCTAGGACAGAGAGAGAATCAGGAGTGGCGAAACGCTTAGATCTGCGAATCGCTCTTGCCTCGGAATCGATGGAAATGAGCCAGTCCCAGAAAACCCATGTGGCGGATGACACTGGCAGGCATATAGTGCACAAGAAGTGAGAAACGCAGAATGCGGATGACTGGCGCAAGGGAACAGCATACAGAAGACCAGCTACAGTTTATGAATCCGACCCATGAGCTTGAGGATGGGAAATCGAGAAGACGACGAGCAAAGTAATTTGTTCGGACTTACTTGAGACTTCAAGAGCGTCGGGACCAGGGCAATCAGCGCTTGCAGTTCATCTCCGTCGCTCATCGAAGTGAAAGAATACTCGCAAGCGCAAATAGCGCCCACTCGATGCTAAAACCCCCGAGAGAAGTGATACCCTCCTATGCACACGTTCTTCAGGAACCAATGATGGGCGTGAAGAACAAGGTGTGCCCACAGCAGCGGATTTTCCTCGGCCGCCGGGAGCCCATCCAAGCGCGCGGGGGTGGTGTGGTTACAGCCATTATTTCACCACTTGATCACGGGGCATTGCGGGACGCCATACCACATGGGCGAACCTGCCCGACACACTGGGTCTCACGATCTGCGATGGTGTCGGCAAACACACGTACACAGAGTCGGCGCAGCTGTATGCGCCGACACAAACAAACGGTACGGAAAGATTCAGAACACGGAGGGGGATTTCGCTCAGATTGATGCAACTCAAAAACCAGCCCGAAAAATTTATGCTTTGGAATATATCTTTAAAATCACCTCCGATTAAGCAGTGAGATGGAGCTTTCAACCGGAGAGATTGCTCCACGAGAAAGGTTGAATCCTTTGGAGCATGTGTGCTCTCTCTCATTCTGAATAGTGTTCCCACTTGGTAAGCCACACCATTCAATTAACAGTGTAATTTATTGTTGTACACATTCCTTCAAGTCTCCCCTTAATAGCAAATGGTGGCTTACCGACCTCAGAAGATGATCAACTCTACCACCAATGTTCATTCACTCGTGTGCCTGTGGAACACATTTAAGTCGGTTTTAACGATGTTGTTTCGATCGAATCCTTCTTTGTGCCTTCTTCTGCCCCTGTAAACTCACGCGGGCCCAACGACCCCGGTCGCAAACCTCAGATGCCTTCTCCAACCATTCAAATGTTAATCGAGTCATAAGTATGCATCCTGGTATGCAATGGGATCTGTGATAAAGAAAATAATGACGCCGAACGCTTGACGTGATAGGGGACTGGTCATATCTCTCTCACCATTCGAATCGTGTTGCGTATGCTTCCGGATTTTCTCTCATAGATGACGAGAGAACGCGTGGACAACCTGAGTAAGCCTACTGATGTTGCAACAGCTCTTAAATGTGGTGCCGAATATCAATATGAAGACACTCTCTCGCATGCGTAGGCTCCCGGATAGGTGTCGACGGCGACGGGCAGAGGTTCTCCGATCCATCGAAGGTATGTATATAAATGGCCCTCTGTCTACTCTTGCTTCATACACCCACGAAAAACACTTCTTCACATCTCTTACTACATCTAAAGTGATTCTAGGATGGCTACTGCTGAACGTACCCACCTTGCACTCGTCCAGGAGGACCTTGGAAAGCTCGTCGCCAAACAGGTCCCCACTCCACCCCTCGCTTCTTCTCAAGTGCAGATCCGCTTGAGTGCGATTGCTATTAACGTGCGCTACTACCGAGGAAATGTTTGTGATGGGCTGCTCACTGATCTTGTAATCATAGCCTGTCGATCAGAGACAGTTGGTTCTCGGAACACTAACAGGGGGGAAGGAGCGGCTTCCCTACATTGCAGGACTGGATGGTAGTGGTATTGTAACTGCCGTGGGTAGCGACGTCAAGCACGTTGAGGTTGGCGGTTTGTGATTTCACAAAACCCCTCGCTGACCGTCATTGTCCCTTATGAGTTGTTGATTGGCTAGATCGCGTGGCTTACCTTGGCCTACCCTATGCCGATCGGTGAGTGGAAATAGTGATTTTCTATCCTAATGGAGTCCGTGTTGATATATCTTCTGGCTCAGCGAGTCTGGCACCTATCAGGAGCTTGCTACCGGGGATGCTACCATGACCATCAAGATCCCCTCAAGCATGAGTTTTGTTCAAGGGACCTCGTTCTCTCTCGGCTACTATGCCGCTTACGTTGGTTTATATCACCCTAATGCGGTTGGCCTTCCTGCTCCGGGTTCTTCTGAATTTGTTGACCTCACTCAACCGATCCTTGTGTGGGGCGCGGGCTCAGTTGTCGGTCGCTCAGCCGTTCAGCTACTTTCTCTCAGCGGCTACACGAATATTCTCGCGGTTTCTGGCTCTCATCGATTCGATGATCTCAGGGCGTTTGGCGCGACAGTTTTCGACTACAAAGATGCGGACGTCGTAGGCAAGATCAAGGCTGCTCTCAATGGGAAGGAGATTAAGGCGGCTTTGGACTCAATTGCCACGCCCCTTTCCCTCGTCGAGGTTGCGAAGCTCATTAGCCCCGGAGGACGAGTGAGTCACATTCCCCACACTTGATCGCCGGCCCCTAAAATTAATGCGACTCTCCGTAGCTCGCAACCACTCTTTTCATTGGAACTGAAGTCATCCCGTTAGGTGAAGCCACCATTCGACGCACCTTTATCACCCTTCTCTGGTTAAAGGTATTTTCCTTCTGCACCTGCACGCTATGAGCCATATTGACATGTGGTGGGAACTGTGAGGAGCCAGAATTTGGCCGGCCTGCTAGAGAGTATCTCCAGAAGCTTATCGCTTCAGGTAAATGGAAGTTACCTGTAATCCGCGAGCTAACTGGAGGCCTAGCGGGGGGCGCCGTCGAACAGGGCATCGAGTAAGTCGTCGCTGGTCACTGTGTCATCAAAATGTTGACTCAAGTGTTACTCTCAGTCTCTTTGCTCAGAAGGAGGTCCACGGAGAAAAAATTGTTGTCAGTGGGGTGAATCCCTCAGTCTGAAGTTCAGCCTGAAATCGTTATACACCATCGACATGTGGACTATCACTAGTAGCATATGGTCATAGCATCCTACAGCGCATGGTAGCTCAGCTATGGGATCAATAATGCACTTGGTTTTCGATGATGCGAGCCATACATGGATCTCAGTAGCAAACTCACGGCGGGAAATGGTGCCTGTGATCAAAGATTGTCTTCCACAGGGTAGACAAGATATGTCTACATAGACACATGAACTTCGGAAGTGATGAAACAACCCTCGCATTGGAGCCTATTTTGTATCGGGACCACCTATATCCTCCCTAACCTTCGACATCAACGACCATTCAGATTTACGAGAGTCGAAGTGTGAAGCACGACGCTGTGATCCCTTGTCAACATTGGAGGGGAGCCTGCGGATATGGATCCGGCTGGTCACCAGGAACATTGCCCTACAGGTGCAATGGCGCACGGTTGGCAAATAGGAATAGACACAAGGTGAAGTATTCCACAAAACCGAGTATCAATGAAATGCAGCGTATTTCATATATTCTGGCGCGCCAACGGTCTAAGCCAGTGCAGCCAAGCCATAGCCATGTTGAGCTATCATAATGGTAGTAAGTACATCACAGGGATTCTCAAATCACAGATGAAACTCCTCCATTGATGCGCCTAATGGACTGTCCGAGCCATGTTGTAGCTTAGCACGTTCTTTGAGGACTCCCTTTCCCTTTTCAGCTCTTGGGGGCGATATGTTAGATATTCGAGGTAGCACTTCATCCACTTGTTCCGAGTGGTCGAGGATTTGCTCGCTACTCCGGAAGAATGTCTCGAACATTTCTACCTGACTCATCTCGGGCACAGCAGCGAAAACATGGGGGTCGCGCCCATATCGTTGGTCGAATGAGGGGCTAAGTGTCCATGGGTTAGGCTTTGTTGTGTCGAGTGGGTCCGAAAGCGATAGAACATCACGGATATTTAGCAGCATGCGCGCACAACAGACCATGGAAATGGCACCCATGATGTCATAAGCGACATGAGTGATGTAACCATTTCCCTAAGCGATAGCGGATGGGAAAATGAGGACTTGGGGGCACCGGTCAGATCACATTTGGGCCTGACACATACATAGGGATCATTGGAGAGGCCAAGGATAATACCGAGAATGGAAGAGCCTGTGGTGTTGACTAGTAAGAAATACACATCGGGTTGTTTGAGGCTAAGAGAGGAACGGCCTACCAGTGACGGCTTTTGTTTCAGGTTTATCAAGTGGGGCGATCAGAGGCTATTATAGTTCGAAGGGGTCGCGGAGCACAAACCTGTGAATTCAATGAAACCTATACATTATTGTAAGCGCAAAAAGCTTCGGACAAACAAACTCCCTAAGTACTCTCACCATCCCTGAACAGAACATATAGTACACGATGGCCTCTCCCTTGCCGAACATAGCTCACAAACTTGAGTATCATTAGGAATGCCATTCCTAAACACGAGTACCAGGGATGCCAGGTGTGAGCATAGCACGACAGTTTCAGATTCGACAGAGCACTTACCCAGCTCGAATACGATAATGGGGATATAGCGCTCCCATGTCCCTAGATGGAATGTGATAAAGCAACTAGTGTAGGGACGAGGGAGAGGATTGTATGGTGTTGATACAACATTTCTACCCCAGATAGCGGCGGCTAGGCCTTCTTGCCCTAGCGATGCTATCTGTTCATTAAGAAAGCATGCGTGTGACGATCAGGCGTCTATGACCGATCATAATGTAGAGTAGTGGCATGTACTGACTACATTGAGGCCCATCAGAAACCAAAGGATCTTTTTATTACAATCCCAAAGTGCATAGGTTCGTAGGACGAGGACAGCTAAGCAGAAGTTGAGGCTAGTAATGAGAAGCGCCGATAGACTCCGATGATTGGTGAGTAACTCACTCTGTATGATAAAGCTATCTATGCCACCAATGGACAGGACGCCGTATATGAGAGGTTTACATCTAGGTAACCAGTTTTGTTATTATACTAGATGCGGATCACCCCTAACGCTCCTAGCAGTTGAGACTCACATTGTGGAACTAGTAGCAGCGCTTGGTGAGATGAAGTCGGCTGGATCGCGAAAGATCCCGTCAAAATGCTATTGGCTCGGTTACGTAAGGGAGCTCACTTAAAAAATGTAGCCTAGAGTTGAAGCAATTCAAAATTGAGAATCGATGCGCCGTGGAAATGAACGAACAGCAAGCTTGTAGACCCAAGTACTCTGCCAGCGATGAAAGACTAAGCATCGAGACCAAGCCAGCCAAGGAGAGCTTTAGACTCACCGATTAGAGAAGTATAAGTAAGATCCCACATTCTGAAGGCGGACAACATCTCAGCCTGATAGAGTCTAGACCTTGATCTGTGCCTAATTGGACGAACCAGCTTTTTCCCCCAGAAGTGCTGGACCTGTCACCAAGAAAAAATAAGATTGTCTGAGGCACCCAACTATCCTAAGGGTCCTCGCCTCCAAATCAATTGAGATGATCCAGTCCCAAAGAAACCATGTAGCGGTTGACACTGGACCAAGGATGGGAGCAAAAGAAGGTGAGAGGAGGCATCCGAGATGATAACGCACAGTGTGAAGCTTCTTACCGAATACAAGCTGTTGATATACCTCAGCCAATACGTTTGAAGATATGGAACACCGAGAAAGATAGCTTGTATGACTCACGCTCGCATTCTCAATTGACGGGGCGGCAGCAATGAGTGCTTGCAGGGCCTCTTGGTTGCTCATTCAGGTGAAAAGGTGTTGAGGCCGCAAATTGCGCCCGTCAGCGCGCCAACTTATCGAGAAAAGATGCACCGTCCACTATGAAGGGGAGAGATGAACGATGCAACTTGGATTTGCTCGAGAGACGAGGAGCTGCTGTGCAGCTCGTCCCATCCAAGTACACGGGGCGGCATCGGCGCTGCAACCCGACAGGTTAAGCAATATTAAGAGCTGGCTTTCCAATATGCTCACAATATGAGTGGATACTCCACGAGTTGCCGCGGCTTAGGTAAATTCAGTCCCTTGATATATTTGATCTATCCGCTAATGTGGGAAACAGTGTGCAACACTAGGGGTTGGCCAACGCGAGATTTAAAATTGGAAAGTGGACTAGAGACTACTGGGCCAAGTCGTTTGAATGAATACGATGGAATGCTGAAGTGTTTTCAGGCACCATGAGTCAGAGCCATGAGAGAATGCCTAGATTGGCCGCCCGATCGAGGCAGGGTGGTGACGTAAGAACTCTGCCGAAACCCTCGTCACGCCGCTCTGATAGCTTGTCATTCAAACGCGCAAAGGTTGAAACACGATGCATGATATGATTGCTGTCTGTTAGCATGGGAAGAAGGTGGGATGATCATGGAGCCACTTCGCCACCAGGAGGAAAGCAGCATGGTGCCAGCAAGAAGGAAAGTGTATGGATTACAGCGTTGAATTATTCACGGGTATCGCTATGATATAGGATCTGGTATAGGTAGTACGACCACAATCTTGGCCAGTGGTACGTTTGGGTCGAGATGGAAGGAATACGTAGCAGGTCTTCTATTGACGGCCGAGAGTTCATCAGCCAAGCCAATGGCATCTGGATCGTATTGAGTCTGGAAGACTCGCTAGCAAGCTGTCGGATTAGCTGCTTTCAATATGGCGTGGTGGTGGGTACCAGCCCGCCCGAAACTCGAGGTAATAATTCGTTTACCGGTTCGTCGTGCTCGAGAATCTGTTCACCATCGCCGAAGAACGTCTCAAACATCTCCATCTGGCTTCCGTCAGGCACGGCTGTAAAATTATGGGGGTCGCGCCCATATCGTTCGTCAAATGAGGGGCTAAGCGTCCAAGGGTTGGGCTTGGTGGTATCAAGTGGGTCGGAGAGCGACATGATATCGCGAATGTTGAGAAGCATGCGCGCACAGCAGACCATGGATATGGAAGCCACGACATCATAGCTTATATGAGTGAAGTAATCACTTCCCTAAATTGTGAAGAATGTGAGTAAGAACCAGCGGTTCTATGGATTGTGCCCTATAGCATCTGTCAGGTGCTCACACTTCTGTCCCTGGAGATACCAAGAAAGAGACTGAGCATTGAAGAGACTACGTTTGTTGGATGTACGTGAGAAACGTGTGTAGCATAGAAGCAATGTGACAACTTACTGCTTATAGCTACTCCAAATTAGGTGTGCGCGAGCCATAAGACCTCTAACAACCATAATGATAGTAGTGTACAGACCTGTGAATTCGATGAAACCTGCAAGACATCTGTGTAAGCGAAAGTGGCGTTTTGCCGACGAGCTCGCTTAATCTCACCGTCTCGGAACAACACATATAGTACGCGATGACTTCTTCCTTGCCGGGCGTAGTCCACAAATTTTCTTATAAGCAAGCATGCCACGGCTATTGATAACAAAGGAGGCACTGAGTTTCGCCCGATCACACGGGATCTCAGGTTTAGGAGCGCTCACCAGACTCAAACACGATAATAGGGATATACCGCTCCCATGTTCCTAGGTGGAAGGTGATAAAGCAACTGGTGTATGGGGGTGGGAGAGGATTCCATGGGACTGATACGACGTTAGGGCCCCAAATCGCTGCAACTAGACCTTGCTGAGTAAGCGACGATATCTGCCATCCAAGGCAAGGATGATAAGGTCGCAGGTCACTGACCAGCACCACAAGACCCGTGGAGTGATGATCTCTTACTATGTTGAGACCCATCAAGAACCAAAGTATTTTCTTGTTGCAGTCCCATAGTGCGTAGGTCCGTAGCACGAGAACGGCTAAACGCCCAAGCCATTTAGTTGGAAGTTAGGAATGAGATCTGTTGATAAGACTCAGGAAAGCAAGGCCGACGCACTCTGCACGATGGAGGTACTGATATTTCCAGCAGCAAGGACGCTAAATATGAGAGGTTTGCATCTACAGGACCGATGTCACCATGATACTAAGGACAGATTATCCTTGGCAAGTTGTTAGATTTACGAACTCACGCCTTTGCGCTCGTGGAAGGGGTCAGTGGTAGCAGATTTGCTGCATGGGGCGTTAGGTTGAAGCGCGGTAGGCTCAAACACGCTATGGCTCTTACTGAAGAAATGTAATCTGAGATGGAATGAGTTAATGACGAGGATCAATGGCCACAAGAAACTGGACAAACGCTAAGGTGGTGGCCCCCATGATCCTGGATCAGACAAGTAGGTGGGTTATGAGACGGGGCACGGCGAGAGTGGCACAACGACCCACCGATTGGAGAAATATAGGCATGAGCCTAAGGTCTTGAGATTGACAACGCCTAAGATTTATACGATCGAGACCTCCCTGATGTTCGAACGACTAACCAGTCTTTTGCCCCAGAAATATTGGATCTGGTGACAAAACCTATGAAAATGACAAGGATGCCCGACCTACGGACTGGCACTCACCTCTGAGTCTAGAGATATAGCCCAATCCCAAAAGAACCATACGGCAGATGATACTGTGGCGGCGATAGACTCAGCGTGAGAGAGAAAAGCAGATGGCAGGCAAGGGGAGGAGCTCACGAAAGACAAACTATAACCCATGCATTGAGATTCGAGTGGTGAAATACTGAGGGAAGTCGAGGCGGATGACAACTCACATTCGCCCTCTCTATGGAAGGAGCTTGAACAATGATTGCCTGCAGCTCCTCCTGGTTGCTCATCGAGGAGAAGACTCGCCGCCGCCTATTCAAATGCGCTCAACTTTTACAGAGCGCAGTGATTTTCACTAGAGACCAGAAAAACGCGAGGTTGATGGCAGATCCAGAAGAGTTGGTGCGGTTTTTTTGGATAGAGGTTCAAGGTTCATCCAGGAGCCGCGAGTTGACGTTCCTGGGAGCCAGATCCCAGGCTATGAGAGGCCTTAGCAAAAATCGTCACAAAATCGTCACATCACGCTGTCACCAAGCTTTCGTCCAGCTGGGAGACAAAACCCTCACAGATTCGTCACAGAACCGTCACGACCACCCCCAACAGATAGGAGGGATATGGTTCATACGTTCAATAACTCTTTGGCGCGCAATAATTTATCGAATTTTTTACGCATTTGTTCTGGCAAGATACTAGCGATAGGCGTAGCGATGGCCGCAGGAATGGCGAACGGTGTACCTAAGCTTGCTACTGTTGCTGCTGCTCACCTTGACCACCTGAACGCAACGTAACATGGATGAGTCGGGCCACGCTTAATCACATCCTCCTCCCCCAATTGCCACCATCGACAGTGCACCAAGGCTTGCTGGTTAGCCGTACCGATCTTTCTCGTCAATCTATACTTTTGATTCACTCTGGACCGTCAATGATGTACTCTCAACGGTTTCAAAACACTCGATTCGCTCATTCTTCTCGGTTGCTCAGTGGTGGATCGGAGTCTAATGCTTTTACGAGAGCATCTCATACAACAAGCACCCACGACTGCTCCAGCTTTGCTTACTCGACGCTGGTTCGCCAAGCTGAAGTTGATTGTGTTGCTCGCTACAAGATGCGTTGGCGAAAACACGAGCTGTCACTACGCTTTTATCACCTACTTAATCCTGAGAATTTGATTTCGTTTACCTCGCTGGAGTGACTAAAAGGGAATATGGGCCATATCCCGCGAGTAGAGAGGCCCTCGCGTTTGATCCCCCTCGATGGTTCCTCCTCCACCTGCTCGTTTCATACTTGACAGTGCACTCCACATTGACTCCACATGTGCGTAAACTCCGCATATTGACTTAGCTTTTGGTACGCATGCAGTACTCCGGGGAGGCCTTTGGAACCTCATTCAACATAAGGTGCTCTTCTGGTGAAGATGCTCACGGTTTCGTGGCGTGTATGCTTGGCTGTGGTCAAAGCGTGTCGGCTTTTATAGCACACAGGATTGCCCCAGGGAAAGAACGGCATCCATCTCACTCTGAACTGCAGCTGTGCTTCTGCCATGATTGTCCTGGGTAATGATGTTTTGCTACGTTTGATGGTCCCCATAATATCTCACAGGGTTTTGTAGGCCCGTTCCGCAAGATTCGCATCACTCAGAAGATGTTTGTCCAAGTGCGTTTCTTTCATTGCTGACTGCTAGGAACTAATACGCCGAGCATGCGTGGACTACACTCCCACTTCCCTGCATTCTCCACTCATCTTGTTCCCCTTTCCCAGGCCAAAGCTGTTCTCGAAGATGCCATGATGGTGGTGGAAATTAATACCATCCATCATTCCTGACCCAGCTATCATACTTTCACTGCTCAGGCGGCCAACATCTACGTCCTTCCGCCCTGGCCTGGCGCTGAACCTCCCCGTCGTCGCAACTCCATTCACCACTACTGCACCGCCTCTGATTCGCCTGGTGCTAGTGTCGCTACATCCAATGCTAGAATTTCTGTCGCGATGGGTTAATCGACACCAGTGTACACGACCACTCGAAGGGAGAAAGTCCCTAATAACTCCACTGTCGGAGGGTCCAACACCTCCTCAAGCACAGCTTGATGTCTTCAGGTGCTGCTGGGAATAAGGGCAAGAAGCAAGCTATGGGCAATGTTCCAACCAAAATTTGGGGGGAAAAATTCCGCAAATAAATGCATAGGTGTCTCAATCGTCCAAGGCAGTGAGCGCGTTATGTAAAGTCATCTAATTAGGGTGCGATGGCGTCCCTTCCCCGCAAGCTCCGCCGAAGGCTTCTCTTCCTCAGATGCGGCTGATAGCCTCATTGATGATCTCATGAACTTTTTTTTATTCTCCATTGGTGCTTTGCTTTCTCGTTTCTTGTCTGCCTGTCTTACGATAGCACCCGCAACGTACTTCGTTCATGTCGTTGTGTACTCGCGATGTGGGTTTATGAGTGTCACTTATGCTCTTAACGGTCATTGGTGCCTCCGCCAATTTCCTTGTCTACGGCTAATCGCATTGAGCGGAAGCTAGGCTCCCAGGTTTGCCGCTCGCCGGCCCTCCCAAGTGGTGACAGGTTAGGATTCTGTGTCACGAGCTCATCACCGTGACACGAGCGGGGTGCATGGCGCTGTGCGGGGGCTTTCCCACGATCCTGCATTTCATAAACCCTTCTCCCCCAAAGCGCTGACCCCACAGCTTCTATTATTGGTTCTACTGCCACTGGTACAGACAGGTATCGCGGCAAGCGTGCCATGTATCACAGCTCTGGGTCAGTGAGGAGTTGGCTATAAAAGCGAACCGAAGGAATCCTTCTTCAGGCAGCAACTCAACCCAGGTCACTCCCTCGGCAGATCAAGCCCCGATTGTAAATGTATTGTAAGGGGTTAATCATCAACGATCTCGAGGGCCCCACAATTACGACTTCATTCTACGGTGGCTGTTGGTTGGACTAATAATGGCCGACAATATACCCTTGATGAAGCGAGCCACAAAAATGGAATGACTGTTCATATCCAAGTCAGATGTCTTCAGAACGAGTTTATGGTATCATATTACGAATGATAGAACTCCAGGGCCTGGCTCGGATTTGTGTTCTCAAAAACATTTTGAGCACGGACTATAAGTTTTCCAGAGGTGACTTTTCATCTTTCAGATGCTAGCGATTCTCAGCACGTTTGTTCTTCCTCTTGTGGCCTTTTTCTTGGCCCAACGGTCGTTCTTCGCTTTGGTCTTTGACACGGCTATCTCAGGATACCGTGACGCGGAAGGCGTGGCTACACAACTTGTTTTTTTTTTCTCTCTGAGCACACTCGGGTCACCCACTCAATTCTTCCATGTCTTCTCCATATCGTGTCATTCATGCTTCTGGATATCACTGAGGCGCTCGATGCAAAAGGTCTTGAATCAAAGATGGAGGCTATAGCTACGTCTTGCCATTGGAGTAACGTTGGGAGATGCAGAAGTATAATAGGAGTGGAAGATCTTACTTCTCAGCTGGTCGGTTCTGGGCGTCCACACCTGAGACTACGATTTTGGCCCCATGATGTTCTCCTGTGGCAATCATACTGGATAAAGAATAAGTATCCTGAATCAGAGATGTTATGCCTGTGCCGCTTACTTGAAACCTTTCTCGAATGCACCACCAGTCAATCCTCCAGTGAATTCATGAATTGGTCCAAATTCCCACTTCCCGTCAGCAAGGAGAGTTTCGAGCCAGTCGGCAGCAACCCGGCCGAAAGAGGGCTCCTAATCAAGCCAGAATTTCACAGGACTTTAGCTTCCGAGTTGCATGGAGCAGCGCAGGCGTACGTACGAGGCTGATGGCACCAACGGAGATCATGGCGCGCCGAATGCTGGTCGAATCAGATTCTCCCATAGGAATAATATCTGCACCAATGGAACCACTGGTGGCCAACTGGACGACGAGTAATAGAATGTCAGTTGATGTAGGTTGCGAAGTGCTCCGAGAGGACGAAAACATACCACTCCACCAGGGCTAATAAGATTGGAGATCTCGGAAAGGGAGGCAGGGAGCGTGATGGCATCAAATACTACCTTCAGCTCTGTGCCATTCAATGCTTTCTTAATCTGCTCAGCAACGTCTTTATCTTTGTAGTCAAACACCTGCGCTCCCAACGCCTTCAGGTCCTCGAAACGATGAGGACCAGAAGTAGCGAGCACGTTTGTGTACCCAGCGCGAGCAAGGATCTGGACAGCTGCACGACCAACCGCAGAACCTGCTCCCCAGACCAGGACTGGCTGAGAGCGATCTCCCGATGCCGATGATCCTCCAGTCGGTGGCAGTAGGTTCAGCGCCTTGGGATGGAACAGTCCAGAGTAGGCGGTATACCAAGGCGCTGGGAGGGTAGCGGCCTGGGTGAAAGTCACGCTTGAGGGAATCTTGACGACTGCGGTGGTCTCAAGATTGGCTAGCTCTTGGAAGGCGGCGGATTCTCTGAGGGAGGATTATCGGTTAGCCAAACGAATTATCTGAGTTGCAAACGTTGGCGCACGGGAAAGTCCAAGGCCTTGAGAGTACAGCGACACGATCTAAGGGACGAGTTCACATCACTATGGGATACACAGCTAAAGAGATCCAGAGGCGACGTACCACCGATCTTGAATCGATCTACGTCTGCTCCAACTTCCGTCACTGTTCCACTTCCATCCCAGCCGAATGATAATGGCAGACGTCCGACTATATTATCAGTCCACTGCTTCTGGTCCGCGGGCTGGTGATAGAAAGCTGCGTGAGCGCTAAGTATAAATGACGATATCGAAGACTCACATTCAGCCCAGCGGCGCTAATTCGGACCTGGATCTTGCTTGGCACGGGTGAGGTCGTGGGGACCTGCGTTTGGACAAGAGGTTGTCCGGCTTGTTCTTGTATGAGGGCGAGATGGGTGGAGGCTACCGATGCCATTGATGTAAGGGTGCGCGAGGAAAGTAGATTGCGAAGAGGTGTTATGAGATGTGCTCGTGAGATGAGGGACATGGCTCTGTCGAAGTGGACCTGGCCCCTTCTTATACTCGCACTTCGCTATTCTAACTTTGCTGCTGACAAAAAAAAGCTCACATGCTAGTATAGTATAATCGTTGCCTAGTTATGGATGTCGTGAGCCAGCGTAAACACCAGCCGGTCATGAGCTGTGCTGAGTGATATCGTGTAGGGAGCCATGGAAAAGGCTCGGTATTCAGTCATCTTGAAGATAAGAACAAGATTCTGTGGCCCACGCGATATGTTCGCTTTTTGGTAAATCAGGCGACAAATCTACTGAGTCAGGCAAGTGGAGGAATGTGTTCACACGCTAATATACACTGAATCAAGCAAGAGGTTCCTTCTAAATATCTAACTTAGTTTGAACATATTCCACTAATATATGTATGGTCTGGCATGCACAAGGCGTTTGTGGAATCGCAATCCTTGCTGGGGGGTGGAACCAGGTGGCGAAAGGGCAAATGCTAGATGAGAAAAGGTTTTTGTCGATGGTGATGTCAGAGGAGATAATCATTGCGTGAATGTCAGAGCAGGTGGTGAATCACTTCGGTCATCGGGTCACCATGGCCGAATGGGGAGTCAACACTCGCACGCTTACCAAAGTTCAGTCAGCCTATGTACATTTGGAGAGTAAGATGCCGACTCAGCCCACAACTCTACAGCTCTCGGTTCCGCCCAGGGTGATCGCCCAGCACCGTGGAGAGCTCGTCCGAATAAGGGTAATGGAACAGGCTTCGTCAATTGATGCATAGTGTATATCAATAATAAAGCGAGTTCTAGCCCTGTTTCTCCCAGTAGCCCAGACTATGAGCTAACGCGCGCTGTTCATCCATTCACTTTTCTCGACCAAGCCGGATTGCTTGCATGTAAATAGTTTCCGCTGAAGGCCGCAGTCACCGCCCCAATGTCTTGTGGTTCCACTGTAGCAGCTGTTTCGTCTCCGCGATCACACTCTCATCGCGCTCTTATCTTGTCCCTACAAGAGAATATCATGCAAATAAGTGGTCAGCCAGATGCTGTCCAATATACTGGGATATTTTGTCCAAAAGGATCCATCATTGGGCGCACTTGACTATGAAGGGGCCGTAATTCCCATCTCAACCGCTCAAGAGGCCAGACCGCGCCAACGCACCTCAATCACCCAATTTTCGTGAAAGGTAGATGCAAGCAACTAAATTTGAATTGTCCTGCAGTAGTTGAGCTCCGATGCAATATCTTCCACATGGCAATAGGAACATATTACGGAAAGTGGTTGTTCTCGCGATGTTGAGTCGTATTTTCTCCTTCCATGAAATCAAGGTTGATTCTATTGTTGCAGAGCGATGGGTAGCCACAGATTCAGCAACAAGCTGCCCCCGTCTCTCCATGTGCAGCTCCTCCTGTAGTAGGGCTTCCCACCACGGTGTCGGCGGCGAACATGATGTGCCCCGCTGTCCCACCACTGGTAATGCGTAGTTGTGTCATTCGGGGTGAGCATGGGTAGCGAGGTTGAAACACTCACAGGATTATAGCGAAGATAATGAAGCCACTAGGGAGGGGGATCAGCTCAAGAGAAAACTGTAGCATACAGTAGGGAGATTTTTGGGACGAGGAGCTTACTTGAAGTACATAGCGAGCAGCATGAGCATGTAAGCCGCACCAAATTGAACGAAGAAGAAACCACCGCGTACGAACTGCTGATGCCATGTCGGGAACCTTGATTACCGTGACAAGAATGGTCGGAAACAATGCGTTGAGACCAAAGATTAGACAAAAGCTAGCTGGGGAATAAATTGCAGGGAAAGATACCGGGCAGGGGATACAGCAGGTTGATTGCCGCGATTCTTGGCGTCGGGGTATTGCAATAAGCTCGCGCTCGGCGAGCCTCCAGCAAGTCTTGCGTTCTGAACCGAGATCCAGCGATCATAGTCCCGAGAAGCGCGGCGTACGCATTCGACCAGGGCAACGAGAATGAAAACGCAGATCACAGTGGCGGCGAAGGCTCCTAAGGAGGTTAATTGGATCAGCCAAGTAGTTTCGGAAGTAGTAAAAGTTGTGACACTGGGTTGCTCGTAAAATTGCGAGGGTGCAGAGTAGCATCTGGAATGCATGACATACCCTTGGACCGTATATGCCACTGCGTGCTCACAAAGCAGGCGTCGACCGTGTACCTATTAGAGAGCATGAGTAAATTTCTCGGCAAACTATGCTCGAAGGAAGGATGTGCGCACCAGTTCCACAGCTACAGGGTCATTCGTGGCAGTAGTAAAGAGTTCGGATACTTGTTAGGCGAGCTGTGACTCATTCATTGATAGACAGTGAGCTTACCATGTTGATCTGCCCGGGTAAGCATGCTGAGTTAGTGCCTTAACTCCTTCAGAATTGTGGTGTGGGTGGCCTACCTTGCATGCCGCTGAAGTACCACCAGATCCATCACCTCCACCCATAGATCCGCCACCCATATCCATTTGAAAGAAGACCTCTGAGTGAGTAAGGAAAAAGGGCAGTAGCGGGGTAAGCGTGGCTCACAGTTTCATGGGAGGGGTCGAGAGAGTTGTAGATATAGCATGTACATCGCAGTCCCGAGCCGGAATGACGACCAGGTTCTTTTCAGCATAGAAAAAAGTTCGACGTACAATCACGGGACTACTGTGATGGAGCAAGCAGGCAAAAGTCCCAAGGCAACTTTACGATGCAGAAAAATTCTTTCTCTGGTGAGTACTATATGATTCGGGCGCTTAGAGGCCTAACAAGCGATCCTGAGCATATTTTTCATGTAAAGCGCATACGGGCTTGCCGCCAAGCCCTTGTAACGATCTAGAAAAATTCTTTTACTCGTTTATAGTTGTTGATAGGAGCGAAAGGAAAAGCCACAGCTTAGCCGGAAAGGAGGCTTAAGTAGCCCATGATGCGGGAGGGGAGTTAGCCCTGGAGTGTGATATGCTGTTTTCGCGCCAATGCTGGCCCTGGCCCCAGATGTTTGTCGTCGATCAAAGATACACTGGCACACGAGGTACCCGAAGGTTGTGATGTGAATAGCATCCAAGAATAAATATTTCAGACCGATCAAAAGAAGGAAACAGTCGGTAAGGCGATGGAAAGAGGCGACACATTGTCTCTTCATTGTCGAATGAGTTGCTGCCAAGGGCTGTGAACAAACCTCAGGTAACTGTCTGGTGTTGCCAGCGCAAGGCTTGAGCTTCGGAAGCATATTCCTGCCCGATATTACGATTAGGTGCAAGGGCTACACCCGGAGAATTCTTGTTTATGATAGAAGCGTGGATTTAGGATGAGCTACGAGCCACTGGAACGAGGCATCCTCTGTGTTGAGGTCGAGGCAAGGCCAAACAAATACTATTCAAATTCTCGGAGCGGTTTCCCTTACATATGCATGGGTTCTCTTTCATTGTGCTGCGGTACTGTGTAGGGTACGAGAAATAAAAAGCATGTCCACATATGCTACGGAACAGGGCCATCATGGTACTCCGCTGTCTGTAATCCGGAAATGTTTCACACGTCCAGCATACCAGTCGCCATATTCTCCGACCAACCGACTTGAAAGGGAGAGAGAACTAATGGTGCGCAAAGGACTACCCATGGTCTCTAGGGTGTCAAAGGAGTTGCCTCTTTTCGAGGAGAGGAGCCGTGGCTCCAGGAGCGATCGAAGATGTCCAGCTGCCACAGCGTCAAATTCAGCATCTCGGTGTTGTAGGGATCGGATGGCGGGCACCTCCAGGCGAAGATTTTCGAGGTATATTGGTATTGCAGAGGAAGAGCCTGCGTTTGACGAGATGGAGCTCACGACGGATTCGGGGTCAATGAGTGCCAGCGAGAATGATTGTAACTGGGGTGATATTCGATGAAGCTACCAGGGAATATTGGATATACCGTGAGATACGAACGGAGTTTACATAGGAGGTCATAACATACCACTGTCCTGATGGTTTGTTGACCAAGCGCCGCCTGTACCAATAATGGGCCGCTCATTGTCTCGTACTCTACCGACATCGCGGACAAGTTCGGGGTCATTATCACAGAGTCGATGATGTCGGTAGCCAAGGGGTGGCACTTGTGGAAGATAAGGGACTCTAGCGTATGAAGAACAATAGGCTCTCCATCGCGCGTTGCTCGTGGAGTAGTCATTCGGCGCAGCACTAGGTGCTTAAGAAGTGGCATCGTGCAATGGTTAAGCATATTGGTTAGGGAGATTTCGGAGATAGAGGACAGTATGAGAGATTCTAGAAAATTAAATGATGTCGCTATCCATAACCTTGCGTCGACCGCGTACAAATGAGCTTGCTTCGTTCGGTGTAAATATGGCAATATGCGCAATTCGGAGGTGTCGCTCCCCTCAAAAACCGTGATGGTTTCTAGAGAGATCATGCTGGCCGCTTCCGCACCCATTATGATAGAATGTGCTATCATCGGATGGCTGAATGTTATCTGGGAGATCTGAGCCGCGGTGTGAGGGAGGATTTCCACTGCGTCTAAGGGCCAAGGGATTTCAGTCTTCCCGTTACGGCCGTTTGGAAGAGACCATTTGAATTTGACGCTGCATTTGGTATGACGGGACCTTTGCGCAAACAAAGGAATGAGAGAGCATGCTTGGGAGGAGGATGCGACTGAGAGGTTGCTCCACAGGGTCGAGCTGCTCAAACTGACGGATCGCCAGCGGGAGCACACTTGGCTGATGCTCAAGCTCATCCCCCATGTATTGTCGTCGTCAGATGTCATGAGACATTGAAAAATTGCGAGGAGTATTTCGTTTGGGAGTGCAGAGATAGGATTAAGAGCCATCTCGAGCTGGTTCCTACGTAGTGCGACCGACAACCTGAATTTCTCTATGTTTTCGAAGACGGATTGAATGCACTCGAGAGTCTCTCGGGCATCCTGAATTGCAGCTTCCACCTCGCGAGTGCGGGCATGTCTCGCAGACGGGGAAGGTTGGAGCAAGACCGGAGAATCATTTATCGGAGGTAATGGCGAGGAAAGCAGAGAGTTTACTGATTCCGACAGCGGGGACAGGTCGAGGAGAATACCCATTTGCCACGAGAGCAATGATGGTCCGCGAAAGAACGGGAGTTAAACGCCGGTGACTGTGACCGGATTTTCGCGTTACTGTCACAGAATTCTTGCCACCTCGATGGGCGTCTCAATGGAGACTGCAGGCCGTGTTTTGATCCTTACGTCGGCGCTCTTTCTGGTTTTTGCATCATATATTACTCTCTTTCATGTGTGGCTCCCTCCTTCGGACTCCTCCGTGCGTTTTGTCCTCCTCGTCATCCGCAAGCCTCTGACGTCTGTCCTATAGTGGCTTCAGCTCTTCACGCGAGATGCTCATTATAAATACTTCGCACTTTTACTGGTCCCAACTGGAGCCTACTTTGTCATCGCGAACTGGGTGGGCTGGCAATACTATCGAAATGCTTGAGTAGCATAGCACCATCAATCACAAACCCATAATTCGTGGGCCAGCAAGGACGACGCTGCCAAACCTCGTGCAGCGATAGGGCCACGATAAGTCCCCAAGCCGGGTGTTATGAGGGAGGAGAAACTACCTTACTTTGCGAGTCCGCATATAGAGCGTGGCCGTGGCACGATGTTTCAAGCGAGCATGCATATGAAGATCCTTGGCACAATGGTATCCAAATACAAACGTCGTACAGAGTCGGATGCCTATCTGGGACCCGCATTCGAATTCGCTCGACTTCCTCTCCCTCCATTTGGGGCCACTCCTCCCCCTGGCGTCGTCCCTTCCGTCGGGGTAGCAGCACCCCCTCCCCAGCCCAACCCACCCATCACATTCTGCATCGCTTCCCCTACTCCCACTCCTCCAATGGCAATGTTCGCCATGGAGAGCCCACGATTCTGTTGTGGCGCCTGTCGTACGCCAAACAGGCGCACGTTAGTACCAAGCCAGATCCCAAGATAGGATGTCCCGTGGACGTAAAGCTCGCCCCAGATAAGGGACGAGAGCCATACGAGAGAGGCTTCGGACCACTGTGAAGAATGTATCAACAAGGTGTGAGGGCGATAGAAGAGAGAGGGGTGCGCACCTGAAAGCGGCGAGCCATGACGGGTGGTGGTGGTGGAAGGACATGCTGAATCGAAACAGAGCGCAAGAACTGTAACACAGCAGTGCTCGTCTGGGTGTTCAGCGAGGTCTGCATATCCATCACCTTGGGTAGGAGCTCCGAGATTACGAGCAGGATGGGATCAAGCGGTAGCCCTTGTTGCCACGATGTCACCTACGGTAGAGTAGATAGAGGTCCAGCGTCAGTTCTTCAGTGTTGTATGCCGACGAGGATCCAAAATGTAGCAAGCAGATGCTATAAATAGAGTACGGACCCATTCTTGTGTTGGAACGAATCCATTACGCCCAACACCAGCGGCAGCCAGTCTTTCCAGTTCAGGATCCAGTCTCATCTGCATTACGCGCTGCTCTTCAGAGGACAAAGATATTGAGCCTGATGTCCTCGCACGCATCTTCCCTCGCGCCTTCTCCGACATCGTTGGTGGCGGGAGCGGCGACGGAGGCGTCCCTGACCGTTGGGTCGGGTCATTCATGGCGGCTTCGCTGTCCCCAGCATCGCTCCCCACAGCGCCAGCCCTCCGAGGTGGACTTCGGAGAGAAGCACGCTCAAGCTCAGAGACGAGCGCTGCCCCGCGCACCTCATCATCTTCGTCATCCGAGCCAGCATCGAAGATCTCTTCTCCTGTACCCGTCGAGTCTGTTCGTAATAACGAGACTTTCTCGGGTGGAGGTGGTGGGCCAGTCGTCGGAGCCTTTCCCTTAGCTTGGGCTCCAGTACCAGTGCGGCCAGCTTCCCTCTCTTCTTTCAATAGCTTCACCCTTCGTACCTCCTCGAGACCTTTTGCGAGCGTGAACGTCCCAAGCTCCTCAAAGTTCCTATGTGCTCTGAGAAGCGCATACGTCACGTTCGGGTTCTCCTGAAGCTGGTGGAATATAATACCATTCAGCGCTTCCAACATGAAGAAGACAAGCCGAGGGTGAGAGTCATCCGCGAGGAGGAAGAGTGGGTTTGAGAATGCCGTGAAGAGGTGGATGAGGCGATTGGAGGATTTGACGGTGAGGTGTTGGAGATAGGGAGCAGAGTTGGCGAGAGCGATGATCAGGGCAGGGTAGAGCGAGTTAAGAGAGCCTGAGGTAGTGGCAACTACGGAATAGATCGACTAACAGCAGTGAATGGAACCGTTGAGTTTATGTAGCAGGAAAGAGTAGAGAGAAGAAGATAAGAACATACAGAGACGAAGAAATCCGCCGCTGTCCCGATTGCGACCCACTTCTGCGGTATTGGTATACGAGTGGGCATCGGAGATTGCATCTGCTGCCCGAACCGCTTCTCAGCCGACAACGACTGCATGATGTAGGAGAGGGCGCGACATAGACCATGATGCTCTGTATGGGTGGAATGAGTGCTTATTCATATCATGACGATAAAACTGAATCTTACGGGGCTTATCCTTGTTCTCCAGGCAGTAGCATAGAAGGTATGCCGTTACGTCGAGTAATTTCTCAGACTCCAACAGGTATGCGCGGAATTTCTGATGACAAGGAGCATCAATATCGTCACATTCCATAACAAGATGGTGAACGCACCTTATTGAGCTCAATCATTTTCCAGAAGAAGACAACTGGATGTTTAGGATGTAACAGTGAGAATCAGTCGACCAAAATGACAAGATGGAATACTGACAGGTCTCGAGGATGTACGGCACGGGCTTTCGAGATCCTGGCAAGAAGTTTGCCGTATTTGCTAGATCAGTCGCCAATATCGATAAGATCCCGTCCAGCACAAAGTCAAAGTCTGACGTGCGATGCTATCAAATATCGAGGACATATAACCAAAGAACTCATCAGAGAGCAAGCCTCAAAAGAGAATCGCGAATCGCACATACCAATTTCGCGAGGAAGAAGCGGAATGAATTCGATTGTTGGGCAGATGTAGGCCCAGCAGCACCTCCAGGCGACACGACCATCTCGCTCGGGGGCGCAGCATCGTCCACCTGATACTCCAACAACACACACAAAACGCCCAAGCAAAGCCCTACAAGCCCGCTCCTGCCCTCCTCACCCTTCCTCGCCATGATCAAATGATTATACGGTACACGCTCAACCATACTGCCCAGATTCAAATTACTCGCTACCCCACCGCCTGCATTTCCCGAGCCATCATGGTCCATCGCCGTGTTGAGTAACGAGCATAGAATGGAGAGGACGAGACGCCGCGAGGTGCTCTCGCTGTGCACGAGGTGGGCGGTCCATTTGTTTGGGCGCGCGAGCAGCTCATTTGGCGCGTGGTAGATCGTTTTGGAGAGGAGGATCAGAAGGAAGCGGAGGACTTCGGTTTTGGCGCTGTCGAGCGCAGAGGTAGAGCCAATAGAGGTCGTAGAACCAATGCCCTTGTCCCTTTAGCGAGAGAGTGTGAAATGTGAGAAGGAGAATATTGTCGTTGTTTCAGGAAAATTGGAAGGCATGAGAAGAATAATAACTCACCAAATTACGTATTGGATCTTGTGATGATCGACCTGTACGCTCGTTGGAATGGTGAATCCGCAGCAGAATAGCAGGTCAATCGTATAGCTGAATAGTTCTTCCGCTAATGATGGCTTCAGTTTCGTCTCGAGCTGAGGAGGAGGAGCGGACGCTGGCGGTGGATCATCCGAGGTGCTCGTCGCATTCGAGTTCGTCTGTGTGGGCGTCGTATCTTCGTCGTCATCGTCATCTTCGTCGATAACGAATTGAGGCTCTCCCTCCGAAGCAGCAGGATCTAGTGACGTCGGGACACCTGCCGCAGGTGATACAGGGGGTTGAACGACAGGCTGGCGTTTCCAAAAGAGCTCTTCTTCAAAAGTATCATCGGGGAGCTCAAAGATAACGGGGAGGATCCTGCCTAGAACCCGCAAGCAGTTGAGGACTTCCTTTGAGGGGTTTCGCTCGCCGGCACCTATAGTGCCTGAAGATGAGCCCCATGAGGACGCGAATTTTGGGATGGCGGAAGCAAGGACAGAAGGTGGAGGTGAAGGAAACGTGTGGTCGATGAGGAGGTTCTTGAGCCGGCGCGATACTTCGCGGACAAGAGTTACGATGTTATGCGGAGCTTCGATGAGGGCGCGGCGAACTATGGAACAACGTAAAGAAAGGTCGAGTGGGTTCAACGCGATAGGCAGAAAAGATATTTGTAAAGACTCACTGTCTTGCGGCGTGATAAGAGTATAGACATCTGATGCGCTGTCGAATAGTAGCACGTACTATTGGGGTACGTATCATTTATCATTTGACGCATCAGCACCATGCCTGTCACACACAGGGAGTACACCTCTGAAAGAAATATAGTAAAGACAGACCTGAGACCAGTACGCATCGTCTGTTTCTGCAATGGGAGCCTTCTCTGCCAGGCGGGCGATTCCACTCGGTTGCGTCCGGAAGGCGAGCTTTGGATCGTTTCCTATCAGACCGAGTGACTTTGGCATGAACATCTTTAGACCGCTTTTTATGGCAGATGTTCCTCTTCTATCAGCACTGGGCTACAGCGGCCACGCACTGCAACAAACCCGCACAGTAGGTAATAACTGTAGATGTTAATAGCCAGGTCCAGGGCGCAGTCAGGAACATGTTCGATCTTGTCGAAAGCGGTGACGCTTAACACGCCGGATTGAGGGCCTTGGGCGGGCAGCTAAAATCTCATGACAGACGATGGTGAGGGGAGTATCAGAGGTAGACAATCATCTGTATTATCGCGATGGACTAGACGATCGTCAAGATACATGGAGAAGGCAGATAGTAGCGACGATGGAACGCTCGAGCAACGATGCATGGAGATGGAGGCAGTGGTACAAGGTAATCAAGAAAGGAGAAAAATGGAGAGAGGATTGATGGGTGCTAAAGATGGTATGCAAGTGCAAAAGATGGTGCCGCGGAATTAAGCTCCGTGCAACTTGATCATGGACTTGGAGAGACCCTCTTCAGTGAGAAACTCTGCGATCTTGAGACGCTGATCGCCTTGAAGCTGGATGACTTGGCCAAGCTCTTCGTCTTCAACGAGGGTACCGTTGCACGCGAATTCCTATAATTGGAATGAAAGTGGACAGGGTCCGATGGCCGACGTCAGCCCCATTGTTTTTGGCGCGCGCGTGGAGACACACAGCCGCAAAAGTCAACGACGACGACGACGACGTACCTTCTTGAAAGCTTTGAGGAGTTTCTTAGGATCGTATTCTGGTGAAAGCGCGGGACGATTAGGAGGACAGATCGGGAGCAAAAATGCAATTAAAGGTATGAGTCAAACAATGACACACCTTTGGGAAGACCTTGGAGAGTGGTCAGAGTCTTACGACCATTACGCTGCTGGATACGAATGTGGATGTAGTTCTGCTGCGAGCCAACGTCACGAGTGAGATCCTCGCCGTCGTCCGCAAACGGGTCTATAATAGGAAAAATTTGACATCAACAGCGAGGGGCGGTGCCGCGACGACAAACACGATGACTTGATCAGCGTGAAAGCCCCATGTTTTGCGCGTCATCGAAACGTACCGTTCTTAGTGAAGTTTTGGATCGCGCTCATACGACGATGAGAAGAACTACGGAGAGGCTTGTGGAACGGAGCGAGAGAGAGGAGGACGAGTGTGTTGCGAAACGGGGACAAGCGCGGAGTGGGGAGAGGAGGAAGAGAGGCAAGATCGCTTACTTAACCAACGCGGAAGCGCCCTGTCCTGTTTCCTTTTTGGGTCAGACCACTAAGCAAACCCATCGAGCTCAACCCTACATGACATTCCAGGCGAGAAAACGCCCTGGAGGTGACCAGCCACGCAAGGGGACGCGTGCTGCACCCAAATTTACACATCTCCCCGCTCAACGAGGTGCGCCTGCTGACACTCAAATTTTCAGGACACTCCTTGTGGCCTAACAATTTTATTATCATTCTTCCAGCCAAAAAGCTCAAAGAAGAGTGGATTATAAAGCAAAGGATAAAAAATGCGTATCGGGCTCAGAAGCGACGCGGAGAAGAGTCCTCTGGCAAACCCGCTTTCCCCAACCTCGATCGGTCCTCTCCGTCAGAGGCTGTTATGGAGGAAGGCTTAGCTGTGGAAGATAATAACTCTGGGGACGATGCTGAAAATGATGATTCTGAATCTGAATCTTCTGTCGCTGGTCCTTCTAGGGGTCAGAACCGCCGTTCGCACTCCCCTCCCGCTCGCGAACCAGTCTCCAATGCCTCACACCCCTCAAAGTCCAAAGACAAAGGTCCTTTGGGTGCTCAAACCAAGGCCTCCCAATCTTCAAAACCGACGCGGCCTTCTGGCAGAAACAACTCCCGTCCTCATACCCTCCATAAGCGTAACCATGCGTCCCAATCACGACAGGCCGGTAGTGGTGGTGACGCTGATGCTGAGTCGGCACGTATACGGGAGCTAGTGAAAGAGGCATACTCCCCCTCCAGTCTGCATACGTTCAAGTCGGACCCGCTGAAGAAGCGGGGTAACCGTGATGCGTCGTCCACCAGCAACAGAGGGCGAGGTGGTGGAAGAGGCGGGAGAGGAGGGACGACAGGACGTGGTCAGCCTGATATGAGGAAGCGTATGGGCGCCCTTCTTGCCCAGATCGAGGCCAACACTGGGGGTCATAGTCGTAGTAGTTGAGCATTTCTGCTGCTCCCCCAAAATCCAAACCCCACAGCCTCCGACCCCTCGGTCCCAAATGGCCTAGCAGGGCCCGCTCCTCCGATGTTGAATTGGCTATGACCGAATGCGGCCCGATCAACGATCTAGGATGCGCCACTATGCTCACGGAAGCCTTATGCCAAGCCGTTGTTGTTTCCCCAAGGCCACGTACTCTACTTCATGATTCGCGGCCATCCGCATAGTTTGGCCGACTTGGCAACATAGATTCAACTCATGGATCATCATCGCACGTTTCTACAGACGTAATGTCTTGTTCGGGCGGGAAGCCGTTGTACATCATCATACTGCATGTACGCACACCGTAACTCTCAAGTCTCAGCCCTGTCATCCCCCTTGTCATGTATTCCACGAGCTGATGGGAGAACCTCTCGAATTGTCTATACCTTTTTGCCGGAGACCGCGGGCTCAAATATGCCCGAGTAGCCAAAGATAGAGCCTGCTGCCCCACCTGACTTGGCATCACTACGTCTTACATTCGGCGGCGCATCCTGGATCGGCCTGACACTTCGTGATGCGGACGGAGTTGATATCTCAATAGGCGCTACTACTAACGAGCGACATTTCTGTCAGCTAATGAACCTTACAACTCGACGCGACAAGTTTGTTTACGAAAACTAGACCATCACATTTTGCGTAAACAACGGGTGACGCTGTCTCGTACATTCACCTTCCGGTTTAATCTCTTCCGAGTCTTAATTCCTATACCCGAAGCCCCACATATTTGCATCACCGCCAAACACCCGGGAGTGTGGGCTCATTACGTCTTAGAGGCTCACCCTGTTACATACAGTCGGATGATCATGCGAACCGTCTGCATGGCAGCCGTGTGAGTCACCCTGATCAGCACTTGGGGTATATATGAGCCAGATCGAAGGCTGGGTTTTCAAACTTCACTCCACCAACAGTCACTACCCATTCTCCACCCCATCCACTCGAAACCAAACCAACCTACTCATTTCACGATGAAGTTCGCTGTTGTCCTCGCTTCTCTCGCTGCCCTCATCCCCCTCGCCAGCGCGGTTGACTACCGTCAGCTCATCACCGTCCCTGCAGGCTATTCGAGCGGCACTGACTTCTGCAATGATTGGATCAGCGACTGGTGTGTGTTGGTTCATGAAATTTATTCTCAGTCTTCAGTTGCTATATTATGATACATATACTAACCATTCATTTTCACTGAATCGATATATATCTAGCCACACCAAGGTGACCGCTGAGGCCTCTGACGAGTTCTTCAACAGCGCGTACTGCGTTCCCGGCGATTATCAAGGCAACAACGTTGACACCGAGGCTCTCGCTTACTGCGTCTACTCGAAGCCTTACACCACTCAGCTCGCTGCCACTGAGGGCTCGACCGTTGTCTAAACAGTGAGTAATTGATTCTTGGATAATCATTCGATTTGAGCCCTGACTCACACGAAACGCAGATCTTCTCCGGGACTGGCTCTCAAAGTCAAGCCTCCAATGCAATTACGTACTTGCACCTAACCCGAGAATACACGATCATTGTATGACACTGTTCTTAATTCGTGTGATGTTCTATTGAGATGATGCCAAATGCCAATGTGGAGAACAGCAATGTTGATACTGAGGACTTTAAGAAAGAACAGCCAAGGAAATTAATCTCTTGATATTAATCAAAGTAGGCTGAAATCATTTGATTGAAAGAGAGAGGCTCAGGAGATGGACATAGGCGCAATCAGTGGTTCTGATGGACTTCTCAGTTCTCACGCTTTGTGGACAGCCACTACACATTGCACAAACCTCCTCCACTGCAAGTGCGTGAGCTGTAATCGAGAGCTGAAACAGGTAGTTCTTTTATACTGGAAGCTACACCAATGAGTGAGAATGAATTCTTTGCAGTATCATTCAAGACCTCTTGCTGAGTTGGTGTGATGCCGCACGACTCGCCATCCCCCTCGACTCCGCTTCTATGGCCACAGCACTGCCCTCTCCCCAGTCCATATGGGGATCCAAACTTCCCCGCCTGGAGCCCCTAATAAACGGGATCAGGCGCCCATAAGTCAATGTCTAATATATCAGCCATTGAACACCCATCATGATCGCCTCAGCCTTCAGGCTGCCTCATGGACAACACTACCTCGTGGCTAACATAGAGACGTTGTCTTCGCAACCATCTCCACGACGACGCATGAGTTCCCCCCGCAACGAAAAAGTCTATCGTATCCAAGACGCGATGAGCGGAGGATTTGTTGCGCTATCGGTGATCTCCCTCATAACTGGACTCTACGGGCCTGATGCGTTCAAGGCGGTATCACTTGCCACGGGGGTTTTTTCGATTCTGGGGAGCTGGGCAGCATCGTCTTCGAGGTGACTATACGAACCCTATCCGTTGACCACCCTTGAGGCTATCCAGAGCCTGACATATCTAATCATCATTGCCTTCTATTCGCGCTCTTATAGAAGGTCGATGCTGGCAATACCTCTCTCTCCAATAGACCTCGAGAATGCTATTTCCACTTCCAACATAACTTTGACTGGCTCGCAAAGGATGTCTCCGGAGTTCCCTAATCATCGAGGCAATACACCTGTCACAGATTGGCCACGCTGTCGGTATCTCCCCCGTCGTAAAGTCTATAATTCATATATCTGACCTTTCCGTATCCCTCCTGTCTGTCGTAGTGCGCCTCCGATCGATGTCTCAGCCATCGCTATCTTCAGTGCTCAAGCCCAACTGGACAATTGATGATACCAAGGCTCCTGAGCCACTTCATTTTCGTTCTACAAGTAAGTCTATATATTAAATTACCGGATTTATTGACGGAAACCTGAACTACTTTTCACAGTTCAACATTCCCTCCTGCCTCTCTATGGCGGTCCTTCAGGAGAACCGTTTCTGGCATACAACCCGCAGACACATCCGAATACTCCCTCCGGGTCTCCTGTCTAATCACTCTAATCTCGTCTACCGGGATGTTATCTCTCTCTGGCTTTGAGTTCAGTCATGCTGGTCGTGACACTTTGCTCGCGGTAGTAGGGCCCGAGATGATGCATAGTTCGGTTCTGATGTACTTAAGCTGAATTGTATTCTGTAATAGTGTGCTTAATCCATCTGATTTGTTTCTCCAATCCGAACAGCTCAATGAATGCTTCGACTTGACTGCGGTTCTCGCAAAGTGTAGTTTTAAGGAAGTTCCGCCAATCTGGTCGCTCATAAACCCTAACACGGCCAGAGTAGCCTTTCTCTAAATCATACGAGATCTCAACTGCGCGAGAGCAGCGGCCAACGCTGACGAAGTAGATGGCCACAATTGAATTGAATTGATGACAGGCAGTCAACAGCAGCAAATAAAGGAGTGGCTCGGTAACGTCGACTGTACTTGCTCTCCAAAGCGCGCACTTGGTATCAAACAGTCGTTGCATCATCCCTCTAGTTGAATGTGGCTGAATTAATCTAGCCTTTGGGGGTCCCCCTGTACTGATGCGGATCCTCCAATATCACACCATTGAGTCTCGGTCCCCCGCATAGCCTCTAGACGCTGCCTCCAGGCTGCCTCGTTGATTGCATGCGGCTGTCTCACTGCATAGCCCAATTGGGGCGAGTTAATCCCTCTTCCCGCCCTTCAACGCCGTGCATGCCTCGTTGTCCAGCGCATGAGTTCAGCTCATAGGACCAGATTCCGTCGTATACAGCGTATTGCTAGCGGGGGATTTGTGACGCTTGCTGTTATCTCGCTCATCACAGGCCTTTATGGGCCTGGTAAACTGAAGGTGGTGTCGCTGGCCACGGGTGTCGTGTCAATTCTGGGGAGCTGGGCGACGGCAAACACAAGGTAAGTGATAAGTACTCTGGTCGTCCTCAGCCGTTTGACCGGAATCTAGAACCTTACTTCTCATCATAATTTCCTCGTGTCTGATCATTCCAGAAGCCAAATCTCAGAACTTCCCTTGTATACCGACCTCGCGAGTCCTGTTTCTTCCACTAGTATGACGACTGCTATCCCTCTCCGAACTGTCACTCCGACCACGCCTTATTCTATCCGAAACGCGTCCGCAACAAACGCGCCACGTCGTCAGTTCTTCTATACTCGCGAAGCTCAATGACCCCAAATAACAGATTCGCATTCGCCCTCCCGATATACCCTTCTCTGATAGTACGCTTCCGATCCATGTCTCAGCCATCACTATCTTCCTCATTCGCCGCCGACTGGGTGAACGAACATCCCAAACTTCCCGAGCCGCCTCATGTCCGCGACACGAGTCAGTCCAAATCCAATTGTCTGATCAATCAAAATAGCTACTAATTCACTTAGGTTGGATGACAGTTCGACTCAGCCTCCTTCCTATTCATGGAAATGCCTCTCCTTCACTCGAAACACCTCTGACTGCTAGCTCATCAGCCTTCTCGGAGGCTTCTCCCCTGCAAACGTGATTGTCCCACCAACCACGCACACGATCTGCGCTTTCCTCGTCATTATTAGTTGATCTAATCCTGATCATGAAACCGTGGTTTGAATTTTACTCATCGGTACGACGCAACTCGTTCCACCTTCCTATGGGCCATGGATTCAACTCCTTCGCCACAATACACCACTTCTGCTGTTTTTACATTTATTCCTTCGTTTCTTTTTGGTGCTTCTGTTTGTGCTTTGGGGCCTCGCCTCCTTTCTGGCGGCTACGAGGCTTGCTGATTCTTGACGAATCAAAGGACACTCAATAATATTGTTTGTTTTCTTAACGTATTTCTCCCCCCATCATAGCTTATCCTGTCTTTTTGGATGCGCTCGCTCCCTATATTGCTGTAAATTATGCGTCACCTGGTCGTGCTCGCCCATTCCCTCCCTCCTCCCCCTTCCCCCGCTTCTCCCGCAATGTTTTCTTGGTTCTTGATGGATCATTTGGTACTGAGTGCCGCCATTTTGTTCTTAACATATTTTCTTTTCTTGTCACTATCCAACCTGTTCTTCGCTATTCTTTTTTGGCTAGTCCATATTGTGCTGCTTGTAATATATATCTTCTCTTCAGTGTGGCACCCTGTGTGCTTATGAGCTCCCTGGCCAATTTGAGTTCCTGGGAGTGTCTTGGCGATCGCCGATAGTGGTATCTTATCAAGAATAGGATAATGGAGGCCATTATTGAATGGCTTAAGCATTCAATTTCTTAGTACCAACTTCGGTATCAATCTCAGTACAGAATCTGGCGGTCGGGGAGTGTGATGGAGTGTGATGGAGTGTGAAACACGAAGCTCACGACAGAGCTGTCACAGCGTTCATTTGACGCGAGGCTCCGATAATGCACCCTCGATTCAGACTTCTGGAATCGCCACGATATCATTGATCTCAATGCTTTGAATTGTCGGTCATTTAGAGCCTGCAGGATTACACGGTCAAATCGTGGAGACAGAAAACAATCTACGAGAATCCCAGCGTCGAGAATAGCATTGTCAGGTGGTGCTCAACTAGGAAATGGACGTCAGAACGACTCGTAGAGCACTCTCAATATTTGATAGAATCACTCTCCACGTCAACTGGGATGTAAGTCGGAATCCTAGTCGAGTCGGGCTATCTTTAGAGGTCTGTAGATCACAGGTCTGTGGTCGAACAGAAGAGATCGTAACTATATTCTTTGCTGATCCCACAGATTTGAGCGGTTGCCGAGTATTTATTCATATGTAGTACTGTGAACGTGCGCCAGTCGGGATCGGCTTGACATGCCAAGAATCATGTGGATCTGGCGGGAGCAGCTGTAACGAGTCATGAGATTGTGCATCGTTACAGCCTTTGAATCACGATCGATGGACGAGGTAGTGGCATTGTGCCACTGCCTCACGGTCGGAAATGCCCAGTCTGTGAGAATATACCCATAGCAATGAACGGGGTGAATTAGCCCATTGATATTGTGGCGCTTCAGCGCCAGGGCGTGCACGTCCCTGTAGTGCTGGCCAAGCGTAGCTGAAGATGTCGAAAAGGCGAGTCTGAGTATCAGGGAAGGGATTTTTTTTTATAGATATATTGCCAATGGGTTCATCTATATGTTGGGCCCATGAAGGTTGCCAAGGTTGAGATAAGCTCTGTTGGAGGTTGATTGGGACGTGCGAAAACCAGTTGCCCTCGGCGACATTGTTCTCTTCAATCATGCCGGCAATAAAGTAGCCCCGCCAACCCACGAGCTTCGATTGTAGAAAACCGAGGATGTGCGCTCCTCGTCCCCGCCACATCCTTTTCCCCCTTCTCTGCGGTTTCAGTTGCGGCTTCCTCTATTGTTATATAGTGCTTCCGACATAATCAAGCAGAAGGTCTTTGTTCTGAGAGTCTTCTGAGTCTTTTCTTGGCTTGATCTGCGCCTGTGAAGCGCTCTTGGTCTCGATGAGCGACCAACAAATCATCGAAGCGATTATTGCGATTGCCCCAGGAGTATACAACTCGAATGTGAGTCAGGGTATATCCCAAGCCCCATGTTCTGTGTAGTCCGTTCTTCTGTGCACTGAATGTGGAGGTCTACAATTTTTATGTGCATAGTTGGCTTTCCGTGCGTCCTCGTACCTCCCTTTTCTTGCCCCTCGTTATGAAACTTCGCTGGAACTTCGTATCCAGTTTCTTCCGCTGTATGGTTTTTCTGGGATTGGGTCATTTCAATAGACGCAGAGGTAAGTACCTACAGCTAACATCAGAGCACACAGTACTAATATTCACGATGTATTAGGTTCAGCTGTTCTGGGGGAAGAAATTGGTACTCCTCATCCGATTCCGAGGTAATCTGGGGTTACGCGAAGCTGACATACCTTCTTCCATTAGAACACAGGCTCCCTTCTATATTTTTCCAATCGGTTAGTGCCAGTCTCAACGCCTAAGAGGGCCCATCTGATCGTCCGACCGTAACTTGATAGAATTCTTGCCGTTGCCACATTATTGTTTGTCCAATGGTTATCGCATCTGGCGTGAATACTGAAACCTTCATATCTTAGGGTACATTTCCAAAGTAAGCGTCGTTCCCCGGTGGGTGCTTGACGAGTTTGACCAGTCACTTTGCTATCCAGCCAGCGTGCGGCCATTGAGCTTGGCCCAGAGCGCAGAAATGTAAGCACAAGCCGTCCATAAGCGGCCAGATGACCTGGGGGCTTATTCCATGTGGTGATCGGCCGTGCCCTACAGGTGTAAACCCCTCGTTTTCAGCCTCTTAGTTCTCAATGGGATCAGCGGTTTCATTGTGCAAAGTGAGCCTAGATTTCAGTGTGAAGAGTGGAACAGGATGAATAATCCCCTCTCGTGTTGACGACTGGCACTCGTAGCCGTACTTGTGCTGAGGACCTATGCGTTGTGGGACTGTAATAAGTGGGTATTTTGGTTCCTCATGGGCCTCAATGCAGTGAGTACCGCGACCCCCTTATAATCGTGGCCGTAAATGCTTATGTTGTTTCCGGCTAGTCTGCGACTATTGCCCAGCAGGGTCTTGTCTTCAACATTTGGGGGAAACACAACTTCACTGTTATTGGGAACCCCCTCCCTGTCCCCTACACTGGGTGCCTTGTTAGTTTCACCAAAGGAACATGGGAGAGATACATTCCTATCCTTGTTTTCGAGTTTGGTAAGTGCTAGTCTATGCATATTAGACGACTTGATGTATTGATTCATAGTTCTGGTCCATTAGGGGTGGTGTTTTTCCTCCTGGTAAAGTTTGTCGACTATATCCGCCAGGGCAGAAGCAATCGAGTGTTGTATATTCTGTTCCGAGATGGTAAGCTCTGTTGTGCTAGATTACGCGAGAGGGTTACTCATCTCAGCGCCAAGGCTTCATTGAGTTTAGTGGTCAGTATCCTCCAGCATTGTCACAGTCAGTTTAGCCACTCAACGATACCGTGTCATCACACTGGATATAGCTGTCACTGGTGCGTTCTAGGATATGCTAGTGATGATATGATTTTGGTACCATTCGCTGACGTCGTCCTCATTAGTGTGCTCAATGCTCAGCCTATTAATCGGCATATTTGATTACGTATGGTCTCAATCGCTGGCTAATACCGTCCGTAAATCTGAACGTTTAGCATTTATCAGGATGACTCCGCCAATCTTGACCTCATTACCTTTGACCTCGTGTCCTCCATTTCCATCATTTGCTGCGCTCGCATGCTACTCAATATTCGAGACGTCATGAAGCTGTCGGACCCATTGGACACTACAAAGCCAAACCCATGGTCCCTTGATGACTCCTTTGATGAAAGATATGGCGGAAGTAGCGGAAGCGGCGGGCATACCGCTGGTCCTCAAAGTGAAACGAGTCAAGTCGACATGTTTGACACTTTCTTCCGCAGCATCCAGCAGCCAACAAGCGCCACCAATGCGGCTGACGATCAGTTTGATGCGTTTTTACCCACCGTCTATGACCCTGATGCGCCTGGGGACAGCGGAGATGCAAAGGGGAAGGAGATCTCTCGAGAACCCGTCGGTTTGGCTTCTGGTTCGCATCACGAGGCTGACAAAACGCTCGAACGAATGGATAGAGCTTGAAGTATGGCCGGAGATGGTATAAGACAACATACGCGCTGGCGAGGGCGAACGGTTAGGTACTGGGGACGATGACTCTGGCGCAGTACCGTACCCCACGATCGGACATGTCCTGCATGTGAGAATATACCCATAGCATTAAACGGGGTGAACCGGCCTTGACATCATGACGCTTTGACTCCACGTTGCGTGCGCTCCAGCTCTGGTCAAGCATGGTTGAGGATGCCGAGAAGTTGACTCTGAACGTTATGGAAGCCAGTTCGTAGCTGCACTACCAATGGGTTTGTACACATGTTGGATACAGGCTGCCAAGCTAAGACGAGCTTTTTTTGGAAGGTGATCGGATGTGCGGAGGTTGTTACTCTTGCCGAGATTACTCTCCTCGATCATGGCGGCAATAAAGTAGTCAGGCCAACACATGAAAACTGAGGATGAGCGCTCCGTATCCC
>WIDE01000066.1:129177-171087 GCA_015039315.1 Clavulina sp. PMI_390
CCGTGCTGATATTTTTGCTGAGTCAGATTCAGCTCTTCTGGGGGAAGAAACTGGTACGTCCTATCGCCCTTCGGAGACTAACCGGTCAGACGAAGCTTACCTACTGATTCACTGTAGAATACGGGCTCTGCGCTATACTTCTCCAACCGGTTAGCATTAGCACAATTCTGGTAAAGGCGACCCTTCTAACTGCTCGCCTGTTATCAACAATAGGCTGATGGCCGTAGCCACATTCACGTGCGTCCAACGGCTATCATGCTAATATTGTTCATACTGATACATTGGTATCTTAGGTTACATTTCCAGAGTAAGCGCTATTAGCTGGGGGGTATTTTCTGAGCCTGACCGTTTGTCTCGCTAATCAGCCAGCGTACGACCACTGGCCCCGACGCTGGGCGTCAAAATGTATGTCTTCCACCTTTGGATGCACTCTGTGTGGTAATCACAACTGCCCCATAGATGTAAACCCCTCGTGTTTAGCTTCCTTTCCGTCAATGTGATCAGCTGTTTCATTGTGCAAAGTGAGTCAAGTTGTTCTGGTGAAATAGGAAGAAACGATTTCATTCTACTTGAACGACTGGTACTCGCAGCTGTCATTGTGCTCAGGACCTATGCATTATGGGACTGTAATAAATCAGTATTTCGGTTCCTCATGAGCCTTAATGTGGTTAGTACCCTTCAGTATCGAGGTAGAGATCAATGTTCACAACTGAACCTCGGAATAGTCTGCTACGCTCGTCCAGCAGGCTCTCATCTTCAATATCTTGGGAAAACATGATTTGACTGTTGTTCGGAATCCTCTCCCAGTTCCATATACCGGTTGTTTGGTGAGCTTCAATCGAGGGACATGGGAGCGATATGTACCTATCCTGGTTTTCGAGTTTGGTAAGTGTGGGTTCATTCGAGATAGCCTGTGTACGTCACATACTGATCCACGCACTGTGGATCAGGCGTGGTGTATTTCCTCATCGCAAAGTTTGGTAACTACGTCAGCCAAGGCAGAAGCAATCGGGTGTTGTATGTTTTGTTCCGGGATGGTATGTTTCTCATTACGCGACACTGTCATACCAAATGAGACACGGAACCTTACTGACCTCGGTCCAAAGGGTTCATTGAGTTTATTAGTGAGTGGCTCACTGTTCCAATGCCTTTTCAGTGAGTTCAGTTGCTCAATGACCGCGTGTATATCACAATCGGTATAGCCGTCACTGGTGTGTTTGATTATTCTCAGAACGATCTGGCTCAGCTTTGTCAACTCACTTTTGCTTGTAGTATGCTCGATGCTCAGCCTCTTCATTGGCATATTCGACCATGTATGCCTCCAAGAACCTGCCGGTATAATACAAGCGCTGAGTTCTCACACGAATTAGGGGGGTTCAAATAATCTTGATCTTATCACCTGGGACCTCGTTTCTGCCATTGCCACAGTCTGTTGCGCTCGCATGCTACTCAACATTCGAGACGTCATGAAGCTGTCGGACCCGCTTGACACCACGAAGCCAAACCCATGGTCCCTTGACGACTCCTTCGACGAAAGATATGGAGGAGGTGGTGGAGCCGGCAGGCATGCAGCTGGAGCCCAAAGTCGAGCAAGTCAAGTCGACATGTTCGACACTTTCTTCCGCAGTGGCCAGCAGCCAACGACCGCCAACAACGAGGCTAACGACCAGTTTGAGGCGTTTCTACCCACCGTCTACGACCCCGAGGCATCTGAGGATAGCATACATGCGAGGGGGAAACATATCTCTCGGAACCCTCTTGACTTGGCCTCTGGTTCACATCACAAGGCTAACAATAACTCGAACAAATGGATCGAGCTTCAAGTACAAGAGAAGATGGCATGAACAGACAAACAACCAACGGGGGCCAAACGACAACCAATCGGCAATCCTCCGAAGAAAAAGCAAGGGGAGGGCCTAGAGACTTTCTACCAACCAACACTACCGCCCACTTCGGACCGCGTTAGCTTGCGGGCCGCCAAGGGAGTCCCTCCACTCTCACGCAAAGGGCCTACCATATATACTACTTGTACGATTATACTTTATCCTTCGGTTCCTGGAAATCACAGCTGTTGAGTCCTCGGCGACTAGATGGAGTTCTATTTCTCCACTAGGCTTCATATTTGCATGAGCCGTTGTTCGGGTCCAACGGCTTGTCTCTTGCCCTGATCAGCGAAGATATTAAGATCCTCTCCGAATTAGGGCTGACACTAGAGATAGATTTACAATGACAAGCCAATACGGAATGTGGGCTTGGCCCGAGCTTCCGTCCACTAAGGAGACCTGGTTGAGAAGATCCCCACCGGAATATTTCTTATCATTAAATGATCCATGTCTCACTCATTCGTGTTCACTCATTGGGAAGGTAACCCTTATATATCACTTGGGAGTTTTGCAGTTGGGCGATTAATATTCTCCCGTAGTGTGCGGGATCCCGACGCTTGGTCTGACCGGCGTAGCGCGGCACCCTCAAGTTGGGAAGCTCAGGCTTTATATATTTTCGGCATTCTGCGTCATCCACGATAGTCGGGCATGAACGGCCCTCTCATCTACTAGACGCACATCCAAAGACCGAGGTTCTCAGCTTTGAGCATCCAGTCATAGTGGGCCTGCGGGCGCCTAATGACTGGGGACGACACGCGCATCAGTGGAGTAGTCAATACGACTCTATCCATTACAGGACCTCTGCGATGTGAGGCTGGTACCTCTGACGGCATCTCCGGAGCTCTTCGATTGACAGATTGGTTGCCAAATGATCGAGAATCATCCCTCGCCATTCATGTGACTTGATGTCCCAAGGAATCTTTTACTGTTGATGTTGATGCTGATGGGGTCGTGTGCCAAGACGAGCGTCATCTCTTGGTAAAGATAACGACCTTGACCAGTGTAGTGGCAACGACCCTATACACGTGTTTTGTTACGGATTTCAACTACAACTGATGGGCGAGATCGGTGGCACTAGTAACGACACCCCAAACTTGGCAATATCCAGTCGAGATGTCACTATTATACATGAATTGCCAGTACTTATGAATGGGTGAATCGTTGCATTGCTCGGTGCCTATTGCATTAACATCATGGCGCCTGGGCTCCAAGCTGTGCGTGCTCTTTGCCCGGATGCATGGATACGGTTGAACCGCTTGGAAAGATCTTCCTGGAAAGGTTACAGATGCAAGACTCAGGGTTAGCGCGTAGGAGAGACCAATGCAGAGCAACCCAAGTCAAGAGGAACTTTGGGCGGAGGCTGATTATATCGTGCGAAAAATGGCTCGGGGAGGCCGGTGGCGTGGTGCCTTTTGCCTCCACTGTTCACGTTGATACCGGTGAGAGATAAACTCCGCCCAACCCACACCCTTCTCGCTGAATCCATTCATCAGCCTTATCTCCATATATAGAAAACTAACGATGCATGCTCTTCGTTCCCGCCACATCTTCTTCCCCCTCGTCTGTCGTCTCGATCAGTGGCCGCCCTGGACTCGATTTTTCTTATTTCCACTGCTCAGTGACTGCAACATATCTTATTTGGGGTCCTTCCCAGTGACGTGCACGCGTTATTTGTGCCCGTCAGCAACTTTTGCACCTCGATGAGCGAGCAAGATGTTTTGGAGGCGATCATTGCGATAGCCCCTGGGATAGAAAATTCCAATGTGAGTTTGTTTCAAACAATATGCCATCTTTTCTGCCTCTCTCGCTTGCCTGGAGTCCGAATACTGAGCGTTCATGGGCTGACTTCATCAAACCTGCAGATGGCCTTCAGTAGGACCCTTCTTCCCGTTGTCCTGAAAAGCCCTTCTGACGACTCTTTCCCTGCCACATTGTCTATAGTGTCTTCGGCGGTATGGTTCTTCTGGGATTGGGCGATTTCAATCGATGCAGAGGTAGGGTCGCTTCAATGCAGGTTCCGACGAGCCACTCATCTTTGCCATGCGTCAGGTCCAACTATTCTGGGGGAAAAAACTGGTGAGCTCACTATCGGATAAGGTGAAAAAATACATGGTGCTCACCTCTCTGGGGGCTTTAGAATACCGGATCGATTTTGTACTTTGCCAATCGGTCAGTGTTGGTCCGACCAACTCAGAGTGCTCCATCTGACCGTCTCTTATTCATCTCTAGGCTTCTCGCCGTTGTCACATTGCTGTGCGTTGTAAACTCATGCTACGTCGTCTTTATGTTGGATACTGAAGCCTTGCTATCTTAGCTTACACTTTCAGAGTAAGCGCCGTCCCATCATCGATACTGCAACAAATTGACCGAACTTCGCGCTCCTCAGCCAGTGTGCGACCACTGACCTCCACCCTGAGCTCCGAAATGTACGCCCATGTCTCTCAGAATGATCAATTTGCTCCTTGTACTGATTGCATGCGATGACGGCTCATGTCCTACAGGTGCAAACCTGTCGTATTCTGTCTCCTGGTCCTCAACGGAATTAGTGGATTTGTTGTACAAAGTGGGTCCAAACTACTGGTCGTGCGGAACGAGGTGTCTTGATCTCACATCAAAAAACAATACACGTAGCTGTCCTCGTGCTTCGAACTTATGCCTTGTGGGACTGCAACAATTTTGTCTTCTGGTTTCTCATGGCTCTCAATGCGGTTAGTGCTTCCGCGCCCCTGGTATTCAAGCTCCAATTAATGTCAACGAATTAATTGGTTCAAAACAGTCGGCGTCGATTGCTCAACAAGGCTTGATCATGAATCTGTGGGGCAAAAACATCCTGACCGTTGTTTGGAACCCTCTCCCAGCCCCATACACCGGATGCTTGGTCCAGTTCAACATAGGAACATGGGAGCGATACGTCCCCATCCTAGTATTTGAGTTTGGTAAGCGTCCCGTGTATATACCATATTATTATTCTTTTTTTCCCTCACTGATACATCTGCGCCCGTGGATCAGGGGTAGTATTTTTTCTCCTAGTTAAGTTCATCGCCTACATGCGCCAAGGCAGGAGCAACCGTGTTTTGTATGTTCTGTTTCGAGATGGTAAGTTGTCTTTCTTGCGCAAGGTAACTGGAGGTTCACTGACCTCTGGGAAAGGCTTTATTGAATTTAGTGGTGAGTGTAATCGTGATCCCTCTGGGCAAGCCCAGCTGGTTAACGACTCCACGTTCCCTGCCAATTGTAGCTGTCAGTGGTGAGTTTTCCCCTTTCCGCATTAGGATGTGGTCTTGCGGTTTGCTTACTGATAATCGCCTCTCAGCTTGCTCGATACTTAGCCTGTTAATCGGCATATTCAGTTCTGTAGGCATCTTACAGCTTTTGAAGCTTTGATGATCACTTACCCCACGTGTCGTTCAGGGAGACTCAGACAACCTCGATCTCATCACCTTTGATCTCGTCTCTTCCATCTCCGTCATCTGCTGCGCCCGCATGCTGCTCAATATCCGAGATGTCATGACCTTGTCGGACCCACGTGATACCACGAAACCCAATCCATGGTCGCTCGACGACTCCTTTGATGAGCGGTATGGAAGCGACGGACACACTATCACTGCCCCTCCAGAAGAGAGCCGGATGGACATGTTTGAGTCTTTCTTCCGGAACAGCGAGCAGGTTCCAAACACTGCACATATGGCTGATGAGCAGATCGATGTGGTTTTGCCGATCTCATCCGACCATGTACCGCCGGAGGATTCTACGGACGCTAAGGGGAAGCGGGTCTTACGAGAACCTGGCGGCGTCGCCCCCCAATCGTATCGTGGGCCAGAAGGCTTGGATGAATGGATCGAGCTTGAGGCGCGATCCGAGATAGTTTGATGCGCTCCCTAGTAGTGTACTTCTCCTTCTACCTAGACTGTCTGAGGACATTCCCGCCGATAGGCTCCGGGCTGGCGCCCGGCCTGGTGAACTCCAGTTACCTATGTTTATTAGCTTATACCACTCGGAATACTCTATGTTACCCCATTGTAATTGCTATGTGTTGTAGATAGATTCTGTGGCGATTATGGATACCAGCCTTTGATTTTGTTTAGTGGGATCGCCAAAGCATTGCTCTCATTCTGCTTGTCCGACTTATCAATATGATAGTTTGTTGCAGAGTATCCTATAGCGTTCAGTATCTCTGATCCTATGACTGCCCATTGACCTAATCTTCATATCGTGCATAAGGTGATGGCTTCGCCTCTAAGTGAGTAGATGACAAAACTAGGATTTCTTTCGAGGCAGATGGGTAATATGTGGCTTGATTGGGAATGGTATATATGGTAGAACCTTGGCAAGCCAAGGTATCCTCCAAGCTCCCCACGGGCCAGCACGGTGCGCGAGAGCTTTCAGGCGTCCGGACTTGTTTTACATGCATAAGATAGAGCTTCGACAATCATAGAGAACGATCCCAGTGCAGCATGTGTATCGCGGCTTTGCTAATATCGCTTCAAGCTCTATCCTCCAACCCCTCGTTGGAGCCCATATCAGCAGGTTCTCGGGAGACCCCCTTTCCCTTGATATCTACTGGATCCCTGGATGGTGCATGATTCGACACAACTGGCGAAGTTGCCTCAGCTTGCTCGCTAGGGACGCTTGTCATATGCGTTGCACGCTCGCTATTGCCGAAGAAAGATTCGAACATCTCGACTCGACTTGTCTCTGGAGGAGCGATCACCGTGTGTCTGTCAATTCCATAGCGCTCATCGAATGAGTCGTCCAGCGACCAAGGGTTCGGCTTTGTGGTATCGAGGGGATCAGAGAGTGTCATGACGTCTCGGATGTTGAGTAACATGCGTGCGCAGCAAATCACCGAAATAGAAGCTGAGAGGTCAAAGGTGATGAGGTCGACAACGTCAGAGTTTTTCTAGAACGTATTAGAATAGAGTTAGTGGTTGCATGACGTTAGCACCTCATCGAATATGTACCGGACCGACTATGCCAAGCAGGAGGCTAAATATTGAGAATACTATGAAGTGATATAGTGATGAGCGATTAAGATCGCGGAATGACAGGAATTATTGAAAACGTACAAGTGACAGCTAGAAATGACACAGAAAACGTGCTGAATGAAGAGCCAGACTAATCATGAGGTACTGGAACAGACTGACCGGTGAATTCAATGAAGCCTTCCGCCTAGCATCAGCATATATCCTATTGCCAATAGTCAAATCGAGGGCTTACCATCTCGGAATAAAATATACAGCACACGGTTACTCCTGCCTTGGAAGATGTAGGCAACAAACTTGACGAGGAGGAAAAACACCACGCCTAATCCAAAAGGTAGTTGCGTCAGCGCGGGTACCAAAAGCACTGGATGGAATGCGCCCATCCTCACCAAGCTCAAATACGAGGGTAGGTACATATCGCTCCCACGTGCCTAGCTTGAAGTCGACCAAACACCCTGTGTAGGGAGCAGGAAGAGGGTTGTATATAATGTCGAGGCCACGCTTTCCCCATATATTCATGATGAGACCTTGCTGTGCAATCGACGCAGACTGGTTGAAGGGGATTGTCTACTTAGATAACCGCTCTCGGTACGGTTATTCGTAGAGGGCACTGACCACATTGAGAGTCATTAGGAACCAGAAGATCCATTTACTACGATCCCATAAAGCATACGTGCGAAGCACGAGAACAGCTATGTCCAATAATTGACCACGTGAGATCAAAATCGTGGGTTTATCCGTGGGTAACGGTACCGACTCACTTTGCAAAACAGATGCACTGAGCCCGGTGAGGATTAGAAGGGTGAATATCACGGGTTTACACCTGTCATATCGTGGAACAGGAATGAGATAATTGTGGTTTCTGTGGGAAGCAGCTTACATATCAGCACTCAGGGTAGGATTCAATTGTCGCTCGGTAGCTGGAAAGTGAGTGATATGGTCAGCCCTCCATAACACCTATCACAATATACCCCCTACTTTGGAAATGTAGCCTAAGAGAGAAACGGCTCAGTGTCATATGCTGTGTGCTGACTCCCTAGACGAACAGTAATGTAACGACGGAAAGAAAGCTAAAAGGAAATCGGGTTGAGTGATTGGAGACTCTTCAGTATTGATCGGTCCTGGACTGACCGGTTGGAAAAATATAGCACTGAGCCCGTATTCTAGACAGTTATAGGATGGATATTTAGCACGGCTCAAAGTTTTCTTGCTCATGGAAGACGTACCAGTTTCTTTCCCCAGAAAAGCTCAATCTGGTGGGTAGCAATGATTGTCAAGACCACCACTCGCGAACACACATTGGCAACACCAGCCCCACCTCAGCATCAATCGAAATAACCCAGTCCCAGAGAAACCAGACAGTAGAGGACACTAGGTATGAGCAGCACGGAGAGTGTCAAGAGGGGAGGGTGTTATGATGAGTGAGAAACGAAATCCCCTACCGAATACCAGCTAGAGATACGTCAGTTCTGGCCACTCGTTCATCGACAGGGGGCGAAGTCAAACAAATGAGCCAGTGTTTTGCCCTACTTACTTTGGAAACTTCGATGGTAGGGACCATAGCAATGATTGCTTCCAGAGCATCTTGGTCGCTCATGACGGTCGAGAGCCTTCCGTAGTAATGAATGGAGTGCGCGAAGCACTCAGGAGTGCCTCGCACAGAACGAAGTCAAGGAAAAGGGTGAGGATGAGGTTGGGCAGCCAGTGATGAGACAAAAGATGTGGGGGGAAATTTGAATGTGGCGCTGGGAGGCACCCAGATTACGGCTCTATATAGCAAACCAAGGCCGTGTCAACAACATTGATCATGTAGCAGAGCTAATTCATCTCTCACCAAGCCAGATTATCGGAGGTAAAGCAAATGCCTTGAGAACTACCACCAGTCGTTGGTCCTCCTGTTCCTCATTTGAGTTCGTTCACACGATCCACCCATGTCACAGCCTCTCTCGAATTAGTACAGTCATCTTTGCATATCTACTCGTTGTACATCCTAGAATTGTCACGAGAGATACTTATCAACCATTTTTGGCCGCACGTTTCTTCTATATAAAGCTACGTTAAGAACGCCTGCGCGTCATGGAGACCCAGTGTCACAACCTGGATGAGAAAAATAGCCACTGTGTAATGCAGCCGCCTGAGTTTTGCAAGATGTCAGTAAGTTGTGGAGTTTGGGGCACCCACAGCGGCGATGAAGGGAAACGATTCACCATCAGATTCAGCAGGGGCATCGATTGGCGGTTGCCGTGAACGCAACTTATTTGAATAGTGAGTGGCTCAATGCAAGGTGTCGCGTGACTCGACACAGTGTGTGGACAAGCTCACATCTCCTCGTTGAATGACCTGCCAGTATCTCTGTAGCCCTGCGTGATATCCACTCTTCTTATCTTCTGGTTCTCATTTCTTGCTGGTCAGTATCCAGCCACAACTAAGGTGTTCCTCACAAGCGAGCGCATCCATCCCTGACTGTGACAATAAGAATATTGGACTCGCTTTGCCTGACTACTTGACGTCTTAACACGCGACGAGATCACAAGGCACAATCTTGGAGACTCCTATCTCGACTGCGATCAATCTCTCCCGATCTTATCGCTCGCCACCACACCTAAGAAAACCATGTCAGGTCGACGAATGCCCATGATAATAGGGCAGCCGCCTTGCATTTGGTATACCTCTGATGGCGACTGCGGTGCTTATAGCCATAAATCAGATCTACTATCGTAGACGTAGAAGAGTCAGCAATGAGGAGTCTGGAAAGCACTCCGAGATCATTCGGCTTCGACTCCCCAGATCGATCGAGAATATCAGCTGCGTGGGTGAGCTTGATGCTGGTGACAACTCGATGGACCACGTAGTGGTAAATCTTGTGCACAGTCATGTGAGGAGCAGCTGAGAGACCGACCGCTATATTGAGGGCTAGCCGTGCGGCGATGATTTCATTGCTGCATCCCCCTTCATACGATCTTATGCAGCAAAGCGCGGATTTTAAGCTGGTCATTTGGTCTAATTCATCAGGAGGCAATCTCGCTCGTCGTTTCTGCCTCCTCTAGAGATTCGAGCATCTTGTGTTTGCGCTGAAGCTTCCTGAAGCACAGACTTTCCTGCTGCGCAGCGCGGAACTGTGCTCCGCCCTCCCACGAGGGGAGAATATCCCTCTATTTCCATCGGATTTATGGAAAGAGCTCCGTACTACATGGGAGATCCTCACTGGTCCACACCGTGTTAGAGGGCCTGAGCTTTTTGTTTCCCGGCAATCAGTGGTATACCAATGGGAGCCATATTTAATGACTGGAAAGTGCATAAAGGGCATTTTGCTCTACGATGGCGCTCGCTAGGCAGACCTTGAACAGCCAAGCATCGCGCCCTTATGCTCATCATCGGATATTCTGTATTTTCTCCTGGTAGACTTTTCGTGGCCGTATGTTTCGCTCGGTGCTACTGGATGGTTAACCACATAGCCACATGCTCGTTTATCGTCATTGGTACTTCCTCTCGGGCTATATCACTACTTAGATTCTCTCCTGTTTCCCTTGTGCTGCCTCACTGCTCACCATAGCTCTCGTTGTCCTCATTGCAAGCCTGCTCAATTGTTGATGTCGCCAGTACCATTGTAGACCAAATAATAACTCCCCTATTTTTCCATCAATTCTTGCTGCTCGTTCCTGCAGGGATTTGTGAGGGTTCCAGGCCCTTTGTTGTTGTTGTGGGCACTGATTGAATTGCCGGGCGCAAAACAGGGCTTGGCGGCATTTACCGTCGGCGCTTAGGTTACGTTTCCATCATCTCTCCCTCCTCCCATCGTCGCTACTGACGTTCTCGTCGTCTCTTCACGTTCTCTATCCCTTCCATTCCTTCGAAAAACACACTCCAAATGAAGGCTGCTATCTTTTTCTCTGCTACTGCCCTCGCAGTCGGTGCTCTTGTTAGTGAAATCGCTATTATGTTGCTGTTGTGCCTGGTCGCCCATCACTCACACACATCAATCGCTCCGCTTTTTCTTTCTCGTTTTGCTTTTTCGTGTTTTCTTCTTCTCTTCTAGGCGGACTCGTACATCCCTAGCGGCATCTCCGCCAACTGCACCAGTTTCCTCACCTCCCTTGACTCCGACTCTGGGTTGCAGACCTGCACCAACTGGCTGTTGACAGCGACCAAGGCGTATTCCTCGTCAAACGCGTCCTCTTCCGACCTCACCTCCACCCTCTCCACTCTCTGCAGCTCCACGTCGTCGTGTGACAACCCATCCATCCGTGGCCTCCTCTCCAACTTTTACATGTCATGCGCGCCTGAGATGGAGAACAACAACGCCGATGTGATAGCCCTCTACGACAACCTTTATACCATGATGCCCTTCCGTGCTGCTATCTGCGCCACGGATGCCACCACTGGGGGCTACTGCGCATCATACATCTCCTCGTCGAGTGGTAATTCGCGCAAGCGCTCCCTCCCCACCGTTGATGGCGCCGCGATGCAAGCTGCCGGTACTCCCTTCCAGTTCCTGCTCCCCACCTCCCCCTCGAGCGACCTCTGCACCGCATGCAGCAAGAGCGTCATGCAGGCATGGGTGACCTGGGAAGCCACACTTCCCTACCCCTTGGGCCTGATCCTTTCGCCTATCCTTGGTGGCCAGAGTGCTCTGTGGTCTGCCATGGACAGTGCGTGCGGCTCGAGCTTCATGTCGACCATCACTGCCGATGCCAATGCTGCCCCCCTCGCCGCTCTGGCGAGTGGCTCGGCTCCCTCGACCAAGCCTGTGTTCAGCGCATTGCTTGGTGTTGCCGGTCTCGGAGCCGCTTTGATGTTGTAGAAGATGAAAGGGTCTTCCGTTTCGTTGCAGCCGCGGGTAGTGCTTGATTTGGGCCGGAGGTTATTTTTGGATTCGTGGAAGTGATCTGCCTCGATGGAAACGATTCTTTCTAGTCCTTTCCTCGTCCCACACTCGAGCCGTCATCAATAATTCCTCCCCTTTCGAATCAACTCACACGTGGCATCACGCCCTTTTCCTTTGTCGTCGCATCCCTCTACTTGAGTAGTCCTCTCTTCCATATACCCTACACTCTTTTCCTATCCTACTACCTACTCTTGGTCTCCCCGTTTTGTTGGTCGCCTTGTTTCGCTCTACGCGAATTTTCCCGCCTCTCGTCCAAGTCCTACTTTGTTATCTATTCATCGCAGTTTGATCCCTGCTGATCTTTCTCGATCTTCGGTCTGACTACTGCTTAGCTACAGACCTCCTCAGCCCCCTGGTGGTGCTGGCTGGCTACGATTCCGACCCTCACTACCTAAAGAAACAAGGCTGGGGAATCATAGCTAATAATATCTTTATAACATTACTTTGCAAGTGTGCCACCTATCGTCTGACTTGAGCACGATCGAGGTCTTGGTTGTGCGAGGACGAGAATGAGAATGAGAATCAGGGTGGCGAGCAGCGTCCAGTGTTCAGTCCGACCGTGGGAAGATTTCCCCACTATCTCTGTGTCTGATAGTGACACAACACCCTCGTTCACAGGACCTGTCTGAAACACCGGGTGAACACTGGACTATCAACCGCTCTATCTCTCTCTCAAGTGTAACTCCCCCAAGTAACCCTTCCTGAGATAGTAGAACCTGTCTAACCAACTCTAAGGGTCAGCAACGAGGCTCGACGCTGGGTTGAGGCATTTAAGATGTCGACGTCGGAACCGACCTCTCCGCTCTCGACGAGCTCCTACGAGATAGTGTCTGACGACGGCCATGATGTCTCAGGACAGAACGCTCATGTAACAGGTGCCCCTATTGGCCCTAATGCTCTGAATGGCCATGCTGGCACGTTCATGGGTGTCGTGGATGATACGGATAGCGGGGATGAGCCCGACCCTATCAACGTCAGTGGAGCAGTGGATAACCACCCGAGCTCCCCTCATTCCACTAGCAATGGCGACGAGGAAGATGATGCCTCCGATTCGGGTTCGGACTGGGAGCATATTGTCGTGCAGCAGGGGGGGCCCATTGACGGGCACATCATCCCTCCCTCTCATCCCGCTTCAGTTGCCCAACAACCTAGCCCCACTGTTCCAGCTACAGGGGCTGATGTTGGGAGTGCGAGCGTCCCTAGCACCTCGTTGGGCCAGGGGCTCGAGACGGCAGCGCAATCTCCGCCCCCGCCTCCGCCCCATGGCGGGCTGCAACTCGAGGTTGTCCAATTGCCCGCATCCGCATACACATCCGCGCCCTTATCTCCTTCTGTGGGGTTCGTTTCTCCCATTGACGATCGTGACCTGTCGGAGGGAGAGTCAGAGGACGAAGACGAGGACCGGGCTCCTGCTCTCCTACCCCCGAATGATTCTCGTAAGTCTTCTCCTCATACTCACATACCTGCCTCGCCTCATCCAACTTCCTACTACCATAGCTCTCGCCATTACTCAGGCTCTCAGTGATGGTCACAACCTCGCTGTGCTGGAGATGACTGTTCCGCTCGATGCTCTCTCGACCTCTCCTTCTCAGTCTTCATTGCAAACCTTCCACTCGTTCCGGTCCGACCCCAGTGATCAGCCCAGTGCGGTCCGTGAAGACCCGTCTTCTCCTCTTCAGCAGTCCCCCTCTCCGGGTCATGCCCCCGAAGATATTGCGTTGCATGATCCTACCGCTGGATCGGCACCCTCGCCTTCATCCTCCGCCCCAACCTCTGGGGGCCCCATGGCAGAAGATGCTTCAACTGCTGGACCGTCCGCTGCGGTGGAGGTGCCTGCCTCTAGCTCTGGTCCTCAAGTGGTATTCCGCGCGAGAGCTCTACCGAATCCAGAGAAGCCGAAGAAGAAGCGCAAGACCCGCGCGCAGAGGAGGCAAGCGAGAGAGCAGCGTGCCCTGAAGCGGCAGGCAAAGGCAAATAACCAGGCGCAGGGGCTTGCGCAGGCGAAGAGTGCTCCAAAGCCAAAGACTGAGGCTCAGAAGGCCGCCCAAGAGGCGAAGAGGAAGAGGAAGGCGGAGAAGAAGGCGAGAAAGAAGCAGGCCAAGGCTGCTGCTGCTGCTGCCGCTGCTGCTGGTCAAGGCGTTGCACCTGCGATCCCTAGCAAGAGCGCTAAGAAGAAGGCGAAACGTGCGAAGGCAGAAGCTGCGGCTCAATCTGTGCAGCAGTCGGCGAATCCTTGGACAATGTCGAGTGCTATCCCTCAACCCCAGGCGTTGCCTTTCCCTATTAATGAAGAGAGCGGGGACGTCGACGAGGAGGAAATACTGAGAGGCGTGTATCCCAAGGCGGTTCAGTACATGAACAAGTACGTCGGCTCTTCCTTCTATATGCTATGGAATCACTACTATATACTTACACCATACCCCCTTCTCTCGCTCGCTCTGGTATCTCGATAGTTATATAGCCAATCCACATGAAAATGTGAACCCCGCCGAGCGCCTTCTCACCGCCCAAGCTCTTCTGATCGAACTTGGGGTAGTCACCACGCCTTACACCGACCTGCCCTGCACCATGGCATCTGCGCGCAAGCATCTTGCGGCCCACGTGCATATCAACATTGTCGACTACCTCGAAGTTCGTGAGGGGGGGCTGACTGCGCTGCAAGGCGTACTGCGTACGAGTAAGGCACAGCTGAAGAAGGAACTGAGGAAGGAGAAGAAGAAAGGAAATGAGGGGAAGAAGGTAACCCCTGAGATGGCGAAGAATCTAGGATTGAGGGATCTTTTGATTTCGACTTGCTGATGAATGGATGGATGAGCTCCCAGTTTTCTCTTTATTAGATGTTTGCCTTCACACTGTACTTTTACCCCAATGCCTCCGTTTGGCCCAGATTTTGCTTGGTTTGCTGTATTTTTGTTCCGTGCTTCAGATGATTTTGTCATCTTGCTTCTGTCGTTTTTCTTGCACTCGCTCACTGTCTGCATTGCTTCGTGGATCCACCACCAATTATTTGTACATACATACGATCTTGGCTGCCGATGATATGAGGTGTATTTTCTCGACGAGCTTTAGCGATGTTTCCGATGATGGAAAGCATCACATATCCAAATCAGCCAAGTGCCCACGTCGGCATCGGCATACACACCCGTTCCGTTATCTCCTTCCGTGGGAATCGTTTCCCCCGTCGATGATTGCGACTTATCTGAAGGAGAGTCAGAGGACGAGCACAATGGATCTACTCTCTAGTCCTCCATTAATTCATACAAGAAGTCCTTTCTTGTGTTCACATATTTGCTGCATCGCATCTCACGCCGCTCCTACTTGCAGCTCCCATCGTCGCTGAGACGCTCGATGGTGGTCAGAGCCTTGCTGTGCTAGAGATGACTGCTCCACTCGATGCTCTTTCGACCTCTCCTTCTCGATCTTCACGAGGGAACTTCCACTCATTCCGATCTGACCCAAGTGATCAGTCTAGCGCGGCCCGTGAAGACCCGTCTTCTCCTCTTGATCACAGCTTCTCTCCGAGTCATGCACCCGAAGATATTGTGTTGTATGATCCTGCCACTGGATCAACACCTTCAACTTCATCATCGGCCCCAACACCTGGGGCTGCCATGTTAGGACATGATCCAACTAGCGAACCACATGGCCCATCTGCTGTGGTGGAAGAGCCTGCTTCTAGCTCTAGTCCTCAAGCGGTATTACGCGCGCAAACTTTCCCGCAACCAGAGAAGCCGAAGAAGAAGCGCAAGACCCGCGCACAGAGGAGAAAAGACAAGAAGCAGCGTGAGCTGAAACGACAGGCAAATGCAAATAACCAGGCGCAGGTCCCTTCACAAACGAAGAGTGTCCCAAAGCCAAAGACGGAGGCTCAAAAGGCAGCCCAAGAAGAGAAGAGGAAGAGAAAGGCAGAGAAGAAGGCGAGAAAGAAGCAGGCTAAGGCTGCTGCTGCTGCCGGCCAAAGTGCAGGCGTTGCGACTGCGACTGCAAGCAAGAGTTCTAAGAAAAAGGCGAAAATTGCCAAGTCTGAAGTCGCGGGTCAGTTAGTGCAACAGTCAGCGAATCCCCCAACATTGTCGAGTGCTATCCCTCGACCTAAGTCGTCGTCATTCCCTATTAATGAAGAGAATGAGAACGTCAATGAGGAGGTGTTACGTGTAGAGTACTCAGAGGCGGTCGAACATATGAATAAGTACGTCAACTCCTCCTTGCACCCTCAGTGCAGCGTCCGCCCTACCTCAGGAATGCTTATGGCGCACAAATTTCTCTTGCCACGTTTGTGTTTGAACAGGTATCTCGCTAACCGATCGGCAGACAGAACCCCTGCGGACCGTCTGTCCACTGCTCGAGCTCTCCTCATCGAACTTGGGGTAGTTACTTCGCCTTATACCGCACTCCCTTCTACTGCGACCTCCGCACGCAAGTATTTGGCCGCACATGTGCACATCAACATTGCCGTTTATCTAAAGGTTCGTGATCAGGGGCTGGCTGCACTGCAAGGCGTGTTGCGCGCGAGTAAGTCACAGTTGAAGAAAGAGTTGAGGGAGGAGAAGAAGAAAGGAAAGCAAGGGAAGAAGGTAACCCCAGCGGAGGCAAAGAAGCTAGGATTGAACGATCTCTTGGTTTTGACTTAAACGCTGGATGGATGAATGAATACGCTCTCACTTTTTTCTTTATCAGAAGTTTGCCTCATTGTATCTTTACCCAATGCGTCTGCTTGACCCAGACGTTGCTTGGTTTGCTGTATTTTTGTCTCATGCTTCCGTTCATTTTGTCGTCTGGTTTCTGTCGTTTTTGTTGCTCATGCTCACTGCCTGCAAAGCCCCGTACATATATACGATCTCCACTACTTATGACACGTGTATTTTTTCCGCGAGGTTTGGGAACACATCCGATGATGGTGATCAAAGGTGGCATGCAAAGCATCACTAAAGGGTGAAGGTGGATGAGACTCGGAGTGGCTATGATCAAACCATCAAACTTTCGCTTATGGAATTGGGGGTAAGAGGATGGTACGTCGCGACAAACTAGAGCTATGACCCCAAACTGTTAGCAAAGTGACACTCCAGCCTCTGGGAGTGATGGTGCTCTTCACGTCGCTCATAGTTGACCTGTACATGCGCAACAAGACGCCGGGCGGTAGGAATACGGGGGGAGGCGGCCCACTTATGAGGGTAACCAGACAAGCTTTCCCCACAAGCATGTTAGCTACACGTAGACCCTCAAGTCTGAACATTAAGCTCAAGCCCTCGCTGACATCGTCTCGCAGGGGCGGCCCAGGACCGTGGTATATTGAACTGGAGGACTCGGAGGAGCTCGGCACGCAATGGTACAAAATGATTTCATATATGTCAACCGGACGATGCAAGTTACAAGTTGTGAAGCGGTATGAGTTTTGATAGTGCAAGCGATTGCCGACATAGTGGACATTCCGCCTATGTGGCGAGACGCGAGAATAGACAGTGAGTTCGCTCATTCCGAAAAACGAGGGATCCACCAACAATCTCTGCTCACCTTCTCTCTTCCCCAGCCAACAATACACGTCCAGCAGAACAAATGTCCGCATTCGGTCACAGTACTTGCTGTTCTTTCTTCAAGGCACAATGCGCATCGCCGATGCGATGTTCTGACCTCTGAGGGTAGTTCCTCGACTGAGAGGACGGTCCTATCTCCCCAGTGATCCTTCCCGTCGTCGCCTTCAGTCGCTATTCGTGCGAGTAGCGAAGCTGGCACAAGCTCAGCGATAGGGGTGTTATCAATGGAAGGTAAGGAGGATGAATGATCGACGGGGTTGCTGGTACCGAAGGATGTCTTCCCACTCGAGAATGATGACGAGTCCATTGGTATCGGTGATGATGTAGCAGTGGATGACTTGGGGAGAACAGAGCTAACGATTCCTTGTATCCGATAGATTAGGCGGATAGCGAGAAGAATGCCAAGCAATGAATACGAGGGTGGTCGTTGGTTCGGATCTGATGGGGTAGATGCCATCTGCGGAACGAGTAAGTATCTCATATTTTATAGTGGGAGATCTTAGTTGAAGGAGAATGCTCACATGTCGAATCCCTAGAACACGCTCCGCGATGGTATAGGGTGCAACAGAGCCAGAACCAATGTAGAACGCCGCAAGATTGAGCTCAGCCAGGAGCTCGAATACACCCGGGGAGGCTCGTAGCAACCTTGCTAGGAGAGAGTCCCGAGAACGACCCATCGAGGATGCACGGCGGGAGAAACGCGAAAGGATATAGGGAGGAAGGGTGGGGAGTAGGATGAGTGCTAGCCGAAGCTTGTTGATTGAATAGGTGGCCGAGAGGATTCAAGCAGAGGGTGTAGATAATAGGAAGGAGGGTCAAGACAGCATTTGGGTGGTTCAGGCGAAAGTATGATAACTCACCTTGAACCTAGGGAACCTCCTCGAGGTTGAATGTATTCGCCGGATGTCGGTATACTCTTCGCCGAGTGTCTGTGTTCCTGTTGAATAATCGACAGTCAGAGCTCCAAGTAGTCTTAGTCTCTCGTATTTGATTCCGTGTTACCTCGGAGAGTGGTGAGACCATAGTATATCAATTTGGCCAGCAAATCGACCTCAAGTGACCACCGCGTCAGCCACCGTGTGCCTGCATAACATTGTGAAACGAGTAGAAAATATGCATAAGTACGGTATCTCAGGCATGAACAGTATAATTTTATTACCGAGCCATGCTCTCAATACATTCTCGCTATCCTCTCTCAGAGTGAAGACGTTGAAGACATCCTTCTGAGCCGCGCGCACTTTGAGGCAATCAGGTCAACAACTAAACAAATGCCTAGGGAAACGGAAGCACACTAACTTATTTGCGCTTGAGTTGCGCGTGGAATATCAGTTGGGTCAGCCATGGTGTCAACGTCGATGGCTGGCTGCTCGTTGATGGCCGTGGGAGCTCAAGGTGGGAGGCCTTGTTTGGCCTAGGATAGATCCACCCTCGACGCATACACCAACTCCCAAGCACCTCTTCCATGCCTCAAGAATCAGAACCACTACCGATAAGCATCTTGCCCGATCTCGCGTCCATCTCAAAATCTCTGCAACCCATCATCTCATCAATCGTCCAAGCCTGGCCTTTCACCCATTATGAACCTTCTGTTTTCGTACACAGAACTGCACCCATGAGACTAGAGCAATCGCACAAAGTCGAGAGAGCACTTCGGAATGTGGAAGAAATCCTCGAACCTGTTTCCTCCATGGTGAATATGCTCTATCGCCTTGAATCGCAGCTGAAAGTGCGTAAGGCTCGGCTTCAGATGGCCCTGAACCCCGTTTCTGCGCTGCCAGATGACGTTCTAGCATTGATCTTCGATCACTCAGTAAATAAAAATCAATTAAACGGGGTTGATACTTCGTGGAAAGTGAGCATGAAGCTGAGCCAAGTCTCAGCTCACTGGCGTGCTGTTGCGATCGATTCTTCGCAGCTGTGGTCCCGCCTCACCCTTGTGAACCCCTCTCAAGTCCGCCTCATCCCTACATTTGCCCAACGCTCGCGTAATAAAAGGCTGGCTCTGACTATTATGGAGTTTCATCCTCTTTCTCCCGATGAACTCATTCCCTGGCAGCCTGCGGACATCGAAATATTAGCCTCATTCGCAGGCCAGATATCCGAGATTTACGTGCCATCATGCCTCTTCTGCGATGAAACTGTGGTACTGGCCGTAGAAGAAGAGGCGATAGCCGAACTGAACCTGCAGTACCTTCACATCAGAGGCCAGGAGTCCCTGCTACCATGGCCCGATCCGTTGATCTCAGCTACTCGACACCTTCGCCTTTCCCAAATTCCACTCCAGCTATCATCCTTATCGCGTCCTGAGCTTCTCCATCTTGAAGAATTGACAATGGGCTCTTTGTACTACAATGATGCCGCGTTCAGCTGCCTGCATGATGTCGCGATGCCAGCACTTAGACGACTGATCCTAATCCACAACGGGAGTGATGATGAATTCATCCAAGAATACATGGGGCCCTCAATCACAATGCCCTCTGTTGAGACCCTTGAAATAAGGCACTGCTCCGAAAGAATGTGGCCGTCCATTGGAGTAGAAATTTTGCTACCAAACCTTCAATCGGTGCTGGTAGAAACTTACGATATCACTGGCACAAACTCACTCAGAGAGCTGGTAAGTTTTATTTTTCTTTACGAAAGGAAAAAGAAAACGAAAGGTGGACTCATATGAATCCATTACCTATCGCTTTCACATCGCCATACCGTGTGTATACCTAGATCCAACAAAATCCACAAATCGAAGATTTCACCCTGGAGACTCTCAACTCCACTCATTGTTTTGAACTACTGATGGTATCAGCGGGCGCAGGGCGACCAACAACAGTGTTTGGCGAGGTTACTTCCCTCCGCTCTCTGCAGCTCATCACGCATCGTTCGACCAAACACCATCCAAAAAATATCTATGGGGCAGAGACTGACACAGAGCCCGCTTTACTGTTCCAGGCCCTTGAACCGCTCCTGCTACCTTTATCGTCGTCGTCGGCCTCCACTGCCGCTGGCAATGAAGGCGTAGAAATCTCACCTGCAGGTACTCTGGAATTGCTGAAAATGCCAGAGGACCTCGTGAGAAATTTCGGGGACCAGTATAGAGCGCAAGTTGCTAACTTTGTGATTACGGAGGACACGAGAGACCAGGACGACGAAGGGGGGCTATGGGATGATCATCCGGAGGATTGGCATTACCAAGCCCACTGGTGAATTCTCTGGTGCGTCAGGGGCCGCGGCGACTGTTGTATCACAATAAGCACCACTAGTTTTAGCTAAAAAATTTTGTAACGCATGAAACGTCATGTAACAACACCTCAGGACCTCCAGACCCATCGAGGATGCGCGGCGAGAGAAACGAGAGAGCATGTAGGGATGAAAGGTGGGGAGGGGGAATTAGGGCTAAGCGAAGCTTGTGGAATGAACAGCTGTTAGTACCTCAGAGTGTGGTGAGATCATAGTATATCAGATTGGCTAGCAAGTCGACCTCAAGTGACCACCGCGTCAGCCATCGCGTGTCTGTGCAGCATGGAGAAATGAGTACAGTGGACACATTAATATAATTTATTGGACCTGAGGAGTGTGATTTTATCGCCGAGCTACGCTCTCAATACATTCTCACTATCTTCTCGTAGAGTGAAGACGGTGAAGACATCCTTCTGAGCCGCCCGCTCTTCACGGTACTCTCTCAACAAGCGCAATAGAAACACACAGGAAACAGATCGCACCAGCTTAACTGCGCGTGTGTTGCGCACAGAATCTCGGTTGGATCATCCATGGCGCTGATGTTGGTCCTGGCTCTGGTTGATGGCCGTGGGAGCAAAAGGCAAGAGGCCTTGTTTACTCCTGCATAGACCCGCCTCCACACAATACGCACAGACACCCAAACGCTCATAGCATGCCTCACGAATTAGAGCAATTATCGATGAGCATCTTGCCCGATCTCGAGTCTATCTCAAAATCTATTCAGGCTATCATCTCATCTATCGCCCAAGCCTGGCCGCCAACACATCATGAACCTCCTGTCCTCGCGCACAGAACCCCACTGGCGAGAGTAGAGCAGTCACAAAAAATCGAGATAGCAGTCAGAGACGTAGAAAAGGTCCTCGAGCCCATTTCTGTCATGGTCGATATGCTCTCTGGCCTTGAATCGCAGCTGAAAGTGCGCAAGTCTCGGCTTCAGATGGCCTTAAATCCCCTTTCTGCCCTGCCAGACGACGTGGTAGCACTCATCTTCGATCAATTCCGAGAAGAAGGTCGATCGAATCAGAACCATGCCTCCTGGCAGTTCAGCATAAAGCTGAGCCACGTCTCGGCTTGTTGGCGCGCTGTCGCGATTGATTCCTCATACTTGTGGTCCCGCCTAACCCTCACGAGCCCCTCTCAAGCTCCTCTCATTCCTTTATTTGCCCAACGATCGCGTGACAGGAGGCTAATCCTGACTCTTCTGAAGAATAATCCATCTTTTTACCATGAAGTAATTCCCTGGAGGCCGGGAGATATCAAACTTTCGGCCTCATTCGCAGGCCAGATATCCGAGATCTACGTCTATGAGTCCTTCTTTGACCACAATAGTATCCCGGTGTTGGTGATAGAAGAAGAAGCGATAGCGCAGCTGGATCTTGAATATCTATGCTTCAAAGGCGCTTTGCTCACCGTACCATGGGGCAATCCTTTATTAGCAGCAACCAAACGCCTCCATCTCTCACAGAATTACTTCTCCTTCACCTTCTCTCACCGTGCCTCCTTTGTTCACTTAGAAGAACTGACATTAGGCTCTATATGGGAAAACAATTCGCCGCTAGACTGCTTGCACAATCTCCCTATGCCCGCCCTCCGAAGGCTGGTTCTGATTTACAGCGGCAACGAGGACGGATCTCCTCGGCAATATGAGGGAAAATCGATCACACTGCCTACTATTGAGACACTGGAGCTGAGACGTTGCTACTCCGAGTTGTATTCGTCCATTGGAGCAGAAATTTTACTTCCAAACCTACGCTCGCTTATGGTGGATATATATGACGAGAGCAATCACAGCGTCCCGCGCTTCATGACACTAGTGAGCTTTGTTCATCTCTCCCTTCTGGCTACATTTTGACTGATCTATACGCTACCAAATTACTCACGTGGGCGCCATGATATATATGACTCCCCTCTCCCTAGATCAAACCAAATTCTCACATCGAAAGCCTTACTCTTGTGGTTCAAGATCCTGCCAGATACCTTGACCTGCTCGAGGGAGGAGCAAACAAGGCTGAAACCGCAACAATGTTTGACTTACTCCCCTGCCTCCGCTCACTGCAACTTGAGGCATATCGTCTCAATCTCTTCTGGCCAGAGGACATGGTGAACTTGGGTTCTCTCCTTTACCATCATCTCGAGCCCCTTTTGCCACCTCCATCATCTTCACCCTCAACCACCACCGCTTCAATACGAGGCGACATTGGAGGCGTGATTGCTTCACGAGCCGCCGCGCTGGATTCGCTGATCATGTCAGAGTGTCTTGTGGTTGGATTGGAGCAGAAGTACAAATCACGCCTAACGAACTTTACCATTATTGACGACAAGGAGGATCGAGATGTGGGAGGGGTTTGGGAAGATCGCTCACAGTACTGGTATGAGTGAGTACAATATCGCAATCTTTGCTATGTCCCTTAGCACCTGCTAATCCACAACGCAGGTAGAAAGGTCTATACATCGCTACTTGACACAAATCTCCCAGAAATCTCATCGGTTTGCGCCCTCCATCCCTAAAGCATCCATCCCTTTCTGTCTCAGGGCCCCCTACCATCGTTGTCCCAGGTAATCGCCCTGCCTTGGTATTGCCCCTCTTCACAGTCCTAAAAACAAATGGCAGACAACCACGACACCTAAGACAACCTTACCCCTCATCCGGCGAGTGTAATCATCTTCACCAATGCTGTTGCCCGCGGCCAATGTGACCCGTAATGATCCAGACGCTGCTCCTCATGACTGGATATCGACTATATAATCGACCTATGAGTGTTCATTTTTGTGTGCTCCGGCATCTAACCGCAGTTCCACGTCCCCTAAAGAACTTCCCATGCAATAATTTTTTAATTCTAGCTGATGAGAGAATAAGCATGTCTGGATATGGCTGTTTATTTTGTCGATGTGGAGTGTGGAGGTGCTGACTGAACACTCTGAGTCACATTTTCTTTTCGTGACATGTGCGGATTGACATCTAGTGGAGGTCTATGAATATTTATACTTGGGGGATACGATGCTGTCTTCTACGTTACTCTAAGTTGCCTTCTTCTCGTTGACTCTCAATGTCTTCACGCATCGCCGCCTCAAAGTTGTTCCAGCCAATCAATGTTGGTGCCACCAAACTCCAACACCGTGTCGTCCTCGCTCCTCTCACGCGCATGAGAGCCAGTGATGATCATGTCCATGGAGACCTTGCCCTTGAATACTACACGCAGCGCGCCTCGACTCCAGGGACCTTGCTCATTAGTGAGGGAACCATTATATCTCCTGAAGCTGCTGGGTGGTTAAACGCCCCCGGCATATGGAACGATTCACAGATAGCTGCCTGGAAGCGGGTGCGTGTCCTTACCCTTCTCTCACTTCATCTTCCGACATTGGTGTCCATCATGCTGCCAGCCACGGTTTCTGACCTTTCTCGGGTCGATGCTGCACCATGATAGATCACCAACGCTGTCCATGCAAAAGGATGCACGATGGTCATCCAACTCTTTGGAATGGGACGCGCCGCCAACCCAGTTGCGCTGGAGAAGGATGGCCTAGGAGTAATTGCCGCTGGCCCTTCCGCCATCAAGCTCGCCGAGTACAATGACTTTCCTCTGCGTGTTCTGACAGAGGAGGAGATTGTCGACTACGTGCATAAGTTTGAGCAAGCCGCTCGGAACGCAATGGCTGCTGGGTTTGATGGGTGAGTTGAGCCGAAGATGCTCACATTACTTTCGCTTGGCACCATCTCATCCACGTGCTTTGTTCGTCTGCAGGGTCGAGATTCACGGTGCAAACGGGTACCTCATCGACCAGTTCATTCAAGACACTGCGAACCAGAGGACCGATCGCTATGGTGGTAGCATCGAGAACCGATCCCGATTCACTCTCGAAATCGTCGATGCAGTTGTTGCGGCTATCGGCGCTGAGCGTACTGCGATTCGGTTCAGCCCATGGTCGCGATACCAAGGTCCGCCACATTTATATTCCCTAGTTGTCGTCTAGGCTGTCTGACGCTTTGTGTCTCTCGTGAATGTGGACACCAGAGATGCGAATGACTGATCCCATCCCTACCTTCACCTACCTCATTGAACAAATCAAGGAGCGCCACCCCAGCTTAATGTACCTTCACATGATAGAGCCAAACGTGTTTGGCGGCTTCAGCTCTGAAGATAGCAGCACGGAATATCGCGCATCTCAAGGCGATTCTAACGACTTTGCCTACAAGCTGTGGGCTCCTCGGCCGTACATCACTGCAGGGGGTTATGGGAACAACCTTGAAGCGGCCGTCGCAGCTGCCGAGAAGGGGGATGCTTCGCTTGTTGCGTTTGGGAAGGCGTTTATTGCGAATGTAAGCAGCGTGACCCACGCACGACTCATCACTCTCCAATGCCAAATTGACACGTCTTTTTCTCCATTTGTCTCTTATCTTATTAGCCTGACCTGCCGTACCGTCTCCGAAATTCCATCCCGCTCCACAAGTATGATCGTTCGTCGTTCTATCTTATCGAGGACCCCAAAGGTTACACAGATCAGCCTTTTGCCAGCGAACGCACCACCAAGGGATAGATGGAGTACTATTAGATGAATGAATCTGGGTTAGCCCTCGGGCATTGTCGATACGCACTCTCATACCTAATCCTGATGAAATGCGGTTCCTTTTTTTCACCTCCGACGTGGTAGCTCCTCGCTCTCGTCTGTCTCTTTTTCTCTTCCATTATCACTTCATAGATACCAGAGAGAAGTGTGTCGTTGCTTCTACCGAGAAATTGCCCTTGTGGGTGCTAGGCTCGGGTGCATTACGTCTGAATCGGATTGCCAAGCCCCATCTGGGCATTGATGCACCCGCCCACACACGCGGACGATCTCCATTCTGTTGTACCTCGCAGTATTCTCGCTAAGAGGCAGAACAGGCACACATATCCTCGGCTTGTTTTGGGGACCCTCAGTTTTTGCGCATGTCGCCCGTGCCAAGCCAAGGAGCATGTCGGTAGAACTCTTGTCTCTTCTCGTCTCGCGTCGGGGAATACTCGACGTCCTCGACCTCGTCGCTCATTATAGGATGAACTTCGGTTGGCAACGAGCATTCGTATTGGTATTGATGAGACGAGGGAGCAACATCCTCCGTCTTGGCAAGGTGGCAAAAGCCAAGCCTGATGATCATATCACGCCTTCTTTTCTCCTTCCTTCTTTCCTTCGTTCTTTCTTCCTCTTCTGGTGCTCGGTCGTATCGCACGGCGAAGGTTCGGTGGTTGGTGAGATATGGAGGCAGAATTTGCGATATTGCGGCGCTCTTTTTTTGCTCTATCTTTTCCTCCGAGATCTATTCTTACTTTTAGTGACTCGTCGTTGCAGCACAGTGGAGGTTGTCGATGCGTGATGGCGTTAATAATCGAGTCGTGCCTGAGTTGATAGACATCTGACTGTGTAATGCGTGCCTCTGACGGCCTCGGTGCGTTGTCCGATAGCACGAACATATGGGGAACATGGCTATTCCTGTCAAGTCCCCTAGTGGACGCGTGGCTTAATCGGGACGAGGGCGGGGGCTGAAATTCAATTAGATCCAATTCAATCGGTGCTTTTATATTTGGGCGTGGCGTGCCAAGCCAAAGAGCGGGGTGACAAGAAAAGAAGTGATGTGAAATAGACATATGTATAGCTCGTGATTGGGTGCCAAGAAACGCCGTAGAGTCAGCGATAAAGGGAAAAAGGGGGGAGTATATCGCCACGGGCGCTGTGCGCTGCGTACATGATGCTGCGATATGGCGCTATAGCGTATGGGGAACGAGACTGTGGAGCGCATGCGTGTGTTGCTATTTCTGTTCTTGGATCTATTCCATAAGAAGGGCTGTGCTTTTTCAGATGGAGAACCGGCGTCTGCTTATGTGAGCAGTGTAAATTTGGAGCCGGCGGCTGCGTCTGCCTCCGCTGGGCTGGGAGGCGGGACGACGGCTCACGTCTGCCCAGCGCCCTTCGCCAGTGACTATAGGCCGAACTCGCATATTTCTTTTGCTTGGCAGGCTGAGAAGGGGAGGGATGATCCATGAGGTCTGCTGTTATGTAACAGCATACGTGTAACTGCGGTGAAATGAGTGAGATTTCTGGGCCTGCCAAGTGCCAAGAGCATGATGCAAGCTTAGCCTGGCGGCGCCAACTCGTCCAAAAAGTTATAATAAGTCGCCCTCGCTCCATTATCTTTTTCCACCTCTTGCCTTCGCTCCCCCCCTAATCCTCAGCGTCAACCGACTATCTTGAAGCACTGTAAGATCCTAAACCATGTCGAATATGCCAAACGCGATGGAACAGGTGAGCCCACCCCCCTTTCCTCCCTGGCTATATCGCTGCGCTTTACTAAGCCCCTTGGCATGAAATGAACTGACGCCCATCTCCCTCCTACAGCCTGTTCCACCCAGCGTCCGCGAGATTCTCACAGCGTACTCTGCAAAGGGCTCGGATGCTGATCGGGATGTCCTGCTCGCCATTCTGCAGGCCAAAGCCGCCGAGGACCAGGTCCGTATATTTATTCATTCATTACCTATTATTCCCATACAACCGTCTAATCTTGGGTCCTTCCCTCCCCGTCTCATCAAACAACGATCATACATGAACGTTGCAATATCCGACCAACCAACCAACAGAGAATAACGGCTCTCGCCTCCCTCAATCAGCAATATATTGTCCTGCAGCGCCAAGCCCTTGAAGCCACCACTATCGCGCTGCAACACCAGCACCTCACTGCCGCGGCGAAGCCTTCCCGCTCCTCCACCGCTACCTCTGCTTCCTCCTCCCCGCTCACACACTCATCACATGCACTCTCGCCCCGAACGGCGGCCTTCCCGCCCTCGCCGTACTCACTAGCAAGTGCCCGCCCTCAGAGCTCGGGATCAGGATCGGGCCGATCGCCTTCCCCTTCGGCATCCATCGCATCCACCTCCATCACCGCTGCACATAAGCGAAAGCATCGTGAAGAAGACGAGCTCGCTTCGTCTGATCGTAATGGGAACCGTGGGGTTGCTGATCGTGACCATCATGCTCCAGTGCGATATCAGCGCAGGCGCAGTGGCGAGCAGCAGCAAGTACAGCCTGGCAAGCTCTCGCGCGTAGTACCCCCTCGTGCTCCTGCGCAATCGCAACCACAGTCCCTTGGGCAAGCATCAGTGCAGCTCCCTGCTATTACTACTCTCCCACTCTCGCCTTCTTCATCCACCTCGTCGTCAAATCGACCACGAGCTCCGAGCGTGACGATGAGGGACGAGGAAGAGGAGCGTAAGCCCACTGTCCTGCCTCCTTCGCCTGGTAGCTCCAACGGTGCACGAAGGGACAGGCGCATGGATATCAGCTCTGTACTCTCCACAAGCTCATCGAGCCCACCTCCCCCCCGGATGATCATGACTGGGCCTCCCATTTCTGCGTTACGAGGCGGCAGCGATAGGGATGATGATGAATAGATTAGTTGCTTGGCACCGTTTCTCGTTCTCCCGCTTGATCTTGTGTTATTCGTACATCAGCATCAGCGCCAGTGTCAGCGCCAAATGCTTTATTCATACACGTCTCTATCCCATGTTTTTTTCTTTCCCTCGCCAAGACTTGTGAAATACAAAATTGCTCCGATTGACGCTTGGCTTTCATCCCACTTGACCAATCGACCTATTACACATGATTCACCGAATCACGGCGCCCGAGTTCTGGGCCGAGACGACATGATTAATCATACATCACGGAGATGATGCGAAGCGACAACATCCCGTGCGAGTGAGTGTGTACGTACGTACGGACCGACGGATATGCTTGGAACTTGGGCTTGGCTTGGGGTTTTGGTTTTTTTGGCTTTGGCTTGGCGGTGACGAATGATGGTTGGGATTCTTTTGCACATGCAATTCATCTCATCTACCCACCCCCACTCAGGTAGCTCAATTTGGGCGCCCTTCCGTCCGTCCGTGTGGTAGGGTGTGGTGCATCATTGTTCTCTCTGATACCGAGATACCGGCGCTTTTTCGTTGTTCCTTCTCCGTTGTTCATTCGTGACTGGTCTTCTCTTCCCTCATCTTCTCTTCTTGTCTTGGGTTCGTGCTTGGGTCTTCTTGGACAATTGCTAGTGCGGTTTTGTGTAGGTAGAGTAGTGATGCATGTGTGCTCATCATTGTAGATAGCTCACGCTTGGTCGCCTAATGCGCTTATCGATATCAAGAGCTACATCCAACACCGTTCTTTCGCGCGAGTCTAACATGTCTTAATTGGTGCTAGCAAAACAACGAGCGAAGTTCAATGGACGTCAACGAGAGAGCAGGTCAGCCCATTGTGATTGACGAGGGTAAGGGCTATATTGAATCAATCAATCCATGTGTTGAGATCGCGTCCATGGGCTTGGCAGGCCTTTGAACCTAAGCAAGGGGTGCCTCAGATATCGGGCGGGCAGCGCCATGCCCCAAGAACCCTGAACTGCTCAATATGAGTCGTGTACCATACCTCCAATGGTCTGACGAGCTTGGTAGACACTGTGAGTAAGTAACTCGAATCGGCGGCAGCAGCGTTGCGATCAGGTACATATCAGTGTGAGGTGATCGAAAAATTGCTACACATTTGGTGGGGAGTCACTGACGGCAGACTTACTAAAACACCTTTAATATCTCGACAGCGTGGTGCGAGAGGCTTTCAGTGTTTCGGAAAGCTTGTAAGATGGGTGAGGCATCACGAACGCTCTGCTCGGTCTTCCTGAATCGCTACTCCATACACATCTAGCCAAGGCTCGACGAGAGCCCGGGTTTCAGCAATCTCGCTCCTAGTATTTGAGGCTGGGATCTGCGGGACAACGTCGATCGCGTTGTCAGCCCCTCAGCCCCTCTGGGCAATCACCATGTTTGACCTGCTCGACAGAGTGAGATATGACTTTGTGTCGGTCCAGGTGCAACTGGCACCGTAGCGAGGCGCCTCTGTCGTCCGAATTAGAGGCCTGGATTGTAAGTAGAGGGTTCAAAGCAATATCACCATCGCGCATCGTCATTCTATGAAATCTCGCAAGAGGCACCATTCTTGGACAACGGGCTCCGAAATCTACGTCTTCGAAATCTGTAGGGAGAGAGTGGTAACTTCCCTGTCAGTGGTTCTGACCCTAAGGATGGCACAGACGGAGTCCATCGTGCTCGGATAAGATGGACCAGGAATCTAGACTTGCTCGCCGCAAGCTGGTTGCATAGAGGTCGATAGTGTTGTGTTGGGAACATGTCTTGCTGCGTAGATCATTAGGGAATTCATTTAGTCCTGGAGACCACCAGCAGACTGGGGAACATAATGCATCCTAATGGATTATCAAAACGGTCGCAATATAATTGTTGGGCTCCCTAATCTATCGATCGCACTGTATAGAACCTTGTGTATCCCCTTCTCGTACAAGAGAGCACACGACTAGCATGATTAAAATTAGTAGAACAAGGATCGTTTTGACTCCCGCTCACTCTGCTGATCGCTAACGACCGCAAACGTTTCTACTTGACCCGGATACCACTGGTCAAACGGTTCGGCAAGCGCCCAACACAGCTGTAGCGAAGTCAAGCGGCATCCCAGACCGCGGCGATTATCCGCTGGACCCGTGGTTGCTTCGGATCGCAAGGATAAGTGAGGTGCAAGGATGCTCTTGAGTGTTTTTGCGGCATCTGTCGATATGCCTGTATCGTGAGCAGGCATGTCATCGAGTAGGTCTCGAGGGGCTTGTTCATCCCCTTCATCCTCTTCATCCTCTTCGTCTTCTTCATCCTCTTTGTCTTCGTCGTCTTCTTCATCTTCATCTTCTTCATCCTCTTCGTCTTCCTCCTCTTCGTCGTCATCCTCTTCATCATCATCCCCTTCGTCGTCATCCTCTTCCTCGTCATCCTCTTCGTCTTCCTCCTCCTCTTCATCCTCTTTGCCTGATGGAAAGGCGATGAGGACAAGTGATCGGAGGGAGTTCGCAAGCGAAAGAAGACCTGATTCCTCAGCTTCGGGGAGAAGTATCTGGAGGAGAGACTGAGCATCGCTGTCCACAAGCATCAGACTTTCGAGCTTTGATTGACGTTTGACCTATTTTACCATAAAGATGCTGTAAGCGAGGGGTTCGAATGGGTGTGCTCTAGCAACGGCGGGTTCTGCAGCCTCGGTCGAACGAATAGAACCCCGTACCATTTGTTTAATCTGAAGCGTCGGCGGCTCGTGCCATAACTGCGTCTCCCTCCTGATTGTTATTGAACGAAGTTCAGGAGCGATAATATATGTCCCGATTGTTTCAGGTAATCCTTGATAGCACCAGTTGAGCTCGATCGATTCAAGCACAGGAAATTCCACTGCTGTCCACTCATCGGCGATGATGGGGGTGAGAGGGACCCCTTGCAGTACTAAACGCCGGAGTTTAGGCATGGGCAAGTTTTCGATCGTCCTGTAAAATGAGGCAGAGAAGAATCCACGGGTGACGGTGAACTGGAACTCTTCAACGAGACTCGAGGGGTGGGGTTCACAGAATTCCCCCACGCTCACAGTCGTGAGGTGAAGGCATCGGGAGCGCAGTAGGAGGGGTTTTGGGCTGATGTTTTTATTGTTGATGTCTTCCCGGTGCGAGTCGTCAATTGTCAGCTTCTGCAGGTTCAATTCCTCTAACGCTTCGTGCTCGGCAGATAAGGTTTCAAAATCAGCTGACGAGAGAATGGTAAGGGTAGACATTTTGCCAGCGAATAGTGGCAAGATGTGAATTTTGAACTGTTTTTTAGTGGTTGAGAGCAAACGCTCGTGGATGGAACGGGCAAAAACCACGAGGATTAGTCCTCTGTGACCAGAGCGATTGGCGAATATTGGTATGAGCGGGATGTTGGAGGGAAGAAAGATCGGAAGGAATCGCCACAATATTGTGCAGTCGATTGCTACAGTCCGCCAGCGAGCGCAAACACGGCTTAGCCTAATCGCCACGGGGGACTGCAGATCAAGCTGTTGGACAGCGAGTTCGAAGATAATAACGAGTATCTCATCAGGGAGCACGGAGATGGATTTGCCATGGCTGTTGTGAGTCCCTTTGACGGTTTGCGTCGGCATCATAGAAGCGCTCAGTGTGATTTCGGTTTTGTTTGGTGCGGTGGGGTTCCTGCTCGAGACAAACATTGGCACATCAAAATGGGATCGTTCGAATGCAAAATCTGAAAGGTTTCGTTTCTGAATGACATGTCTTATGACCATTGGGTTTAGTGGCCAAGAATCATAAAGGCACGTAACTAATACATGGCTAAGTACCGGACTGCGCAGACGAGGAGACACCAGGTATCCACGAAAGTCGTCATAAATTGCGCATCCGGCTGAGCAACTTATGGCTCCCACAGTTCTTGAGAAGTCTAAAATTTTGTATTCTAGAGTGATACCATGCTTCGAAGGGTCCGGTAAGTCCGTCGGACAGTGTAAGCGATGTCAACTGGCACATTGAGTTCTTGTGGCTGCATTCTACAGTCGACGAAGAGAAGGAAGCTGAAGGCGCCGTTAAGCTTGACTGCGCTAGGGATATATGGGACCCCAGGAGATCTTTAAGGACTTGGGGTGGATCGGAGGGAGTGACGCTCGTGCCCGAGATGGGGATGTCATCAGGGGATCTAGGGATTTGCCCGGGATGCCACAAGTTGTCGTCACCGAAAGGAGGGGCAATAAGCACCAAAGAGCAAAGAGATTGCGGCGCCAGTGAGAGAAGTTCTGGCAGAAAGCCTTCGGGACGGAGTACGTGGAGAAGATTCTCGATGCTCGTGTCAACGAGCTCAAGATATTCTAATTTGGCAAGGTGCCTCATCTATTATACAATCACACAAGGCAAGTATAAGCATAGATATGAGAGACATGAATCAGTGTCAGTGATAAGTGGAGTGCGGCATACCGCCTGTTTGATCGAGGACCCTTGAAAACGCCTGTTGACGAAGTGTTTCTCTCATGATCGTGAGGGATAGAAGATTCACGGCATGAATCACTGTCCCAATGAATCGGGGAAATATAACATCGCAGCGAATCAACTTGAGGGATTCCAGGAACGGATAATTGTACGCCTCCCGGTAAGGTGGAGAGCCACACGCTTCGGGCCCATGGAAGGCCAAGTGGCGAAGTTCAGGCATGGGCAAGTTCTTTAATGTGTCCCACATCTCGCAGTAGTTCTGGCGCTTGGTGTGGTACTCGAAATGTTCAACGATATCAAGTGGGTGGGGGTTGCGGTGTTTTCGCAGGAAGACATTTCTGAGCTCTACCCATCGAGCGCGTAACAGTAGAGGGGATGGATTAATGAAGGCATCGTCCATATAATCCAGAGGATTGATAATGAGGGTGTTTAGATCTAATCGCTTCAGTGCCTTATCTCCCACAGATGTGGCATTGAATGCCTCAGGTGACGAGAAGTACAAGTCAGATATATTTGCAGCTGATGACGGCAAAATCTTGACTTTGATGCTAGGGACGTTGCTTCTTTGCCTGATGCCCGTGCGTTTGTGCCTGCCAATTTCTTCGTTGAACCATAAGGTCAGCCGTCGATGACGACAACGCTCGGCGAAGACTCGTATGAGAGGTATCGCGGAGGGAGAAACGGCCAGGTCGGTCCAGAAACTGGAGCAATCGATGGCAACAGCTCGCCACTGGGCGCAAACATGACTGACAATCATGGGTGCAGCCCACGGAGAATAAGACTCGTTATCGGCCGCAAACTTGAATATGGCGAGAAGGATGTCATCGGGGAGAACGAGAGACATCTTCTGGAATTCGGTAGAGGGTTGCTCGCTCATTCCTTAATCGCTGAATCGGGGTAACGCTGGATAGTCAATCGGGTTTCAGCGGGGGCGTCTTTGGAGAGGCTATGTGGGTCAATCGCTTGAGTTGTCGTCGGGGACGCGAGGCATCGGGACAAACATACCCATGTTGGTGGCTGCCAATTGTAGGCAGCACGAGCAGCCACAGAAAAGAATCTAATTAACCCCACCCATGGCGAGCTTGGCCTTAGCAATTATTAATTGGGTGTAGTACAATGGATACACGTGAACGAGTGCTGATAAGGGGATTGGAGGCCTCAGTACACGGCCAATTCTATTACTCTACCATCTTTGAAGAATACGAACAAGTATGGGAGAGTTTTGGCTATTCGCGACCTGGTTCGCGTCGCGTAGCGATGAGGAGGTGGACCGGCCAAGCCCCGCTCGTTCCTGGGCACTCCTGTTGCGATAGTGTAGTGTGTACTGAGGCGATTGCACACACGACTCCTCCTATCCACGCGTGTAATAGGCCTTTCGTCAAATGGATGACAAACGTGGTCGGTCGGTTGCTATGCGAAAAAGTTTTGGCGCTTCTTTCCCCGCACTGGCGCCCATTGAGGCTGCGGCGTCGTTCGGGAGCGACGAGACGACGACGAGCGATGGAAGGGAATATCGAAAAGAAAGTATTAGTATATCCGGGACGAGGGGTCCGCCCGGATCTTGGAGGCAGTTCACGTTGTTGCCATCATCATCAGGTGCTCCCCCTGAGAAATGAAGCCCCAATTGTTCCAACAAGCGAGAGAGCGGACTGAGTTGGTGGTGCGTGTGTGTGAGCAAAGGGAGAAGGGGGGAGATTCTCGTCCGAATAGATAAATGTTGGTGATAAATAGTCGGTTGGTGGCATGCAGTGCAATTAAGAGAAAAAAGGAAATATCTCCGTGCGCGTGGGTCATTTTCTGAATCATTATGGAATTCTGATTCGTGTTGGGAGGCACAAGGTATTCTAGACTCCGCTGGGCGTTTGATTACACGAATGGGCGTCTGAGCGTCTCAAATCAAGCAAAGAGGCGAGAAAGGCAGGCAAAGCCGTGTCATGCCCGGCGGGAGATCAGGATGTGTAATGCGAGTTTAGTACTATAATCGTTGGGGATCGCTTCAGCTGCCAGCTGGCAGTTTCACTGAAACGTTTCAGCTTGCAAAAAAGAAAAAAAAAGCGAAAGGCTGCGACCCTGGCCGACGAGGGTTCGGATGTCGGTTAGAAAAAGTTCTTGCGGGTGATGTCATGTCAGCAGAGAGAGAGGGTCGATAAATGACTCATTGCGTCACATCCAATGAGCCGCGCGATTGTTGGACAGCCTGCCACGTGCAAGCAAACATTGCTCAGGGTCTGACGTCAACACGAGGATATTTCAGAGAGCGAGTTGGAAAAAAAAAAAGCTGAGACTCGTTCACAAAGGCAGGTTAGACGCCGAGGGGGAAATACGGAGAACCGCTGATACGGGTTAGGAGTAATAATTATCATTTCCCAGCACTCATATGATGATCAAGAACGGCGACCGAACAGGCGTGACCTTGCTTATTTCTTTGGCAGCCAAACAAGAGTAAAGTGTTGGACGCGCGACCGGAGAGACACTTCACCTGCTGCTCACCGCCATCTGCCGGGTGTTTTGGAGGCATACAGCGAGCTCGAAGACATCAACGACGCCCCTGGACGTTATCGGACTCATCGGAACAGCCTTGTGTCGCGTCAAGTGTCGTGCATCTGGCTCTCCATCGTGAAGAGCGTGCTTGAGATCGTCCAACCAACGAATGTATGTCCACTCACAATTCAGTTATGCTCCGTAATACCCCCTGGCGGCACTGACCCCCCGTATTTGGCTGTTTCGTTGCGCGCTTGCTCTCTCTGCGCCCAATCTCCATCATTCGACTTCTTCCTCCGACGGACTGACAACGACGACGACGGTTGCAAAAACGCACACGCAACTACCCCCACCAACAAACGACTCTGTTTCTCGACGATAAAAAAACGTCTCAATCAACCTTCCAGGCACGGCCCCCTCTGTCGCAGCACGCTCTCTCTTATCCATCTCACGACAGCGGCCATTCTGCTCTCCTGGAGCTGTTAGGTGAGCTTGTCTTGGCCTTCCCCTCACGCCGCCCCAGCGCACCCCCAGGCCGCGATTGGTTGGATGCCGATCCGCTCAAGAACTATCTCTTAATTGACGATCCCGCTCTGATTTCTTGGGACATCTGCCTCTCATCCGCTTTGGCCCATCCATCTTCTGTTCAACTGCTTGATTGGCTTCAGGTTCGCGGTTCAAAGGTACAGTCGCTTTCTTCCCATGTCAGGAGATAATTGAACATGTATTGAAAAAACCTCTCGCCCTGCCTCGTGTCTGTGATGCACGCACCCGCTTTCTCTCCGACTCTCTCCCATCATTGCCCAACATTTTGCTGGCAACCACTCCGTCCTCGACGTGTTTTTACTCGCTCTCGACGTTGCTTCTGGACCGTCTCTCAACATCAACGTGCATCACCCCGCATTGCTCGGCACGTCATCATACCACCTGCCCCTTATTCGCCGGTCCAACATTTGCTTGTCAACCGCGCGCACCCTCAACGCCACTCCCCCCCAAAACAAACCTGCTCGAAACAAACGACGTCGATTTCATCATCGACCCCGACCACGCCGGTACACAGACGAATCCCCCTCTTTATATCTGGCTGGTTCCTCTTTCTTCTCTTCTCTTTCTTCATCTCCTTCAAGTAAACAGCATACGGCTCGACACGACCATTCAACAGTGTGATTTGAGAACCACCCACTTAACTCACATCTCTACGAAAAAAGTCACGTCAGCGAAGCGATAGATAGCGCGCCTAGTGATTCAACACCATGGCGTTCCACTACTCGTACTCGACGAACAACAATCACAATCTTCCCACATCCTCCCCCTCTCCTCCCCGAGCTCGACCACCCCCCACTTCTCATTCTTCTCACCCCCGACGCAAACCACATGCTCTGTCATCAGATCCCGGCTCCCCGATGGTAGACTGGGACGATGCAGACGCGTATCTCTCCTCTGATCTCGAGATTGACGTCTCGTTCCAAAGCAACATGTCGATCACATCGGCGCCAAACTCGCCCACTAAGCGCATTCTTCCCGTCCCTCTTCCTTCTCGCGCCCGCAATGAGACCGCTAGTCTGGACGCGGTCGATCCTTTCGCGGCGTCATTTGCCCCGCCACCTCAGCCCTTTGAACGCGCACCAACACGTGCCCCCTCACGCATCATCGCTGGCCCCGCCTCCGCCTATCCCGACCTAGGAACTTCATCCTCTCTCTTTGGGCGCGCGCAAGATCCCTACCGTGGTTACTACGAGAGCGATCGTCACCATGATTTTCAGGTTGAAGTGCAGCCACCCGCGAGCCCGTCAGATGTCAGCGAGGACGACCCTCGATTTGACTTTGACGCGAGCATGATGGACATCTCGGTTATCTCCCCCGCTGTGGCCATAGCACCCGCCGTGCCCCGGTTGGTCGTCCCTGTCCCTTCAAGAAGGCGCAGCAACACGACATCGATGGGCTCTCCCGCGCCCTTCGCAACCAACAAGACCAGCACGACCAGCGTTGACGCGCGTCCTTCGCTCGCTGAAGTACATAACGTCAACAGCCTGCTCTCCTCGTCGCCTGGAGGCCCGGGTGAATCCCCGCTCGCTGTGGTTAAGCCTAAAGCATCGGTGGCTTCGACTGCTGCCCTGCCTAAAGTTGGGAGACCCAGGAGCCGCACCACGACTGCAGGCAGCCTCCCCCCTATCAAGGGCCCTCAATTCTTGCCACCTCCCAAGCAGAAATCCGGCCCTTTCACGGCCCAGTCGCCCGCCTCGTCCTCGCCTGCGCCCGCTCCTTCTGCAGCAGCAGCAACCACCACAGGAAACGCGTTACGTGCACGCGGCGTTTTGCCCTGGTTGCGAATCCCAGACCCTATGTCTCGCCCTTCGAGCGCAGCGTCAAACGCGTCGAGTGCGACGCTGTTGTCGGCGGTCAGCGCTTCGAGCGCGACGACCGTGGTTGGAAGGCCTGGATCTATCTCGAAGCGCAGTGGCGGCGGGATCTTCACGGTACGTCATTGAATTCCACTTTCTTGTTGCGCCCGATCATGTGCTTGGGATCGTCGTTGTTGTTGGACACCCCATCAACCTTCCCCCGTTGCGCTTCTTTCTGGACTTCTGTGTTGCTGTTTGTTATGATCGCGTTCATGTTGGACTGACGTATTCTCTTTATTGCCTTTTCTTGTTCGTTTGCTGCTCGTTTTGTTGCGACTCCTGAATTACCCTGCACGCCTCTGTTGGACTCATGTGTGCGATGGTCTCTGCTTGCTTGCATCTCGCCCCTTCGATCACGACCACATTCTTCTGCCTCGACAATTCAGTCGTCCATGGAGGGTAACCAGTCCAAGCCTAAGTTCTTTCCTCCCCCAAGCCCTGTCGTCCAGGAGCCCTCATCAGAAGGAGATGCGATGTCTGTCTCCATGATGGACGTCGACATGGATGTCTCTATGCGCTCGCGATCACCAAGTGTTGCAAGCCAAGCTAGGCCTTCAGGTGATGGCAGCTCTAGCCCTGCCCCTCGTGCCGCATCCGAGTTTGAACGATCGCCCACCATGAACTTCTCCAAACCCACCACCACTACTTATGATCACGACCATAACGATGATTATGTCGATGATTCCTTTGATGACTCTTTCGCCGTCCCTGACCTGCCTACGTCTCCCTCTCCACCTCGTGCTGGGCCTAGCATCACGCAAAAGCGCGGAGAAAAGAGCGTCAACGGCACACCCGCTAGTGGCATGACCAACTTGTTCTTCCACTCGTCCTCGCCTACGCTACAGCCCTTCCCAGTGATGCACCCTTCATCTGGCAATGACAAGAGGAAGCAGTATCAGATCCCTGCCTCTCCCCTTGGTGCGATCACGAGTGTCACGTCGGCGAGCTTGGGTCTTGGAGGTCTTGGGTCCGTCGTGATGACGCGCCGTGCTCGCTCCAGCGCCTCCAGCATGTCCTCTGCGGCAATGGCCCCTAGCATCTCCCAGTCCAAGAAGAGGCGCTCTGACGAGTTTGACGAGGACCAGGAGAATCACGACTACGACTATGGCGAGCCTACGGAACGCGTACGCCCCCAGTCTTCTCACTCCACTTCGTCAAGCCGTTCCCGCCGCAGTTCTGGTGGCTCAACCTCTCGTCGTAGCTCGGGTGGCTCGGCCGCTGGTGGTAGTGCGAATGTCGTGAGGAGGGACTTGATTGCTGGCGCGATGAATGCTGGCAAGGTCCCTGGTGGGATGTTTGACTGTCCGCTCAGCTCGAGCCCTCCTAGTTCGCCAGCGCCTGAGAAAGAGAGTTATCAGCACCGCCGCACGAAGAGCCGTTGCATTGAGCGTAGCACGACGCTTGGTGGTGGTCTGATTGGTATCGGGAATGCTTTTGGGCCTGGTAGTAGTTCGAACGCGAATGCTCCCTCAGCGATGGGCTTTACATCTGGTGCGGCGTCCAAGATTCCTCGTGCTGGAGGATCGAAGCCTGGTCTCCAGGCTCGTGCATTGCCCCAGCGCCTTGCACTTGCTGGTATCCAGCAGCTCGCCACTCGCTCGGTCTCGTCGACTGCTGCTCTGCCTGCTTCAGGAGGTCGCCCAGTAGGGTCAACCCTTTCTTTTGGCGCGATTCCCGCTACTCGCCGTGCCTTCAGCGCAACGGTCGCCAAGCCTCAAGCACCCAACATGCTCCTCGTCGACGGCGGCTCTGACGATATCGACGTGGAAGACAGCATGGCTGATGGTACCGGGCACCAGCGCCAGGGTGAAGATGACGAGGCTGACTCGGACTGCGAAGTTGGGATGGACTCGTTTGGCCATGAGATCCTACCTGGCACGGCACTTCCACCTACCTCCATTCTTGGTGTACCTCGTGCGATGGGCATGGCCAAGCACCACTCGGCCCACATCCAGAGCACGATGGGTATGCACGTGCGACGCAACTCGAACCAGCAGTCTCCCGCTCACCGTGCTCAGATGGCACGCCGAGAAAACGTCGCCAGGTCTGGCAGCCGTAACGGGATGCACTCCAGGACGCTCTCTGTTGCAGCCGGCACGGGCCCGTTGACTGGTGCAGTCGGTGGCACGTTCAGCTTCAACCTTCCTCCTTCGACCAATGCTGAACCGAGTCCGATTCGTAACCTGATCAACGGCGGAGGCGTTGCTGCACGCTCGCTCCCTGGGTTTGGTGATAGTGAGGCTGATGGCAAGGTCTTGCCTTGCCACAAGGTGCGCGAGGACGGGCTGATGCGCATCACCGCTCAAACGCTGAGCGAGCTCATCGGCGGCGCGTACGATTCCGTCGTGGAGAGCTTCGTCGTCGTGGACTGTCGCTTCGACTACGAGCATGAGGGCGGTCATATTCCTGGTGCGATCAACCTTAACACGGACGAGGCAATCGAACGTGCTTTCCTCGTCCCCGAGTCAGAGGAGGCCGCCTTCGCCGCCTCTCGGTTCTCCGCGCCGGCTCCTTCGTATCTTCCTGAGCCTAGTCGAAGTGGCGATGGCAAAGTGGGCAAGAAGATCATCGTGTTCCACTGCGAGTTCAGTGTGAAGCGTGCGCCGACGTTCGCGAAGCAGTTCAGGAGCAAGGACCGCGCGATGAATAACGCAGTGTACCCGAGGATCCACTACCCTGAGGTCTACATTCTCGAGGGTGGCTATTCGAACTTCTACACGCAGTTCTCAGTGAGTGTTCTATGAATGACCTTTACTTTCCATGTCTAACGAGTCTGTTCTGTTCCTAGGGCCTGTGTGAGGGAGCCTATGTGCGCATGGACGACCCTGCTCATCTGCGCTCACGAGCGACGGAGTTGAACGATTTCCGTCGTTGGAATCGCGCACGCTCATTCACTTTTGGCGAGATGCAGAAGCTCACTTCAGGTTCTGCACCTGGCAGTGGGAGGGAGAATCAGCGTCCTACTGGTGCTGACTCGAATGGTCTGCTACCTGCGGCGCCCATCATCAATAACGCGGGTCAACCCAAGCGTCCGCCGTTGTCGACACTACAGACGCTTGCTGAAGATGGTGACTCGAGTTTTGCCTCTAGCGAGCCAGATATTGGCGACAGCCCGTGTCCACCACCCGCCGCGTCGAAGCTTGGCGGAGGCGCGAGCAAGACAGCGAAGTCTTTTGCACCGCTCACCTCGTTCTCTGCCGCCATTGGAGCTTCGGTGCCATCATTGAATGCTGCTGCCAACCCACGATCAAGGGGTATGCAGCGAGCATTCACATCTGCGCTCGTCGGCGCTCGCCATTAGTCTCATATGCATGCGTGGTTTCGATCATTTATGCCTATATATGCCGGCATTCGTGCGATACCGCGTCCTTGTGCGTTCACTCCCCACCCAACCATCGAGGTCCGTTGTGTTCATGGTACCTCTCCAGCCCAAGGGTTGCACCGCAACCCCTCCTCAATCATGATCTACTTCCAGCTCCGTTTCCGACTGCATGATCTCACTATTATTATCTCTCTCTCCTCTGGCTGGGTCTGCTTTGCATTCCTCCACATCAGACCCCGCGGTGCAGCTTCTTGCATCAAGCAGTGCTCTAGAGCACTTCACGACCTAACTATTCTGTTTTCGCCTCGTGGCACTTTTCTCTCTCTCTCTGATCTCATCTTTTATCACATCGCACACATCTTCGCTCCAATCTCTCTTCTCATCTCGTAAGCACCGATCTCATTTTTATCCCTCCGATTCCTATTTTGCCTGTTGCCGGGACATTTCCACTCAAATTGTTTCTCATTGCTCGTTGGGGCTTCACCCATCTGTAATCGTATGAATACACTTTTCCATTTTCCATCTGCCATCTTTTTTCTCTTCGCTTGAAATATCAATGTATTTCTTCATCTCAATTCAAGTCGTTGTGCCATTTCTCTCCCTCCGTTGGCTGACGGCGTGATTCTTTTCTTTTCTTTTTTTTTTTCGAAGCTCGCACAACCGCTTCCTCTGATTCCTTTCGCTCACTATGCACAACTCATCTGTTTTCTCAGCCCTTCTTATGGAAGGTCTTTCCCCCCTGCATCCTCTTGGACCTGGACATTAACATCAGTGCTTCCTGTGCATCAACCTCCATTCCTTTCACGTCTTGCATCATCTCTCGCATGCATTTCCATCTTGACTGCTGTCAACTTGGTCACGATCTCATCTTTCAACCCCACATAACTTATTGTCTGCATCAGTTATTTCCTTCCCTAGTCTCATTTGACCCGACCTTTGTGCTCCCTTGCCAAATATAGTCTGTCATTTCTGTGTCATTTATTGTCTCATACTTCAGCGTTATCTTCATTTTGTGTCCTGACCCCTTCACACATCTGGGTTAAGGCTCTATCAACCAAGTATGAAGGAAAACAAATGAGAACAGAATCGATGGATATGCTGCATGGGCTACATAAGTCTATTCAAGTTTCTTCGTCCTCAACCTTGTACTCGGCGCATACCCTACAGGGCTACTTGAACTCCCACCTCCCATTCCCAGCTCTCCCGGTGCGCGCCAATTCGCCCGCGCACTCACGTTCGCACCACCATCTCCATACCCGCCATACCGCACATTTGAGCCCATCCTACTATGCCCATACGATCTTCCATTCCCATTCGCACTTCCACCAAACGAATAGCTCGA
>WIDE01000067.1:0-38663 GCA_015039315.1 Clavulina sp. PMI_390
TCCGAATCACAATTTTTGACACTCACGAGAGCAACATGATGCTTGGTGGCACTTCAAGCATCCCACCATCGTCACCCCGCGAGATGCTTCAAACACAGGTCTATAGCAGAATTTGACGCTGCCGGCCTGGACATCTGCATCTCCAGCAGATGGAAGCTATTCTGGGTGCATCCCAAGTTGGAAGCATTGGCAGACGGGTCGTCTAAGAAACCAAAACGAAACAGGGCTGGCACGTGTAGCGAGCCGTAGAGCCATTTGTTCCGGAGTAGGGCCCATGATTGGGCGAATGATCCGGACCTTGCACAGATCAGATCAGTCCTGTTGACCAAGCACCCACTCGTCCTAGCGCAGGGGCGAGAGAAGGGATAAATAGGCAACTCCAGATGATGGATCGTTCATTGTTTCATAGGTGGTACGATGTACAATGTATCTGGAGCAAGGCGATTTCGCAGTATTGAGAGGCCTTGATATAGGTCGAGATTCTGGTCTTGTTATGGCTTGGTACAGTAACCCTTGTGGACCTTCCAATCTCTACGTTAATGGCGAATTAGTTGCGCCAAGTTGAGGTGGGAAAAAGAGAATGAATAGCGAAGGTGGACTCACAATTTTTGGCATGCTTGGGAACAGTAGTAAGCGCTACGACATCTGGCACACTGCATCATATTGCTCTCATCCCGGGTTTCGCAAAGTGGCCTATTGCAGAACTTTCCACGAATCTCTCTTGCGATTTTTGGTCCATGGACATTTGCTGCTGCTCTAAGGCTGTCTATGGCTTGATGACTCGCGTGGACGCCATCCCAGGCCTTCCGAAGCGCCAGAGGAGCAGAGGGTAAACAAGATCGATGATGGACTATGTCGAACTGACGTTGAAGGTGTTCTCTGTTTTCGGACGGTTCGGACGTCCGTCTTGGCACCGCCTCCATTAGCCAGAACAAACAGTGCTCGAGGCTCTCTGTGTTATAAGAATTTTAGTGAGTTCCTTGCACAAAGGCGGCAAGGTAATATACTCACCTGCTGCTAACTCTACTTCCTCGGTAGTTAGATGCTGTCTCACGTTTCCCATAGCGCACCACTCAAGAAGAAAGATAATACCATCTTCTACAATAACATTCAAGAAGTCATCGACGTCGATTGAGGCATGCTTGAAAATAAACCTCCAGAAGTCCGTTACTGTCATACACCAGTCATCATACACTAAAGCACCCTTGCTATCTTTCTCTTTTGATGCAGGGGCCGGATAGGTCTCTTGTACGCGGCGCATGACCTTTGCAGACGAGCGGATTAGTTGATGAGAAGGGAGTGGGAAATCAATCGAATGGCTAAGCTCTATGTCATTTGGCCCCGCATCAGGGAGGGCAATAATGATGAGGACGAGATTGACGATGAGAGAAATTTCGTCTAGCTGAGCTTTCAAGCTAGAGTCGTTATAGAATAGCGCTTGATGAGCCTGTTCAACCAGGGCTTTGGGCGAGGCAGGGGACGGTAGGTACTCGCCCTTCCCCCCTGTAGCCCCGGGTAAAAGAACAATGCACCTGAAGAGCTGACTCGAGCTGACTGCAAACATGCCGTTGGTTCCTAGAATTGACGAACCCGTACGTGGTTCTGAGAGTAAAGTGGAGCGTAGGTCATAGATTGCGGAAATGATGGATTGGAGCAGAGCGGTGTCGCGCCTAAAGTTCGATAAGAGTGTCCTCAGCAGCGGGGGGGCAAGGGAAGAAGAAGAAAGATAAATTGTAACACACGATATGGAAGGGATCTCTCGAATTGCTTGGATGATTTGTAGAGCTTGTAGCCGGAAGCTGGAAAGCTGCAGACGAAGGGCATCGTCACGAATCGGTCGAAAGAGGCACGACGCTCGAAGGGCAGAGACGAGTCTGAGTTGATAACCGTTCCAGTACCATTCAATATCTTCTGAAAGGTACCGATCTGGGGTCCTGTCTGGATAGAATCCGATGTTGATTATATCGAGTAGTGCTCCTATCGCTTTGCAAAAGACGGATGTCTGAGGAAAGAGCGATAATAAGGACGATAAATTTGATCCGTCAGACTTAGGAAATTCAATGTAACGTTAGGGAGCTTACCGGAGATGTCCTAAACTTGGCGGACTCGCTGGTGTTGATAAGAATGTCAAACAAGCAATCCACGAGGCCCACATTTGCTAACGATACAAATGGTCGAGGAGTAGGTGAATCGTGTATAAAACCATGAATAAGTTTCCATATAGCCGCTAGAGGCAAACGGGCGAAAAATTCGGGACCAAGACCCTGTTTATTGAAAATCTCGCTCTTATTCAGAACTGGTCGCAAAGTTTTCTCGGCAAAAGCGACGGCGTCGGCTTCCGACAGCATCCCTATAGTGGAGAGGTTTGTTTCGTACGGGTTGGCGGCTTAGCAAACTGCCTTTGTCCTGGACAGTGAGCTGCGTCCTGATGTGTTTGCCTCTGTTATGACTACCTCCCGACGTCGACGTAAATCGTGAGCCTAATCATCATGTTTGGAGAATATAGACTAAATCAACACCATGACCTCACCCTATTTAGAGTAATGAGAAGATTAACGTAAGTCCTTCGAAAAAGGTTCTAGTCTATTAGTATCTCTCGTAACAATAAGGGAGGCAAAGTCCGCCTGCAGCAAGATGCTCCTTGAGAGTACGTTCTAAGTATTCACAGCCGGTTCTTGAACAGTTGGGGGAACGGAAGAACATGGCACTAGCGAATAAGACCAATGATCCTGACCGTTAGGATACGCCACAATCATGAGATGAATGCAAGTCTTGGGATCATACATCAGACCTAGAGAACCACTCAGCGGGACCGAATAAAGTACATGCACACCTCAGCCAGTCGCGATCTGAGGCCGTGGAAAGCTGGGTATCGAGTAGACCACCACGAAATAGGGGCTGGCACGTGTAGCCACTCCTCACGATTGGAAACAACGCATGGCCGTTCGATCCGGAGCAGGGCTTGAAGCACTCTCGGTGACGGTGCTCATGCCGGACCTTGCACAGATCCAGTATACAAGATCAAGAAATCAAGATCAGGTAAGACCCGTCGAAGCAGCACCCACAAGCACCAGCAGAGAAGAGAAGGGCGAAAAGGGCAACTCGAGATAACGATTCGTTCATTGTTCCATAAATTGTGCGAAATCCGCCACCGGCGGCGCCGGCAGGCACAAACAAGGAAATCAAGTCAAGAAATGAGATGACGTTTCATTGACTCGAGAGGGGCGACTCATTCTGGCTCATTCATGCATCAACGGCGGGCGAGTGAGGAAAATGACTGGCCGACATGAATTATGAAAACAGCTCAAGATTGTCGGCACGATGTATTAGATCGAGTTGATTGCTTGGCCGACAGAGAAGAGGGTGGACTCGGGACCGTTAAGTTTCATCAGCGGGCGACACCGCGAGGTCCTAGAGCATGAAGGAGGTTTAGCAGGGGATGAAAAAGTCAAGTCAGGTCAAGGGTTAGAGACACATATACATAGCGGTTTTCTAGCATCGCTACCACAAAAATTGATCTAGATGAGATGAGCGCACTAAAAAATACAGTCCGTCCATCCTCGCATCCATCCCCCCTCAAATCTACCACCCCTACTCATTATGCCACAGAAGCGTCCTCAGATCCTTCCACCTCTCCGAGTCCAAATACAAGTATCGCATACTGCTCCACATACCCGGCTGGAGCGTCTCCTCGCGCTCCCTGAAGAGCCACATGACTGCTCCCCAGGACAAGGCAGCGAATGCCGAGAAGATGGGTGCGGATGGAGGGAGGGGCTTGTTTGTCCCGTTGGGGCCCTTCGTGCCTGCTGCTGGTGGGTAGGGCGAGGCGCGTGGGAGGAAGGAAGCTACGACGCGGGAGACGACGTAGAGCACGATCTGTCGTTGTGACGTTCATAGAGATGAGGATGTGATGTTGATTAAGATGCGCATTGATTGGATTGGGTAGAGTAGGAAGGTGTGGGTGGTGGCGGGTTTGGGGAGGCGCAAAGTGGGTGTCATGAAAATCAACGCGGATTTGCACCAAGTGATAAGGACAGGTTTTCGCAATACACCGAGATAGACAACGCGAAAGAGAATAAGAGGCATTTTATTTCGTCAGAACGTTCTTCGGCATCGAGACATAGGGTAGTAAGGTGAATCAGCGGATCCATGAGACGCACCTGTTCATTGATCGCCGTCCGTTCCCCAAAGACAATATACCCTCCAATGAGACCCGCAAAGAACGTGTCGGTCGTGCGCTCCTTGCCTCCATTCGATCGCTTCTGTAGTAGTAAGAGAGTCTTGTAGATGGTGACGAATTTTGCGAGGTTGAGGGCGTGCGTGCGGGTGGCGCGGAATATCGACTTTGCACGCGTTAGTGCACTAGGGAGAGTCGCCGGAAGATAAGTATTCGAGTGGGAGATGAGAGAGGCGCAAGGGAGAGAGGAGGATAGACAACCCGGAGTCAGTTCAAGCCGGGTATCATCATCAAGCAAGGTAGACAGAGAGACAGAGACTCACTCTCCCCGTCCGAACAGCACACTCATCACCAACGCATGAGGAAAGCGGATCTTGGCGCCATATACGAGACCGTTTCTTGCACCCTTGAGGATAGCAAAGTACTCCTGGTATGCAGGGTTGAGGATGATGGCATTAATTGCCTCTAATGTTCCAGCGGTCGACATCTTTACAGGATAAGAGGGGGGGCGCGCTCTAGATGATAACAATGGTGGTGGTGATGGTAGTTGGTTGCGGGAGTTGACGGGCTCTCTGCTATCCACACGCGAGCAGTTGGAAACCCTTCTTCAGGTGTCAGTGGGGGCAGTCAGTCGGCAGTGAATAGGAGGTTACCGAGTTCCGGAGGGGGACAGGGCCTGGGAACTGCACACGTAAGCTAACAAAGTTCCGTTTTCGTGCCACAAACGTCACAACGTCAACACGTACACACTCTACCTCCCGTCTTTCCGCCCTGATACCCGCGCTGCCCCTTCCTCCTATACTCCTTGGGCTTTGACAACCCACATTTGACGACCATGAACCGGTCAGTCCGCCTCTCTTCCGCATTTTTCCAATTTTTCTTCGCTAACGTTTTCACGCAATTGCACTTTCTCTGGGGCTTGGCAATCGTAAATTCTACTGGTGCACAGATTCCAAGCACCGACCAACACAAGCGGGCTATCCTACCGAGACAGAAGCGCCAACAACGCAGCAGCATCCACATCCTCATCCACATACGTCCCCACTCCACCCCTGTCCGGGCGCTCGACACCATTCCAATCCAATGCATCCTCGTACCCTTACGGCGGAGGAAATGGCCTCGCATCAAATTCCACCAGCTCTCTCCAGTCCTTTGGCATGAACGGAGGCGTCAAGGAGCATCTTGCGCCATCACCGTCATCAAGATTCCATGATCATCGAAGTGCCGAGCAGCTCGAGAGCCAAAACGACGAGATGATAGACGGTATTGGGGCCAAGGTCCAGCAGCTCAGGGCAGTGAGTAGTCGTGGCTTTCTTCTCTTCGTCCGAAGAATAGCCACTGAGTGCTGTCTATGCTTCTTTCCATGCTTCCCGTGATCCTCCCGAATCCTCGGTGTAATGAATCCAGCTGGCAATAGGGATAGGCCAAGAAGCCAAAGACTCCACTATTCAACTCACGCAGATGGTCCGTCCAATCTTCGCTTTTCATTCCCCAATCCCCGTCCCTAACTCTTCTTCGACTTCTGTCTATCTTCCTTCCCCTGCCTTCGACTGTCTGTCACTTGTCCGTCTGACATCCATGCGCCCCCCACCGGTGTACCAACCCCATCATCTGCTCACAACGAAATCCAGAACGACGCCTTCTCTGAGACAGGCGACATCCTGGGTGGGACGTTCCGCCGCATGAACGCCATGGCCAAGCGCCAGGGTTCGCGGTGGATGTGCTACATGCTCTTCATCATCCTCGTCATATGGTTCTTCATCTTTGTCTGGTGGTTCCGGTAACCGACCGAATAGCGGGGAGGATCTGAGCGAGGAGGTGAGTTGGGTGGATGGGTTGGGTAGCACGCAATGTTAGGATGGCGAGAGGGTATGCCCATGAGCTCAGATGGCCATACCAGCATGCATATGGGTTGGATTGGATTGGACACTATATGATATCTGCACTACACAGACAGAACAGACACGCATCTTCACGTTATCTCTATTTCTAATCATCATCATTCTTGATTCCGATTCCGTCATCCGTGTGTGAAGCTCAAGCTCACTCGCTCGAGAGAATTTCTGGCAGCTCCCTTTCTACAGTAGTATCACTCAAGCTTTATGCTTTCATCTCTCGCTATATTCTCGCACTCAGCACTGTCATCGCCCGATTCACCATAGGAGAAATAAAGTTCCGCCACCGAAGGGTACAGTATCTATATCCGGCGAAATACAGCATCGGTGTCGCTCCCGATGCACAACAATGAGGCGATCATAAGAGCTTCAGGTGGCCCGTCACTTGGTTCACGAGCTTCACCGGTGCTACAAGAAGTAAATGAAGTAATGGAGCGAGTAGAGTCTCGTCAGTTCAGATAATCAAGCCACAAAAGGAGGAAGGAGCCATCGTACCTGGCCCAATACCCAAGACTGTCGTGGAACCAGCCGCGATCTGCGTCCTCCCTCTATAATAGATAGTGATGATCCTAGGCGTCAGCGACGACGAATCAAGCAGGTGAGGAATAAGGAAACGTACGCGTCTTGGATGGATTGCGCGCATAGCCCGAGGCTCTGTGCTGTTGCTTGTAGTAACAGGAGCTCATCCTCTGAATCGCACTTGAGTGCTATTTTAGCTTGACCGATGCGTTCCCAGTGGTGGAGGAGCTAGTGGTAAGAAGGACGAGCACAGGAGTGAGCGATGATAGTTCGGCTTTGGTGAGTGGGAGAGAGCGGAAGCGTACGGTGGGGTTATGTTTTGATAGGGATTTGTAGCAAGCTAGCGTTGCGTGCCTATGGGGTTACAGAATCGATATACCAAGTGAGCATCGAGATTCCGTCGTGACGGGGGTCGTAAGCGACGCGAGAGAGAGAGAGAGAGAGAGAGAGAGAGAGAGAACAAAACGCGTACCCGCACTGAGCAGCGATTTTCCCCTTCGTCATACCCAGATCCGTGCGTACGACAAGAACCTATATAAAACATGCACTCTATTAGACCAAGTTCGAATAGACGATAGACGGCGGCTTGAAGGCTCACCAACTTGCACTCCTCCAGCATCCCGGCCTTGACACTGCCTAGAGCCCCGGGATCTTGCTCATCTTCATCATCCTCGCCGTCACCGGTATCGTCTACCTCTGGTTCTGCCTTGCCTTTCTCCTTCGGAGGAACAGCAGGAGGTGCAGGACTTGAGGTGGATGGAGTAGCACCAGTAGTGCTTGCAGCGTTTGCGCCTAGGTAGTATCCAATAGCTCCACCGATAAGGAGACCCGTCAGGACTGAATAATTTCAAAACCAATACGTTTTTAGCAGGGAAGATGTTTCGATAGATCATAATGTTGAGGTAGGACAGGACGATGGACACAACCAGTCCAGCGTGGCATAGGCAAGGTGAAAATTAGCAACGTTGATACCAAGGCACGAACTAGAGCTCAAATCGAGAAAAAAAAAATTAGAGGATAAACAGCGGGATAACATGATGTGCAGCACAGCGCCGAGTAATATGGTCGAGGGGAGGTTGGGGGCAACGCAGGCGATGGCGCTAGTAGCGCCAGAAGAGGGAGGAGAAATTCGAAGGCAAAAAAAGATAGCATAGATCTTTGGTGCCATACTAACTTGCTGAAAGAGAGGTATGATAGTCAACATGAATGAACTAACCTGTTGTGCCACTCGTCATTGGGATTCAAGCGTAGCAACGTTTAGCGCCTGTAGTGAACTGGCTGTTTTTCGTTCGTTTCAGTCGGTAGCACAGAGACCTCCCTCTGAGGATGTCTGGCGAATGAAGATGATAAACTTGAGCCAAGGTTCAGCGTACAGACACGCGAGATGCAAGAAGGACGTGCTCGAGCTCGGAACCGAGCAACTGAGTTGACTCCCTCCAACATCTTTCAGCCTTGAACACGAACAGAAGTTGGTATCTACTTCTGTTTGATTCAGGCCGTTCGTTCATATCACATCCATGATCATGGGTAGTATAATCGAATTCGTCATAAAATGGGTAACATGGATTGTAGGTATCAAGGCAGCCTGCCCTTAGCGCATCGAAGCGGCAGTCGACGGCGCGGGCAACTGGCGGATTGAAGGGGAAAGGGGGTATATAACAGCTCACAGAACGGATCAAATGCGACGCAATAAGATGCGAGGATAGAGCATGATTCACGGCAAGGGATGGAGCAAAAGGATATTGAAGTTGTTCCCCCTTCGCGAACCCCTTCCACATCACGACACCATTCATATCAGCCCTTCAGCACCCTAATTGCCGCCCTTATCCTTGGTTCATTTCTTTTCCTCCGACGCGCTAGGGGCTTGAGACCCGGCGGCGGGACTGTCCGAGGTCGATGAAACGGAGGCGGGAGGAGGCGGCGCCGGTGTCTCCGAGCTTAAGAGGTGGATCAGCGTCGCAGTCGCAAGCGTCACGAACAATACTAAAATACCGTTCATATGTTTATTGGATTTCGGCATGATGTTGAGTACAAATCATCCAGCATGATTCATGGATGAAATGGAACACACCTAGTCCAAGGTTGGTAGGGGCCGTGTCCTTCGTCCAATTCGCGGAGATCCCGCCTTGATAGGCGGGGAATACTAAGCCCTGAAGCACTGCAGCAAGTGAACTACAAATCACTGTAAAGATCCAAATGTCAGGAACCAAACTATCCAGGCAGGGTCAAAATGAAGGGGAAGCAACGGAGACAAACGAGCACGACACTAGGGCTAGGGTAGGTTACTCATGAGCCATATGAACGTGCCGTAGTTTCATCGCTGATGGTATACTACCGAGTAGACCGTCGATACATAAGGCAGCATCAAGATGCAGTAAACGCCAGAAAGGCAGGAGACAGAGTCATCTGGATAAGTACAAAGTCACGACTTACCCATTCTTCTGCATTTTGTAAATATCATGCTGTTCAGATGGCTAGTACTCGATGTAGGTGGTATAACTCCTCTCTATGAGCGCGCTTGTCAACTGATTGTTTTTACAGGGAGGACAAATAGGAAGGCGGTGCATTCTGTCAAAAATCTGTCAACACGTGTGAAGAACGAGGAAGCATGTTTTTTTTTTTTGCACCAAGATGGCACCCAATTGCCAGCTCCCCTCTCAAATGATAGTAGCCTAGGGTAATCAAAGCATAAGTTCATCTGTTCTTTTTCTGTAAGCACTCCCTTTTCCGCCTAAGACGCCGCATTTTGGGAGGTGCTCATCGGCCTCATTTGCCACCAGTTATTCAGGGTTCGATTCGTTGAGGGTTAGTGATCATAGAGTATGGGTGATATGCATTGAGGTAGGCGGGTGTATCCCACATGTAACCAAGGTATAGTAGCGGTAGAACAAAAGAATCTTACTGGAAAAACAATCGAGTTGAAACGAGCAAGACAGGGTAGCAGCTAGTGGGACGAATCGGATAGAGCAGGACCAATCATAAATTTGGTCACGAATCAAAGCAGGGACGGAAGCAAGGGGAAGATCGAGACGGGGAAAAAAATCGTCTCATCCCGTCAGAGCCCTAGTCTTCATTGCATTATTTCGCTTGAGGATCGGTGATAGGACCTTGTGATGTTGACGAACCAGCGGGAGCTGGATTGGGAAGATATGGTGGACCTACGAAGTAAGATACCACCGCGACCGTAATTATCTCTAGTAGCGCTGTATGTATGTGTTATCAAGAGGATTTGTTGGTAGCAATTAGCATAATAATTCGTGTAGTGGTTCGAAGCCGCGAGAGCCACGATGAGGAGCTCGAGGGGAAAAAAGGAAAAGAACATACATTGTTTGATCTTAGGATATAAATCTGTCCAATCACTGGATAGCTGGCTTCTAATGACAGGCGCTATGTAATTTTGGAAAAAGATGGCTGTGACGCCGTTCCCCACTGTAAAAGTCCACATGTTAGCCAGGTGAATCATTGAGGCAGGGTCGAAGAAAGGGGAAACAGGGAAATGGCAAGAAGATTGGGCTCAAAGCAAGATGATATTTATCAATATTAGCGCCAGTACGGTATGGATTGATTTTGCCGTTGACTAGCAGATGAGCCAGTAGAGTGGTGGGCAGACTGGAAGACGCAGGATATAGGAGATGCAAGGTAAAGGGGGGGGAAGAAGATCAGAACTTACGTGCTACCATAGCTCTCTCTAGCGAAAAAAAAGGCGCCATGCTCGGTCAATGGCACTTAAACCGGGTCGATTTGGAGAGTACGCGCTGGGACCCCTTTCTCTATCTCAACTCCATTATTTATAAGTGCACCAGTACGAAGGCGATGTTTCCCGTCACATATTAATGCTAATGGAGCACATCTCTGGGGTCTAGTGGCGCGCTCCAAAGATGATCAGCATCAGTGAACATGTTAGGTTTGTTCAACTCACTATGATGACCTCAGGCCAGACACACATGAAAAGCTCAGACATGAGAACTTGTTCGCACCGATATAGTGTCTAATGGCCCCCAAATCATGATGGTTTGGGTTGATCATACACTCAGTAGCCTCATGTGATGCTCCCTCATTTCGATTGTGGTCACTCAGTGCCCAACTGCCCAGCCGCGATGATTTCAGTATTCTCTTGCCTAGTTCCGAGGACCAAGGCTCTGGTATCTGTGTAGTACGACAAACAGGGATGCATGCCAAGCCATTACTGGCTGTGGATTGGTCCAATTCCATGTGCCCTTTCTCTCTGATACCGCTCCAGATCGTCCGTCTGAGATCCCGCCTCACGGGACAGGCTATCGGCCCTCATTTTCCATTCCCTACCTGGTTCATTCTATCATTCTAATAGGGCAGCGTGATTCAAATCCCATAGTGTGCGAGTGACATGCATTGCGATAGGCGGTGTATTGCACATGTAACCCAGGTACAGCAGCGGCAGAACAGAAAAATATTACCGGAAAGTAATCGACCGGAGACAAGCAAGATAGCATTGCAATTAGCATAGTATCAATATAGCAGTGGTAGAGGAACAAATATTCATCTCAAATTGAGATTCTCAATCAGGCAAAGCCCTACTCAGCTTTTCTTTATATATTTTCCTTCTCCGAGGTGATAGGGATTTGAGGCAAGGCGGCGGGGACCTCCGACGTCGAAAATGAGGCGGAAGCGGGAAGAGACGGCGCACTAGCAGACTTTATCCCGCTTCATAAGATAAAACACCGTCGCAAATGAAATCGTTCCTACCAGCGCTATATTCAGTGTCGTTAATATCGATTGTGTATTATGATCGGCTGGACATGCTGACGGGCGATCGGTCTAATGTTTCGAGCGCGCGGACGAGGTCGAGCTTGACGCACGAAATTTCATAGACAGAAAGCGTACCCTGTTTTATCTTGATATGGACAGAATTCCTTTGTCTAGCCAGCAACGACATCACCGCTAATGACGACAGGCAAACGCATAATGCTCAGGAAAAAGCAGACATGAGGCCGACTGTAAGAAATCCACATGTCAGAGAGGCAGGGTGCCAGTGGCGAATCATCAAGGCGGTGTCAAAAACCACAAGAAGATAGGAGAGAGAAAGAAGAATAAGATGGAGTGATGAGGTCATGGCGGTGTGGCGGAGGTCTTGTCGCCGACTTGACTGTCAATGGCTCGTGCGCGCGAGCACGTACGGCAGAGGGCGCGCCACCATGAGAAACACTACAGAGGGGCAGTGTAGAAACGAAGGAGGTGTGGAGTTAATGGGTGATTTGAAAGCCAATGGTAACATGCCGCCAAAGCCGTTGAGAGTGAAAACGCCATGGCAGTATCAGTGACTCTCCAGTTTCGGGCAATACGAGGTACAGGTTTATGTCTCATCTCCAGTGGCACACATCACAGCTAGCTTCCCAGCTAAGAACCATCAGGCATGCAATTTTTCCGGTTATATTCTAACGCCAGTGGAGCACGTCCCTGGCGTCTAGTGGTGCGCGCCCCAAGGATGATCAATCTCAGAGAATACATCATATTCGTTTGACACACCACTGTGACCTCACACACCCGACACAGCATAGACACACACACGAATCTCAGGGTTGTAAAAGATGATCCACTATTTTTTCCACATTGACCTTCTCCTGATACGCCCAGAGAAGAATAAGAGAGTAAGACAACACTACACCGGCACTAACGAGCAGGGATAGATACAATTGATCGTAAAGTATGGGAGGTATCGCCGGTGTGTACAGCCGACGAACATACGACAGGCAGTACTAGTAAGGGAGGAAGAAAGAGAAGAGAAACGAGCGAGAGAGATGCGAAAACGAATAAGATAGCGCGCAAAAGAGGAAACCGAACGAACGACGTGAAAGTAGGAAGGCGAGCGACGGCAAAGAGCCAGGGCAGAGTGGGTGGATATACAAACATAACCCCACTTGCTTACAGCCTGGAAGAGGGAGCGCATGAGCCAACATGTCCCAAGCGATAGTCAATGGCAGATGACTTACTCAGCGCGAAGGCGGCCGTCGACTCTGTCCATGACAGCCAACCGTTTACTCGTCATCATCCCCAGCATCATCATCCTCGTCCTCAACTGCAGCCTTCTTGGCAGGCTTCTTCTTCTTGGGTGCTGCGGCTTTCTTGTCGGCCTTGGGCTTGCCCTTGTTAGGGTTCTCGTCAGCATCAGCCCACATAGCAGCAACCTGTATATCCATGTTCAGGGATCGAACATCGACGACGACGAACACGGGAAAAGATAACATATCCGTCAGCACACATATCAAACAGGGAGTGATATAAAGGAAGGGAAGAAGCAACAAGGGAGGGTGTGGTGGAGGGCAAAGGGTTCCAAAAAAGGAAATTCGAGCAAAATCCACTCAAGGTTGAGGTTGTGTTATCAACGAAGGCTCAACATGGCACCGTCTCCTTCCGCACAAGGCCAAGGGACGCGCCATCGCCGAGCAACGCGCCTCGGGGGGACAAAGGGGTGTAAAAGGCGCAACTGATAATAGAGATACGAACCTTGGAGAAGGCCTCCTTGTGCGCAACGCCGGGGTGCTCAGCCTTGTAAGTTGCGAGCGTCTCCTTCATGTACTTCATGTACCTGTGTAGCATGAGTGAACAGTGAGAGTGATGCGGGCATGTCCGGAGCACGTCGCCATGCGGTGCAGAGAGGGTTAGAGCACGAGACGAGGGAGGGGAGAGGGGATGTTGAGTGAGTATATAGTCGAGCCAAACAAGAGACGACGACGAGCGACGTACGGAGAGAGCTGCTTCTTGGCACCGCCATCCTCTATAGAGACGAAGGGAGAGAAGGCGAGATGCCACGTCAGCGTCGTGTTGCATGAGCAGGTCGCATAGTAGGCTCGAGCGCGGCGAGGGTGTGTTGTTCAGGTCAGGTTGCGGCCCAAAGCCCAACACCCAACACACACAACCTCTCCTACTACTACTACTAGTAACCTATACTACTACTAGTGGTGCTACTAGTGGGTGCAACCTCGACTTACCCTTCTTCGCCTTTGTAACTTTTTCAGAAGCGGCTTTCGGCATTGTGTCGAATGGGTTCGGGGGTGTCTCTCACAACAGTGGGGGGTGTCTCGTCGAGATGGGAGTTGAGTCGCAAAGGGGGGATTTTTGGAGGGCCTTCACTCAACCTTTGAACCTATGCCAACTTTGTGACAATAACACGGGACACGTGTGACACACTCAATTGGCAGGCGCGACTGAATGGGATCGTGTGATCTGGGACAGCGCGCGTTGGGCCTTGTTTTTGTTTATTGCGCGACTGGACAATCATAACAAAGCGGGTTGCTCCGGGCAAGGTTGGCCGTTTTGGCAATATTGCTCATTATGACACACGGCACACACAACCTTCACCTTCGGACTTCGGGCGAGCATGACAGACATTGCGGGGAAGAGAATAGGCATTTCTTTATTTTTGCTTTTGCACAAACGATCATAAGGTACCAGGGGGAGGAAATGAGTGGAATAAGCTACAAGTGGGAAGGGGTGGGGAAAAACAGTAGTCAAGGCTCAATAAGGTAGGTATCAAACAACATCAACAATCCAAAAACAGAAAATCAATCGTCATGGTCATCCATCTCACTCGACGATAACATAAAAGGGATCGACGGCGTAAATGATGTTGGCTGGTTGGTCGTGAAGGGGACAAGGGACACAGACAGAAAGGAAACCTCAGGCGGACTGGGGGGAGAGGGGGACAAGGGGGATGGACGAGTGGATGAAAACAAAATTAGATCCGTGCGTGTATCAAAATGGGCATGCAATTGTGACCAAGCGTGGATCGATGTGTATACGATATGGTACACCATGGACCGTGCGCGGGCACCGAGCAGCCAACCACATGGGGCAACCAAAGAAAAAAAAAATCAATAAGATGGTATAGTAGCATGCGTGGGGAGGGATATGAGCAGGAGGAATTAGAGCGCGCAATTTTGAATGTAGATGATGGTACGATGGGGGGGATGTGAATAGCACATGACTTGACGAAAGCAGATAGAGAAGAGCGAGGAGGATTATGCGTTGCAAGGATTTGATATGGGGCAAGTGGGGTTGGGCGGGCGGGCAGAGAAGGGGAGGGAGGGAGTTAAGAGGACATGCGAACGTGCGACAGCGCAAGAACGCCGGAAGTTAATGACGGATTGCTCAAGAATTCTCAGAGAAAAATGCAGTGTGGATGGGCGTGTAGGGAGTGTAGGCAATGCATGCACAGAGGGGAGAGAGAACATGTATGCGAGCTACGGAGCGGTGAAACGGAGAGTGGAGTGACACAGAGGAGCGCTCCTTTCTCACCACCGACACTGGTGGACAACGATGACGACATCCTCGCTGGCGTGGGTGGTCCATGATGCGAACCCGTCTTCCTCCTCGAGCAGCCATTGGGCATCGTCGTTGAGCCCTAGCCCTGGGCCGGTGTGGTGGCGCTCGACGTACCGTGTGGTAGTTGGGGATGAGGGCGTCAGCGGCAGACCTTGAGCAGTCGTCTTGGGGGAGGCAGCTGGGAGGGCAGCAGATTGTGAAGGAGGCGATGGCGAGCAAAAGCGGAGTGCTGCGTCTGGAGATGAAGAGTGGCCAAGGACCAATGGGTCAGCAACATGAGGACGAAAATGTTCTTGCTGCTGCTGATCCCCAAAAATTTCAGAAAACTCACCATTCGACTTGGAAAACATTCCGCGCATCGAGCGGTCATAGAACGTCTCGGATGTGGACCCTGCCGAGGGTGAGGTTGCTCGAGGACGAACATCGTGTTCCGTCTCTGACGCTACCTCGTCGTCCTCGGACTCGGTATAGTGGTCCGACTCGAGACCAAACTCATCGTCATCAGTGAGGTGTGCTGATCGCCTCTTGGATGATGATGACGAGTTCATGGGGAAGAAGACTGGGCGTTTTGAGGATGAAGGTGATGATGAGGATGAAGATGATGGGAAGGGGGACGAAGATGCAAGGGATGATGAGCCCGCATGACCCCAATGAGAAGCTGGCGATGACGCCGCTGGTGTTGCTGTTGATGTTGTTGCTCGCGACGCAGACGCTTTCAGTTGTTGCGCTGCTTTAGCTTTTTGGAGAGCCATTGTGCGTGCACGGGTGTTGTTGTCGATCTGCACCGTTCGGGTAGAGTCGGCGATTTGGTTGTGAGTAAAGGCCATGTGTGATGAGATGAGCAGAGGTAGAGCGATGTTTTAGCAAGAAGTAGTCGCTGGACGATGAGCTGGGTGACTCGATAGGGGAAATTTGGAGGTGAGGGAAGAAGGGGAGGGGGGCAGTAGGGTATATATATATATGGACATATGATAAACCCCGCGACGCACCACCACCCGTCAAACAGGGCGAGGGCTGAATGATAAATCGTGGGAATTGGCCATCTGCATTCATTCGGGCCAATCCCGTGAAATCAATAGGAGTGAATGCATGCGACTTTCCATCTGCGGACAGCCTCGTCCCCAGTCATTCCAACCAATGAACGGGCTCTCTATATACCACAGCCTCTTTTCACTGACTCCGTTCAAATCTGATCACCCAAGAGCACCAATCAATACTTTTCATGTCACAGCCTGACTCGAAGAGGGAGATGCTCCGCCACCCGCAGTGCATTCGCTAGCAGAACACGCGCGCGCAATCTCCACGTATCTCGGCGTCTATCCATCGTCTCTCGTTTCAATCTGCAATCTCAACGACGACACATCATGATCATCCCCCACAGTCTCCTCCCATCATCACGAGGACAAAAGAGCATGCCCTGTGCCTCGTATACCTTTTTGGGAAAGTAAACCCGCCCTCTTCGCGGGCCCTGTCGTTTTTGTCCCGCCCTGTTTTTTGTCGTCGAAAAACCCGCCTTACCTGCCCACGCTTTGCAACTGCCAGCTCCCTTTGCCGCGTTTTTGTCTGTCAACCATAGCCGTCTTTTTTTGTCAGGGCAATGCAAAAGCTCTTTCCTTATGTTCCATAATCACAAACTTGAGTGCGGAAAGCATCTATGCTTCTGAGCCTAGAATTTAGCGCCCGCCATATGCGGGTTCCGAATCGCGCACAGCCAGTGAGGCATGCATGTATCCCCTTACCATACATGGCCATATCTTGTTTCGGGCATTTCGTGAAGAAATAATCTGCCCATCCTTGTATGCTGATAGTGATATCCGGTAGGGGCAATCTCCCCCTGCACCTGACTAGGGTAGCATGCATATACGGACACGAGTTTGGAGCTGCGGTGACCCGCCGCTGACGTGCCAGGTGTGGCTGGCTGAAAGCTTGATCTTCTCGAGCGTCTAGACCTCAGTCAGCCATCCCTTTCATTGCAACGTATAACTGTATGCCGCCGGAGCCACACACCACCACCAGGCTTGGAGCTCCGGTCCACGGCTACACAGACCTTCCATGTGGCAATTACGATCTGGACTACGTGGAGCTACGTAGCGTGGCCAGCCGCGTGCTACGGCCCAAGATTGATTCTGCGGAGTAGCACGGACACGTGCGATACTCGCTGTGGCAATGACAGGGGGTGGCGAAGTGACTGACTCCCTACTCGTCACTTATTGGGAACATTCTTTCTGCTGAGTCGATCTCATTCTGCGCCGCTGACTTTGCTCTAAGATTAGCCATATATTCCCAAGTTTACCCGGTGGACCTGGTCCGGCGCGGTCATGAGCACGGATGAGTCGCAACTGCTTCTTTGACGCTTCGGGTCGAGCTTTCGCCATCAGCAGCGTCTATCCACAACGGCCAAACTCAAGCATGGCTGTACCTTACCCGCTATTCTATGACGCTATTGAGCATTTGCCCGCACTCAGAAACTAGCGCCCATGAATTTGATGGCTCTGACTACCGTCACTCTCCTTGGCACATGAACACACGTCCGTACAGCCTCGTTCTCTCGTCACCCCTCCCGTGTCCGAATCCACCGCCCTTTTCCAGAATCTCATAGAAGAAGAAGAAGAATGTATCTGCGCCCCCTCCTTTTTCATAAATCTTTGCTCAGCCACTAATCGACTTGATTCGCTCCTGCTGCGAGTCATGCAAATAGCACCTTGGTGAATCCACCCGAAGTCAACCTTTCTCATCATCCGTTCACCCTTCCACCCGGCTCGGCAATGAACGGTATCCACTGCGGGTAAGAATGGGGAGATTGTTACTCCCTTTGCTCGTCTAGGGCCTGTGTGCCTTGCTTCTTTTTCTCCGTGCATCCCTACGTGATCGCACAACTAAGCTCCTCTGACTCCGCATTCGCGGTCAATTCCGAGCCACCCAAGGAGATGCGCCCGAACGCAGCCACCCCTCTTGTCCGGGTACGCACGACATCTGATGGTGCTGCCACGCAATTTACCCCCCTCTTGCAATGACGCCCCAGGCTCCTTGACCCCCGAGAATTCCGGCCTGCAGGCCTGCTTCACTGACCATGATACAATGAGACCCACCTTACTAACGAGTATTTGCAAGTGGAGCACGGCAATCATCGATGCTGTTGGTCTCCCTCTGTTGTCGATCATTGGGCTCCTCATTCGGCCTGGCCTCGCTCTTGTGCTCTAGGCTATTAGAGCTCTGCACTTGCGGAGTAAGTGGGTTACGGCTCCGATGACACGAGACGAGACGACGATCCTCGTCATAATTCTCCCTGCCCGTGCTCCATTACCCCGCAAATTGGCAGGCAGCCTCGCTGAGCTTGTCTCCACTTGACCGGGCATTGATTGCCTTCGCCCCACCCACGGAAACCTTCTAACCAATTAAAGGCTAAGTCTGAGCTTGAGCCTTCTTACGTTACGTTCTTCAACGGTCTCAATAAGTCGTGCCTTCCTCTGGCACTATAAGCAAGCTTGCCTCCACCCAGTCAATAAGTAATGGTATTCGGCCCACCGGCAGACAATATACCACAACTCGAGAGGATGAGAAATCAACATAGCATGAGTAACGGGGTACGTACAACAGGAGAGACGGCCCTGGAGCTCTGTTACCCCTCCCCCATCGTATTGAGATTCGCCTTCTGCCTCGTGGCTGTACTCGGAGTTCGCCGCCAAGGAGAGAAGCCTGGGTATACACATAAGATAAGTACCCCACATCAACGAAACCAACTTCTGATATGGTGCGGGGGGCTCCACTTCCTAATTTCATTAATCGATACATCAATGGCTCCATCTGCCTGCAGGCACAATATCCATCATTGCTTCCTTCCCAACGGGCGACAGGCTTGCTGCTGCTGAGAAACTGCAATCAGCCGTGGTGGTATTACTTCGCAGTATTCTATGTGATAGGGGCGAAGATAGGCTACGTCATTCAGGATATCTGCTGTACCTGGCACTGAAAGGTCGCAGAATTGACTCATAATTCTTCCCCGCAAATCCTACTCACTCACTAGTCCTGGCGCGCACACGACCTTCTACAACGTTTTTCTTATCTCTGTTCATTCATCAGCACCTCCAGCAGCATCGATATCACCCTATCTATCTATTTCAGTCTTGGTGGAGCAGAGAAGGGAGGAGCGGACAAAGTACGTCATTTCGGTAGCATCCTCGGGGATACGAGCTCGACCTCCACGCTATCGCCCATTCAAGAAGAAGCAGCTGCAGACCGTTCCAGCCCAGTCGTCGGGCTTTAATCGTCGGGATGCCATCGGACTCTTCTTATCGTCCCTCCATCGCCCCTCTTCCCCCCCTCATCGATCGATCGCTCATATCATCCCCGCACCCGCAATTGAACCGGGCCCGCCGCCACGTCCTCGCTGCGTAAATCGCGCTTCGTCTTCTCTCTCATCGATAAGGGCCAAATGACAAGTATGTGCTCGTAATTGGAAAATCATATAATATTGATATTGTTCCGATGGTGGACTTGACTGGGAAAGATTCATTGACTGTTCAGAGAATCGATATTTGGAGTAGCGGCCAGCAGGCCTCTGGCCGAATGAGCCTAGCGCGATCGTGATGTTTTCTCCCTGGTACCTCGGCGATCGCGAGCCGATTGACTACCAGATTGCGTTTTTTGTGCTGTTTGTGTCCTTGGAGATGAGTGCCATGCTGGAGAGGTGTGCCTGCACTCTCGGTTACAGCGTCCATTTGATCTCGTCCGTTCGCGCCGCCTCTAATCACAATGTGCGCGATGATATCCGAGTTATCGATCAGTTCCATCTCCTTGGGCCTTTTGGGGCTTACCAGTAGCAAGCTTTCATCAATCTGAACCTTAGCTTCCCTGAGGCCCTTGCTGCTGCTATTTGACAGGTCCATCGCATACATTGAATGGCATCTCCCAACGATCAATCAGCTATCAACCTTACTCTGGGATTAATCAGCCACATCTTGATAGTCGAACTTTGAATAACCCTAGATGCATATATTGAGCTCGACACTACGATATCGCGCAATATAGCCGTTCCTGGACGCAACTAACTTCACCATCCAAATTCCCAGGACGCTTCACGTTGGAGATCGCCTCAGCCTCATGTCCTGCAACTGAGGATCTTCACTTCCTTCATGGTGTAGCCGGCCTTGGCTTCACCCAGGACCGCATATACCTTGCTCTCCCAACATGCTATGGCAGGTCTGTGCCCTGATAGCTGCGATGGTCTAGACACTGTAGGGACTTTTGATCAGCCTTTGGCATTATCTAGCACCAGCGATTTATGCACTATTTCATGTGTGATCGGATCCACCAATCACGCATAATCCTTGCGCGCTGGGCCCACGGCTTATGCTTGCACGATGCTAGTGGGAGTGGGATTTGCCCGTGTCGCTCTTCGTGCATATGCATATCCCTTACTGGTCCAGGCGATCTTTTATGGTCCAGAACCTTCGGCGTCTCAGCGGTCGTTGGTCTGCTGACCTACCAAGGTGGCGTACTACACGCCCGCTCAGCGTGGCATTTTCAGTCAGTATCCCACAAGGAGCCACCAGGCGTTTCATCGGATGATCGAAGCCAATTGGCCCTCAATCGAGTTCCCGTTCCATTGCCGACATTCAAATCCTTGTTTTTAGTATTTTGATGATTTCTGCCCGACACTGCCAATTTCGCCGCCGCCAGCAATGTCTGGCGGCTTCAATGCTTCCTCAAGTCGCGTTCCGCCCATAATTTTTTTTTTTTTTTTTTTTGCGCCCGAGGCGCCCAAATATACTGGGGATACGACATTTGTACGTAGGCACGTGCAAAGTTTCGAGAAGTTTGGAGTGAAGGTGAAACTCGCAAACTGGCATCGTGCGCAATTCATGTCTCACCAGTATCAAACCCACGGAGGACAAGATGCAACGAGACGATATTAATGATTCCCCTATATATCGGTCCAGCGGTACGCTATCCCTAGCACGATCAGAACGAAGCCTCACCAGCAATGCTTTCTCGTTTGGGCAAAAGTGTGGCGTTAATGTTTGCTCTTGTGATGAGCAGGTCTCGAACCAAACAGCACAATTGCTGAGGAAATCATATCATATCTGTGATATCCATTCATACATCGGCACGCCATTGAATCCTGAAACCCCACACAAATGTCGAAAACTAGTGCTATCCAGTCTCTGCCCCTTCACGATGATCTTATTCATCTTGTGACGAGATCTAAAGCCTGATACAGTAGACACACGGTTGATCTTACCACAACGACACGTTCGCCCACTTTTCCGCCAAAGATATCAATCGTAGCTCTCGATACCAACATCTTCAACGTCCAGCTGAATGGTTGCCCTACTACTGATGTCCCACCCATATCATGTCGTGTCATTCTGTTTCATATCAAGGCAACATAATTGACAGATGAGAATTGTTCGTCAGTCTCTCTTGTCCGACCGAAAAGCTTCCATCTCCCCGCAACGCCCTGGTATCCATCTCATCGACCCGGTCGCTGACTCAGGATCACGTTATGCGCGATGAATCTTCGGTCCATAGGTGTTAGAGTACACTTGCATGGACAGACCTCTATAGCAGAGTATTCAGAACGGCACTTCATAGCTGTGGGAGACCGCATGCGATTTAGCGGATAATCATATCTCAGGGTGTCCTACGACAAAGAACTGTACCTTGTATCTTGTGTCTCTTCCTCATTTGCTGGCTGCATCACAACTACCACGTTCACCTACTACTATGGGGACCGGATGATTGCCCTCATAGCACATTTATGTCACGCCCCTCCATCTCTCGTCCACAGGTCAAGTGATAGAACCCCGTCGGTGCTCCCAAGACCGCCGCGCCACATGGCCTTAACGTTAGCCTCTCAAAGGAGATCGCCTGGACAGATACACATTAGGAGGAGGCCCCAGATCTCATCCCTAATTGGTTGAGGCCGTTCCATATCCCTGGAATATTCCGAGACACCGTTCATGTCATCCCCTCTCTCGATAGCACTTGGACCGCAGACCATCCCATCAATGGAAGGCGTCGTCATAATCTGAATAAAGGCGAGTTTATCCTTACGCTATGGCCTGTACGCTTATGCTCCTACTCCTGCGTACATCTTATCTAGTCTTTTCTTCGGAGTCCGTAATTCTCTGTTCTTCCCCTGCGTTGACTAGAGTGAATCAGAATACAACTTCGTGACTTCGGAGCTTCTGCATAAGTTTCAGGTTGTCATATATTCTTCTGAATCAACTGCCATTCCTAGACAGTTGGGGATGTTCTTTATGGAAGCTTTGGAGTTTCCGATGATCGGATTGATGGTCGCAATGCCGTGTGTCGCAGGGAAGTTGCCGCAAATTACAACTTCTCTAGTTACCCGTGGAGGTTTTTTCGATGCTCAACTAGCAAGGGAAAATACTGAGTATGTCGTTGAACACCATACCAGTGGACAAGGCGCGCTATATGGCTTCAACAAGGGCCCAAGGCCTCGGAAGATATAGAGAGCGGAGTCGACGTTCGGAAGCTATAGATACCAAGATCTAGCTAGAATTCTTTTCCTCTCAAATGCCGCTGGAGCGGCCGTTCCGCGGGATGCTAATTACACGTGATGAATTCCCCGATAATAATGACTCGTCTTTGTTTGCATCGGGTGGGGCCTTTTGAACAACGCGTTAACGCCGCCTCGGTCCACTTCATTTTGCACACCACCATCTCCGGTTTGGGCGCGTTGTTTGACCTTCATTCCAGCTTAGCATCTTTGAGCAGACCCAACCCATCATATTTTTTCATCGACGTCCTCTGTTTCTTTTCTATTATCTCTCCACAAATCAACAGTGACGGTGATGGGCATGCCCGACATGCAAGATTCTTTGGGGCCTGTAGCACCTATCGGTCATCCCCCCTATGGCCGCCACACCCAGCTGGAATGGCGAAGGAATCCCTTGCTTCCTTCCAAAAACGTCTCTCTCATACCTGATGATGTCCTCCTCGTCATATTTGACTTGGTTGTGTCTCAGGGTTCATACTCAATACCTCTGCCTCAGAGAATGGCGATGGATTTGAGTCATGTCTCGACGCGCTGGCGAAATGCTGCGATTAATCTCTCAAAACTATGGACCCGCTTAATCCTTCAATCATCCTCCCAAGTCCCTCTTATCGGTGTCTTCGCGAAAAGGTCCCGACTGTTAGGATGCAGTCTTGTGTTGGCGTTCAAACCTATTCCCAGTAGAGACCGCCGAACTATCCCAAAAAACCCACCCCCTCCCCCTGCATTTACAGTTACACCGTCAATTGCTGCACAGATATCGAGCATCTCGTTTCAGAACTTCCATGCGATGAATTCTGTGTCTGTTGACGAAGATGCATTAAAGGATGTCCATTTACGTTCCGTGACCTTCCGAGATGTCGCACTCTCTTACAATCCCTGGCTCTATCACACTCGCCGCTTACACCTTTTCGCCGTGCAGATTAAGTCCCCTCTAAGCCCGCTCACTCGGCTCGAGGAGCTCGAGCTCACATACTTCGCGGACGAGTGCTGGACAGCACTCCGAAACGCACCGATGCCAGCGCTGAAGCGCTTGGTCTTAACGCGTGTCGGTTTCTTTCGTCCGCCTCGGGGATCAGAAGGGATCACCTTCCCTGCCTTGGAGTCTATAGAGGAGAATCACTGCGATCCCACTGTTCTCGGGTTGGTTGGGACACATATCATGGCTCCCAATCTTAAGTCGGTATCAAGTAAACAGGCGTCGGTCAGGGCAGAATTCGGCGGCAATGCGATCAATTCTCTGGTGAGTCGGTGCATATCAAACAGCGGCTGAGCCCCACTTCTAATGCTTCGGTCCTTCTTACTTAGGTAAAGAACAATTCGCTACTTCAGCATTTATCGTTCTGTTTCAAAACTCCCGATTCTTTCATGAATGTATTGGGAGACGAAGCTGTTGGCGCATCAATCCTTCGATCAGCGCCGTCCCTTCAATCACTGCGACTCGTCTCGCCCGCCAAAGCTTCGGGTTCTCCAGCCTCATTCCGCATGGACCCCAATGAGGATATTCCTTCGCAGCTTTGCCACATCTTGGAGCCTCACTTGGCCTTATGTGCCTCTCCGCACGCCGGTGTAGGGGTGTCCAATGGCTGCTCGTATGCGGCGTATTGCTGTCCTCTCGATACACTCACCCTATCAAAAAGCCTCGTTGGGGATTTTACTTCGTGGTATGAGGCAAGAATTGGGAAATTTGTCGTTATCGACGACCCAATGGATCCCAGAGACTCGTTGATGAGTATTTGAGCTGCTATGCTTTACCTTTGCCTAAAGGTAGCTAAGGCCCGCGTGCATCGCTTCCGCCCGATGGCGCCTTTGTTACCAGTATGCCATATCTTGATCTATCTGCTGTATTTGTACTCGTGTACCATAGTGTAATTCAACCATTGGAAGTCGGAGCTTGCTCTCTCACAACGTCTTGACGCACTCCCTAACTCCGTTCCGTTGATGATAGCGGACTGGCATATCGGCCATTTTTCGTCATTCTCGACCGGATGGAACTAAATAACTGCTAATGTGGGAATACAAGGCCATTGCTAAGGAACATGAGGCCGAAGCTCTACACTATCAATGAAGGATGGTTGTTATTACCACCAATTTCGTTTTGTTTCTGGTTCAGGTAGAATCTCTTCGATTTTATGCCCAGGAGCCGCGGCTATCATGCAGATCGACGTGTATCTTGTAGCGATATGTGCTTGGTTTCCGTAGTGAAGATAGTGGAACGAAGCCCGAGTATTCTTCGGTTCAAACACCACCTTTCGAACCGAAGATTCCTCGAGCTTGTCAACTCCAATACCCCCCAGCAGATCCTCAAGATGTTCCTCGATCTGGTCGCCGGTACTTTCAAGTTCAGCGTCCTGAGGAAGGACCCAGGCATCGCTGTCGAAGTAGTCACGCGACCTATACACGTAGTGGAAGGAGACACTGACTTCCTCCATCTCACAGAGTGCATTGTACACGACATCGTCGTTGCCCTTTAGCTACGTCATATAGCACGATCAACCATATCATCTAAGAGGAGATGAAACAAAATCCCTGACCTGTTCCTCAACATAACATGCTGGTCCATCGTTCATTGAGTGTGGCTTTTGATATTGACAATACCGTTATTCGTTGTTGAGGTTTTTGAAAGCGACTCACTCACATATTGATGTTGAAGATAGAATAGGAGAAACGGCTTGGTCTCGTTAAAGATTTCTGTTGATCTGAACGCGATAACGAGAGCGTCCATACTCTGCTGCTTAGCTGGGTTAGCCGAAGCACCATTGGTTTTAGCGGAGTATTCTAAATTGAATGAGAGGGTCACGCTACAGAAGGATATGTGACTTGGTTCGAGGATGATATTGAGAACAGCAAGCTTGCTTACCGATAGCCTTTTTGCACAGGAAGGACCTCATGAGGGCAGTCGGAGAAAAACGCAATCCAATCGATCGAGTCTATCTTACCCCATTTAGTGCTGTATTTGTCTCCGGTATGAGGTTCTGCCCCTTCAACCTGGGTTGAAGTAGAGTCGCTTGCCGCTCTGGGAAGTTTGGCATTCGAGCTAAATATCACCAGCTCTCCCCCCTCATGAGACACAGGGAGGTTGATGACCAAGGTACCAAACATATCGCTTGATCGAGGGGTGTCAACATGCCCCTTGAAGAAATCGCCAGGTCCATAGACATTGAGTTTGTCTAGGGTTGCGATGATGCGGCGGTTAGAGCGGTTGAGGAGATGATGGGAGATATTGTCTAGTATTCCACAGAGATAGGGATCAATAGTAGTGGAAGGGGAAACTGAGAAACGGTGGGATGGGAGCATGAGGGCGCGCCTGTAGGCGGGGTCAAGGATGGTCTCTGATCCACGACCAAACGGAGCCTTTTTACACGCCTCCAGCAGGGGCTGTACGTCCTGTGCGGAGTTACAAGGAAGTGGAAGATGATTCGACTTCCCTTCTTCATCAAGGAAGAAGAGCGTGAGGGGAGTGTTGTCGTCGAGAGGGATGGACCCGACGTTACAGAAGGGACGACGTATGGCTTGTAATGCCACTCGTAGCTCATCCGGAAGATCACCAGGAGTCTTCATAGAGGGTATTCTTATAGCAGGAAATAGGGAGCTCAGAGGGGATGGAGGAGGTTCTGTTGCTCGGTGAATGGAGATTTTACACCTGATTTGGAGCCACGAAGTCCGTATTTGTGACCCAAAGGTCACAGCGGAGACTAACACAAACATAAATGGTCAATAGCCTTTGGTGATAAACTTGGCCGACGTTACATCGTTATTCCCAACAGAGCGTGAGTGTTGATGAAGGAATCAGGGACTATAGCCGCTGCACGCTCGGCGGGGTCGAGCTGGAGCCTCAGAATAAATTTAACAGCCAAGTCGCTCGGGTTTTTCAGTAAGGGTGGAAAGCATTAGCCGGACGTCTGAGCCGAACATGATTGACCCGAATGTGTATGTATTCAAATCATCATGCACGACACCAGTGCAGGGTCAAGGTCGGGACCAAGTCTTAACAGAAGCAATTCGAAGCAATCCGGTAGCATGCTAAGTCAATCTCCAGAGTGGGTGCATGCGAAACGAGATGGCAGGTCCCTGAATGCTCACCAGAGAGCATTCGCGTCCAGTTCAAGCAATCAATTGTAAGCCTCTTATCCTCCAACAACCTGTGTAGCGTTCGTAAATTCGGACGATTACGTGCAACGAGAGTCACATTGTTGGTGCCAAGGTCAAGGCTTGGTGGCTCGACAGGTGAACGAGGACGCAACAAATCCAAACAAGAGACTCCACGTGCACCACCTCCCACCGCCCCGGCACAGTAATGGGTGCTTTGTTTGACCTGAATCCAGTTTCGAGATCTATCGAAGCCATTATATCGTCTATCGAATGGCCTTCCCTTGACATTTCTCTCTTCATGGAGCGGGATTCGGCGATGAGGTTTGAGCGAATGCGTCATGTGAAGAACGTCCTTGCTGACCTGCAAGAATCCTCGAACTCCGTCTCGTCCGTTATAGAGATACTTCGAGGCCTTCAATCCCAAATAGACTCGCGTAAATCTCAGTTGCAGACATATTTCGCTCCAGTATCGGTCATTCCTGATGACGTCCTCATCATGATTTACGACTGGGTGAAGGCTAACGATACCGAACAGGCTACATGGCAGACGAGTCTCACCTTGAGCCATATATCGGCTCGATGGAGGGCGGTTGCAATCAATTACTCCAAGCTATGGAGCACGTTGACGATCCTATCACCCTCTCAATCCCCCCTTGTCGCCTTGTTTGCACGCCGCTCCGGCCATGCAAGGTGCAGTCTGATCTTTCCATCTGAGTTCCACCGGTACTACCTCACCTATCATGGTGATCAGGCTACACCCACCTGCCAGCCAGGCAATATTAGGATCGAGGCGTCATTTGCAGGGCGGATCTCAGCCATGAGCTTTAGCAGCACGGCCGCTGTGGAGTCAATCACTATTGGAGAAAAAGCGGTGAACCAGTTGAAGTTGGATAGGCTGCGTGTAAAACCTACTATCCGCCGTTTGAGTGGGCTCGCGGGCACTCCACTCTTATCATGCACTCGAGTCCTCGAGCTCTCTAGCGCGTCCATCCAGTTTCAATCTCCTCCTCTTCATAAAGTTGAGGAGTTTAGGTTCTCTTCTCGGTTTCTTGTAGGCTCTCCCTTAGGGACCTTTGTTTTTGCACCAATGCCAGCACTGCGGCGCTTGAGCATGAGCTACTTTCCCGACGACTGGGCATTCTCACCTCTTTGGGAGACTGTATCCTTCGATTTCCCGCAATTGGAGCAGCTCGAACTTAACTATTGTCCCTCTCGTGTTACGGAACAGTTTGGTGCCAAGCTTTTGGCCCCAAGACTTCGCTCGATTGCGATAAGAACAAATCCTCAGTGTATCACTGACAATGAAGGGATGAGGGTCCTGGTATGTTAAGCCCAGAAATCGGCACCCGCGCCGAGACTGATATTTATTGTTTACACAGATGGAGGGGAGGCCTTACCTTGAAGACCTGATAATCGCGGCTCATACGCCTCAGGTGGTTCTCGACATCCTGGGTGCGGAGCAAACATCTCTGTTCCACTCTGCCCAATCCCTTCGATCACTTTGCCTTGTATCTCAGATGCCAAAGGCCCTGGATTTGACTTACGGAACTGTCCATGGGGTTCTCAGCTTGAGGGCTCAACGCGCCGTCGAGCAGGGAATGGTTTCGAGGCCACCTTCAGCTTCGAACTTGAGAGGTAAAACGAAAAACCGGCTGGAGTCGCTGAAAATGTCAAAGGGATTGGTTGGCGAGTTCGGCGCCTGGTACAACGCTCGGGTCCAGCAATTCCAGATTGTCGATGGCTGGGACATGGACGATGATGATTTTGGGGATTGAGATATGCGCTCCAGACTTGCTTATTCGACCGTACAGCGGAGTGGGTATTGTACAGCTACGATAACTATCATTCCTTCTGTTTTACGCCATCAAAGCTGCCTGGTGCTCAGCGGCGTAGCGTGCCCCAACTACTGTGGCTTGGAAAGTCGCCACTGCTTCGTCAATTTCCTTCTTCTCCTCCGGAATGAAAGTTACGGATGCCGCGGCGAAGTTCTCTACCACACGCTCAGCAGAATTGCATCCGGGGGTCGGGTGAGATGGGAGGAATAAATTGTTCTAAAGCAACATAAGGAACTCCGCCGTATAGATGGGTAACTTCCAAGGCTATGAACCCATGCGAGGCATAGTTGAGCGTTGCTCATGCCTTTCTTCTTTGCGAGTGTAGTGATGCCGTCAACAATCTTCTGGTTTTGTACCATTGCCTGGTTGTCGGGGCATCCGCGAATGACGCAATTCAGCACTCCGCGTCGGCTTCAGGACAACTTTGGACAAACCTCCTCTCCAAAGCGAGGGAAGTGACGACGACGGTCATCTTTAGCGAGCGTCTCAGGGCTGATAGCTCCCGTAAGGAACCCTACGAGAAAGACTTCAAGCAATAATCACCGCTAAGAGACAGACGAACTGACCACGACCCAACGGGGAATATGCCATAACAGTGACCCCGACCTCAGCAGCGACTTCGATCGTTAGATAAGGGTGCACATTCGATAAGAGCATACTAAAGAACAAGTAGACCACACCCCCATATCAACAACTACGCACCCTCCTCAACGTCGTCAGCGTAGGCCCATGGAGCGACCTCAGTCTCAATCGATGCAATAGGAGCAACCTATAGAGGAGGTCAGGTCATCCCCCCCAATAAGGTGCTCGGAAGGCGTGATTAAAGGGACATACCTTGGCTGCCCGGCGTGTGGTATTCGCGTTCACTTCGCTCAGGCCAATCTGGCGTTCGTCGACGAGCTCTTTGAGTGCTCCAGCCACAGTCTCAATACTTGTCTCCCCATCCATGCGACCGCACTCGAAATGGTCCAGCTTCTTGTTAGAGCCAATGAGCTTCTGAATGTGAGCAACACTTCGGGGTAGAGTTCGTTTCGTTTCGTGAGTAGGCCACTATAATGGAGCTAGTGGGGACAACAAGTGTCAAATATTTCACCTGCTTCGGATGTTTTCTGGCCTATAGTCGATCTTTCGAAGCTGAAAATTAACGCCTCCCTACCCATGTCGCGACTCAGTCAGTCCCACTGAACTTGGACTGAGCACAAATAAATTGAGTGCCTTGCCGCAGAGCAGCGGACGATCAGCATACTCGGGGTATTTGTCAAAAAGCGTTTAAGGAGATGAAGGCCATCCATTGGGCTTATGACTCCATAGAATTCCCCTGCACTCGAAGAGTTGCTCTCAGTTATCACTGGTCCAGACTTAGAGCACAGACGAATGCTGACCACTGTTAAAGATGACTTTCTAGTCTGAGCCAACAAAATCAAGACTAGCCTTGATAGCGTTGAAACACACTTCATCATCAAGAGGCTGAGACTTCATTCTACCATTTAATGCAGCGTTTCGCGGCCTAAGCGTTATCAAGGAGTGCGGTTCAACGAACGTCATATTCATCAAGCCTTGGCCAATAACTCCGACAGGAGCGTCACCACTCCCAAAAGGGACCGTAGGGAGCGTCATCACGAAGAGTGGGTGAAGTAGTGTGGTATCGATCGAGCGCTGATGATATGCGAAAGTGACCGCTACTTAGAGGTTAGCTAGCCACCTAAGCTAGTTCAGATCCCACGTTTGTGGAGCGCGTATATGGCGCACATGCCGAAGAGTCGTCGTGTACATCGACTTGGCCGATCCTTCGTCGGCTGGCTTCAGCTTTATCCTTGTTCGGGATAAAGAATCTGCCAACGAACCGGTTACGTGACCTGAGTGAGCTAAGCAAATAAGTCGTGTTGGTGATAGCTGCTATAATCGTGACGGCGGCCGCTCAGGTGACCTGATCGTGAAGGTTCAAGAATCATTTTCCATGGCCATATATTAGTAGTGCTAAATTTAGCTTCGCTGTACCTACAGCTAACGGTTTGAGAGATCGATCTATGATTAGCCAATCAGATACATGTAGAGCCGGCCCCATGGGTAACACATGAAGATGGAAGTACATGTACGTGGCAACAAAAATGACGCCAGTCAGATGTAGAAGTGCACCCCAGATCATGGGATGCATGCACGTGTATATGTGGGTGGGGGCGTACATATCATCATCCATGCGTTGCGTTGACATGACGGACGAACAAGAGAGGACAGATAAAACAGACAGCCGAAACGAGAAGAAATGCAGAACCGAAGACAGGCATACATCAATCAAGAAAAGCCCAAGTGGATCGGAAGGTAACGTCCAGTAAGCTGAAGTTATTGCTAATATAGTACAACGGGTCGGGGGTATGGCTCATGTGTCCATGGAATGATGATGGTAGTAGTAATGTAGGGTATGGAGGTAGAATCATAGTCGCACCCCAGTCTGAGGGTGACGACGAGGGGATCATGAAGAGAAACAAATTGAAGGCGCGCCAATGAACGAATAGCTGGACGCCTTGCCTGACCTGCTCATTCAGCCAACCACTTCTCGCCCTTCTTGACATACTTATCAAGCAGGAGACTCAAATCACGAATGACCCATGTCAACACCACAGATGCGAAGAACTCTGCTGAGCGTTTTAGCCTCAGCTCGATCTGGTGGCGGATATCTGGGGGTAGAGTCGAGTAGGGAGTTGGCGTAAATGAGTTGGATAGCGCCTTGACGTGTTCATCTGGTCGAAATTGCTTTGGTCAGTTAAAGGCATGGAGCGATTCTTGCATTGACGACATACCGAACATCTGGGCTTGGTGCAAGAGCTTAGAAAGGCCCGCGGTGTAAACGATCGGCGAATCGAAGCCTTTGGCGGTGGTCATACGATCCAGAGCCTTCGAGAATTTGCCACCCCAAGAAGTCACCTATGTTGAAAGGATCGTTGGTCAATGTCAAGAAGCTTATTAGAGCGAAAAGCACGAAACTCACCCCGTTGCTCTTTCTTGCCACAAAGCCCTCGCCAACACCTAGCTTTTTCCCTGGCCCAGCCAAGACACCATCACACACGACAGCCCACTCATCCAGGTGCTTGAGCCACTTCTCGGCGTTCCCTCTCCCCGCGCCGCGGAAGAACTCGGCACTCCCCAACGCAACCTCTTCCAGCCCTGCATTGAGCAGCTCCACACACTTGCCCTTCTCATTCAGGTTACCAAGTTTGGCTCCGCCCTGCGTCCACACGTCATGAGGCACGTATAGCCGTCGGGTGAGGAACGACCCCGATTTGGACGTAATAGACGTGTGCAGAAGCGACATGAGATGGAAGGGGCGGCGTAGCGGGTCAACAGGCGGGCTCGGCGGACCTCCTTGCAACTGCTGTTGTTGCTGTTGCTGGAAATACGACTGCGAGTTCGGCATTCCGGGCATCGGCGTTTGCAAGTGTGTGGTCCCACCTGCGGTCTGCACGGTAATGTTAATCCCGTTACTAGCTGTTCCTCCGCCGAGCCGGGAGCCTCCGATATTATGTGGAATGCTCTGTTTCCGCGGGAGGATGGATGATGAAGATGAGTTCGCGCTGCTCGTCCCTCCTGCCAGAGGCATCAGCGGCGGTAGCGGGGGAATAGCGTTCCTTGCATCAGGCTCAGCCGCATTTGAAGGCCTCCTCCCAGGTTGTGAAACGGCACGACTGCGCCCACCGGTCATCCCAAGGCTGGATAACGTACTGGGAGGAAGCGAATCCGCAGTCAACCTATTGCTCCCTCCAACTGCTGCTGACATTGGACCAGCAGCAACCTGGCTCGAGGACACCCCAGGCAAGGGTGGGGGGAATGAGGGTACTGACCCTGGAAGTGGCGGCACCCCCGTTGCACTTGCGCCTGAGTTGACCTTTCGGCGCATGGCAATAGAGCCTTGGACTGGCCCGACGCGCTGCTGAGCAGTTTTCTCGGCGGACATGTCCCCAGTATCAGACCATGAGCTTGCAGAGCTGGTGGTATTACCACGGGACCTCGCACTGCTCCCAGTGGTATTGGCAGAGGAAGTAATGGAATCATAGGTGGACGTCGATATCTGCGAGCCAGTACTGACGCCTCGTTTGGATTGAGACTGCTCGCCAACGGCCCGAGGGGTAGAAGGAGATGGAAGGGGGGTGGGAGATGAGCCGCGCTCTATATTAGATATCGGTGCAGAGGATGAGGGAGGGGCAGCGGACGGAGATGTCGGGTTAATCGTATCATCATCATTGGAGCTCGCCTCTGATCGCCGAATGGCGCTGATGACGGATCCGGGCCGCGAAACAGCTCTTGCATCCAAGCTATCCCGTTCCCGTTCTCCATTCTCGTTAACGATTTCCAAGTCAGTATGAGCTTCTGCGGATGGTCCACGACGATGGGAAAATGCTCTGTCCCTGGTTGGATTTTGTAGTTGAGGATGAGAATTTGAGGTTGATTGTGGTTCTGACCAGGGGGTTTGCTGATCAGTTCGAGAGGAAGCTAAAGGTACCGGTTTTGGCGGAGGGGGCCCAGTAGGGGGTGGACGTTGTGGAGGAAGGGAAGATATTCGATTGGCAGTAATTGATGAAGAGGATGAGATGGATGGAAGGGGGGGAATGGGAGTAGAAGACTCTGTTGTTGCTGCACTCAATATATTGGTAGGCGGCGTTTCCCTTTCCGGAGACGACAGCGCTTGGGAGTTGAATGGCGTGGCGTCAGCATCGGATGTGCGTGGAATTCGGCCAGAGGAGCGAAGCTGGGCTTGGTACGTGGCGGATACAATTTCTTGACTCGAGGTACGAGTAGGGCCGGCAGGGGCTACGGGGATTGGTGGAGGGGGAGGGGCCAGTTCAGAGATTTGGATGTTGTACATGTTGCAAAGAACTTCCAGGCGTTCAGCGTAAGTATCATGCTAAGCATGGGGCGGTCAGTGGAGTGAGATAAATCTCGATTGAGCGTGAGGGATAACTCACAATGGATTTCAACCGCCTAACCTCCTCTTCACGCGGAGTTAGTGATCGAGAGGGATCTCTCGAGGTCCCACTGGCTGATTCGCCCGAGGACACCCTGCCCATGACCTCTCGCAGCAGCTGGACACTTCTAAAGTATGCATCCACCGCAGCTTGAGGGTCCTTTCCATCAGTATCGAGTTTTACGGCATCTTGCGCAAGAGACAGGGCAGCAACGAGGGCACGCCGAGAGGATGGTCGATGCTGAGATGATCTAGGGGGTGAAAGAGGGCTGCTCGGAGACATTGCTGACGACGAAGAGGTCCTGCTGCTCCCTGCTGTCGTAGTTGATGAAGAAGTGATCGACTCAGTTGGCAGGTGTAACAGTGGTGGGTTCATCGGGCGCCTAGAAGACCCCGAGCGCGCCCCATGAGGAGCACTACTATCAGAAGTATAAGCATGCGCTTGTCGTGGGACATGTTGCTGCTGCTGCAACTGTTGGGCTGGGTCTGATGGGCCGAGCGAATATCCTTCTAGAGGCCGCATTTCCTGGTGTTGGCGCTGTGCAAAGGGATGTGTAGACTGCCCGCCATCACCAGGGTGGCCAATAGACTGTCCGAACGACTGCACCGACAGTGGTGGTGGATTTGTTGGGCGTGCGCTCTGACGGCGGGAACTCAGGGAACCATACTGCGAAGGCGGGATCGTCTCGCGCGAGCCCGGTGGGGGGCGCGCGACATAGCCCTCATTGTTGGAGAGCATCGTTAGAGTCGTTACCGGCGTCGTCGTCGCTCGCGGCCGTGTCGTCGCCGTTGGGCTCGCGACTGCTCAGACAGTGACCAAAACACTGTGACAGGGGTGTCACAGTCACCAAATCGACTGTATGGATGAGGCTAGACGCGTTCTGAAAGAAACGTTTGGCTTTGATAACTTTCGCCTTTCTCAAGAAAAGGTTTATTTTCATATGCACAGCCGTTCCTGGCCCTTTCGCCACTATTGACACGTTTCTCGTTCTGGTCTGCTTTCGATAGGTCGTTGAGCGACTGCTAGTCCAAAATGCGAATGCTTTGGTGCTCTATCCTACTGGAGGAGGGAAATCCCTATGCTACCAAATTCCTGGCATGTGTGCGTCGCTTTCACGACCCTGATAATATTTTGTGCCTTATTCACACTCCTGCGCCACCGCTACCCCAGGCCTCGAGGGTCTCACCCTTGTTATCAGCCCTCTCATCGCTCTAATGAAAGACCAGGTCGACGTGCTGAAACGACGAGGAGTCCTAGCCGCAAGCCTCGATAGCTCCCTCGGACTCGAGGAGACCCGCGCTGTGAAAGACTCCATACGTGATGGATCGCTCAAAATTCTATATATTGCTCCTGAGAGGTGAGTGCGCCACCTCCGACACTGAATCGTCGATCCGAAGCAAGTCATCAGGCTGATTCAAAGCAAATTAGACTGAATAACGAGAGCTTTATGGAAATGATGCGATATGTCAAAATATCCCTGCTTGCTATTGATGAGTCCCATTGTATATCTCAGGTGTGTTTCATATTTGTTTCAGGTTCAGGAGTTAAGCTTATTCTTTGTGTCCCATAGTGGGGAGCCTCGTTCCGTCCCGAGTACCTCAAGATCGCTCGATTCGCGGAAGAGTTTGCTGTTGACAGGTTAGTTGTAGTCCGAGCCTTGGCTCTCATGCCCACGGATCACCTGTGTGACATTCACTTGGCCTGATCCGTCAACGTCAGAACATTGTGCCTCACGGCGACGGCGACCCCGGAAATCGCCTCTGACATCTGCACGTCATTCAAGATAGACGAGAAAGACGGGGTATTTCGCATTCCCGTTTATCGCTCAAAGTGAGTACTTTTTTTTTCCCACTAGGAAGCATCATTGATCGACGAATCAATTATTCTGCTACAGCTTGACTTTTCTTGTCGAAACTGCTACCAACTTCCAAGACAAGCTAGCAAAACTCGAACCTATCTTGCGCAACCGGAAGGGTCCCGCTATCGTATATGTCACACTACAAAAACAGGCAGAGGAGACGGCACATGCGCTAAGGGATGCGCATCTTCCTGCCGAGATTTATCATGCAGGGCTCAAACCAGAAGAGCGAAAGAAGGTACAGGATCTATTCATGGAGGGAGAGAGCAGTATCGTAAGTCTATGATGATCCTGGCTGCCATGTACTTGGTGTGAGGTGCTGAACATATATCGTTATAAGGTTGTGGCTACAATCGCTTTTGGGTTAGACCTTCTTTCTCCCACTATCGCATTATAGAGCTGACCGAACCTTTCGTTATAGAATGGGGTGAGGCTATGAAACCTCTGATTTTGTGATTTCTTTCCTGACTCACTCGACCACATCTCCTAGGATTGACAAGAACAATATTCGCCATGTATGCTATTTTTTGCAGCGCTCTTGATATGTGACATCACTAACAAATGGTGTTATCTTTGCATATTCCGTTTTCAGGTGATCCATCTCTATATGCCCAAAACACTCGAGAACTATTCGTAAGAACACACATTATTTGCCAACCCTGTCAAGTCAATTTCCTCACGCTAGTTCCTCAAACATAGCCAAGAAGTCGGTCGTGCTGGACGAGACGGCCTTCCCTCCACATGCCATCTATTCCTCTCAGCGCCCGACATCCCAGTCCTTGAAGGGTTCTGTCGTGGCGACACATGCAGCAAAACGTCACTCCAGCTGTGGCTTGGTGAGGTGGCTATGAAGGAACCTGATGCGGATGGCGCGCTGTCATTCAGTCTTTATGAGCAACAGAAATTATATGATATTCGGGTCCGTCTCCCATTCATGTTTTCTGGCCTTCCTCCTTCTCAGCTCGCCAGTAACTCATGGATCCTCCGACGTGATTAGGCTAATGTCCTTAACTTGCTCTATGCTGAACTCGAGCTCACACATGGCTACATCCGAGCCGCGACACCTCTCTACCAAACCTATGACCTGACTCCTCGCACACCCAAAAGTTCCGAGCTCATGGCAAAAGATTCCTCACCTGCTGCACGCGCGACGTTCAAAAGGCTGCGGGCCACAAAGTCGAAGAAGGGGGATGGGTGGAAGATCGACGTCGTGGAAAGTGCGACGGATGAGTGGCCGAGAGAGAAACTGGCAGCGCAAATCACACAGTGGGAGAGTCATGGGTGGGTGGATGTCGTGGGGAGCCAGGTACGCGCGGTGAGTCATCCTACCTTTCATCCCAGACCCTTGGTCCTCCCTTGCCTCTCTCGCCGTTACTGATATGGGAATGTGGTGGAATATGATAATTATGTGTCCCGTTTGCATAAAATAGAGGTTCCAAGTATTGAAACCTCTGCCAAAGGCGACGGAGGAACGAGCGCAAATCGCAGATACCATGTTCCAAGGCATGGTCACGCGGGAAGAAGATGCAGTTTCTCGACTCAAAAAGGTCATCGAGTTTGCTACCCAGGCCAAATGTAAGCCTTAACGTCCTCCTCTCATGCTGCCCGAATAGTTGACCACCTCTCGTCGCTCGCATCGGGCTGCCCCCCAATACTTCAATCAGGTCTCTCACATAGCCTTGCTTGCTACTTTGGCGACTCTACTGTCGTCCCAAACCACGGCATGTGCGGGCACTGCACTTATTGCGAGACTCGCTCCCCCCTCGCCTTTGACGCGTCCTCGAGCACGGTAGCCTCTCCTAGCCGACTCAATGCCATTCTTCAAATGTGCCGGGATCGAGACGATCCCCGAATGCTCACACGCATCGCATTTGGGATCACCTCCCCCCGCATCACCGCACACCGATGGAGTGGGTCGAACCCACTGTTTGGGAGCATGGTAGATGTGGAATGGGGGGTCTTGCTCGATGCGTTCCAGAAGATCTGTGACCAGGAGGGGAACAAGCCTGCTGATCCACGGCCAGCAGAGAAGGCAGCTGGGGTGGGGTCAAAGCGGGCGGCGTCCACGAGCTCTGGTACGGGGACTGCAGGCTCTGGTGGAAGAGGTAGAGGCCGTGGTACGGGAGCCAAAAGAGGCAGGTTCCAGTACTGAACTAATGGCTTGGCCGTACTGAAGGCAACTGTGGAGACTCGCCTCTATATTGGCGTTGGCATTTTCTTGGAGGTTCGTTTCCTGTGATCATGTATATTAGAGACTCGTCAAGTATAATAACAGGTATGATTTCCGGTGTCCCCGGATAAATTAAACTTCGACCGCTGAGTATATGCTCCACCCGAACTTGGTATCAATAGGCAGTAGCTGCCGGAGTCTTTTGCACTCCGTCGTTGTACACCAATCTTTAATCTCTTCAGGGAGACACTTGCCGTAGCCCGTCGCAGTTATGATTTGGGCCGCCCCAGTGGTTTTTATTGGTAATTTTTGACTATCCTAATATATGAACCAGCGTCGTCGTCACTTGCGGCCATGTCGTCATCGTTGGGCTCTGGCTCGTGACTGTTATCGGTAGCGGCGGCAAGCGCCAAGTCCCCGACTGCGTTGTCTCCCTCCACCATTGATATTCATTTGAGACCAGCACCAGAATTACGGTTTCGATTCTTGTGCCCTATAATCCACCCCAAGATTTTTATCGTCGAAGGTCCGCTCGAGGCTACGACGGTCCGTCAAAGCATTGAATTGCCTCTCATGAACCCCTGCTCGATTCGATCGATTGCTATCAAACTACTATGCCAGTAAGATAAATTTTGATAATACGCCCTTACGTGTTGAGAGGGACACTATGAGCGCTAGTGGCTAAGATCGTTAAACATCATGATGCGGAGGACACAGAGTGGTGAAGTCCTTACCTTGCGATATCAGTCATCAAAAAATCTTCCATTAAGACCCAGGAAGGCACGTGCCATGCAGGTAAAAAAACTCTCACTGAGCTTTATTCGTGCGCACAACTCCTTTGTCTACAATAGATGTGAAGTACTGAGGTCGCCGTTCATCTCTGCATTGAAATGGTTCTGCACCCTACAGAAATATCGACTAATAGTATCCCTTACATGTACACTACATCTGGTGGTGCTAATGTTGTAATATTTGGCTGGGTCCTGCTCCTGTATATCGTCCATCTCGTCACGGTACTAAACAGCAACAATGCGGCATTGCGGACGTTTATTTAGTTGAAGCAGGAGTCCGAATCGCCCGAGGGAACGTTGTTCAGCGGAATTTCCAGCTCCACAGAATTTCTCCAGCCAATCAGCGATGCAAGGAGTATACCGTGAGAAACTACATGTATCGCCGAAAAATACTATTGTTATTCCCGAAAGCCGAAAGCCCAGCACCTACAAAACCCTCCTATTCAGTCGGGGATGGGTTGATTGTCCGACCAGCAATTACTCATCATACTCCCATCACCTCGTTTGTACCACTCCAGTCTACCCGCTCGGTTTTCCTTTGATTTGCC